>JAPXFY010000016.1:49842749-49847749 GCA_030674185.1 Monoplex corrugatus
TAATTTCATTTCGCAGCATGGTTTCATTTGTCTCACTGAGACCTTTATAGCGAATGATTTTGATTCATCTTTGTTTCAAGAGTTTGTTGTATTTACACTAAAAGCAAAGAAACTATCTCATCAAGGAAGGTATTCCGGTGGAATAATAGTTATGGTAAGAAAGACTTTAGAATCGTTTGTTAAACGAATTGAGGTTGGAAACGAAAATGCTATTATTGTTGAAATCAACAAAGATTTGTTTTCAACAAATAAACCTATAATGTTTGTATGTACATATATTCCCCCTCATGATTCCACATACTGGAATAATCAGCATGATGGGTTTGGTATGGAAGTGTTGGAACAATGTTTGTTAGATTTACAAGTTTCGCACGACGACTTTTATGTTTTGCTGACTGGTGATTTAAATGCAAGAACAGCTGATGGTAATTACTGTTCATTTGGATATGACAGTGGCAGTGTTTTAACTGATCTTTCGGTATACAGTGATTTTTTGAGACAGTCTCATGATTGCCGCACGAATGTTTTTGGAAACCAACTGCTCGAGCTATGCAGTATGTTTGACTGTATCATTTTAAATGGTCTGTGTAAACTGGACTTTGATGGTAGTTATACATACATTGGAGTTTCAGGGTCGAGTGTAGTTGACTATTTCATCGTATCATGTGATCTGTTTTCATCAGTTAAAATTGCTACATTAGATGTTGACAGCCTCACAGAATCAGATCATTTACCGGTTATAATGAAAGTGGAGCGAAAGCTTGAAACAGGAATAAAAGCGGAGGGGAAAGTATCAAAAAATAACATCACACAAAAGTTCAAATGGCAAGAAAAAGAAAGACGATTATACAAACAAATTACAAAGTAATCACATTCAGAGAAGACTTACATTGGCTTCGGATACTCTAGACACTAATGTAGATAAGGCTTTAACCATATTTGTTGAATGTCTCAAAGAAGCTGGTGCTTGTATGTACCGTAAGAAATGTACAGAGAAGAGAAAAAGATCTGATTGGTTTGATGGTGAATGTGAGAAAGCAAAAGCAGAAAAAACTCTCAAACACTACAGAAAAACAAAAGATGAGGATGATAAGAGTTGTGTATTGTGAAGCACGGAAGAAGTAATATAAGAATAAAAAACAGCAGTTTAATAAACAAAAAGCAGAATGCTTAGCCAGAAATATTTCAAATTCATCGCAGTTCTGGACTGAGTTAAGAAATATAGGGTATGGTACCAAAAACAAACTTACTAACAATATAAGTATTGATGAATGGTTCAGTCATTTTAAAAACGTATTTCAATGATAACAGATCAACAAATGATGAGCGCTGCATTGTCGAAGTAGATTTAAATGAATCAACAGAACACCCATGAAATTCTAAGATAACTATAGAAGAAGTCAGAGAATCCATCAGAAAATTGAGGATTGGTAAGCCAGTGGAATAGATGGTGTTACAGCCGAGATGTTAAAAAATGGTAACACAAATATCCATAATTTTCTTTTGAAGCTGTTTAACACTTTATTCGACCGAGGAATTTATCCTCAAGATTGGTCAAAAGCTATTATCATACCAATATTTAAGAAAGGAGATCCTGATAAAGTGGACAATTACAGAGGTGTGTCGTTATTAAGCATTGTTTCAAAATGTTACACATCAATACTGAATACTAGATTGTATGCTTGGTTAGAAAACAATAATTTAATATCAGAAAGTCAGGCAGGTTTTAGGAAAAAATATTCTACAGTGGATCAAATTTTCAGTCTGTACGCTATGGTTCAGAAAACTATGTGCAAGAAAGGTAGAAAACTATATGTTGCTTTTGTAGACTTTAAGAAAGCCTTTGATTCGGTTCAGCATGACAAACTCTTAAAGTGTATCAAAATCAAGGAGTAAAAGGGAAGTTTTTGGTTTCGCTAAAAGCAATGTATGAATCATTATGCTCATGTATTCGGGCAAACCGGGAATTATCTGAAATATTCGATAACCCCATAGGCGTGAGACAAGGATGTGTCTTAAGCTCTACTTTATTTTCGGTATTAATAAATCAATTAGCCAATTGTATGGATGAAAAGGGGCGACATGGCATCCAGTTGATGCCAGGTTTAATGGAAATATTCATTCTTCTTTTTGCAGATGATGTAGCCCTTATGTCAACAACACCAAATGGTTTGCAAAACCAGTTAAGAGTCTTGCAGACATACTGTGCCAGCATGAAACTGGAAGTTAATCTTGAAAAAACTAAAGGTTATGGTTTTCAGAAGAGGGGGCTTCTTAGGACGACATGAACAATGGTTTTACAAAGGGACAAAATTGGAAGTAGTTAGTAAATATTGTTATCTGGGGTTCAGTTTCACGACAATGATTAGCACCAAGGCCGGCACAGAACATTTGGTGACAAAAGGTAAAAAAGCAACTTTGCTATTAAACAGGACTTTTCAAAAATATAAAGACATGACTATAGAAACTTTCTTCAAGTTGTTTGATGCAAAAATTCAACCTATTTTGTTGTATTGTTCTGAGATATGGGGACTTAACAGACTCGAGCATATAGAGAAAGTACATTTGGTATCGTGCAAAAGACTGTTGGGTTTTCCAGTCAGGACACCTAACAAGATGGTATATGGGGATTTGGGAAGATATCCTCTTTATGTCAACTCCTCAACTACCTGTCTTAGATATTGGTTTAAATTACTGGAAATGAATCCAAATAGGTTACCTTATAAGGCTTACCAAATGTTAGTGGAACTTGACAGGGCTGGGAAAGAATGCTGGGCTTCAAAAATAAGGGAAATTTTGTGTGAAACGGGATTTTATTATCGTGTGGCTGCAACAAGGTGTTGGTGATGTAAAAGCCTTTTTGCATGTATTTAAACAGAGACTTGTAGACTTGTAGACTTATATATTCAAGAATGGTCTGGGTCATTCAGAGACAGAGATAGGTATAAAAGCTACAGATCATTTAAGACTATCTTTGAAAAAGAGAAGTACATTGACTCTATTGATATATACTGTTTCAGAGTTGCCCTTTCACAAATAAGGATAACGTTTTACCACTAAACAATAACATAAATAGATACAGTGAATCTGATCAAGAAAAGGTGTGTCCATTTTGCAGGACAGAATCTGAAAACGAAGAACACTTATTATTTAGATGTTCCACTTACGCTGACCTCAGGGCGAAATTTTTAAAGGATTTAGTCAGCATGCCTATGTGCATACTGCTCCAATCAACAAATAGCCACCGAAGTCACAGCGTATCCAGATACGTTTTCCACGCCATGAATAGGGAGAAAAAAATTGTTAAAAGGAGAAGAAAAGTAAATAGTTATGTAGATATTAGCACTAGAATTTCAGACAATACTTAATTTCAATTGTAAAGAAAAAAAATGTTTATTTGAATATGAAAGGGGTGCTCATATAGAGACACATGTGCATATGTGCCTGTGTATTCACGTTGACGTTGGTGTACTTATGTGCATATATAGGTGATAGTATCTACATTATGTATATATGTGGATACATATGTATATAATCTATGTGTGTATATATGTATGAGTGATTATGTATGTGTGCGTGTATATAGATGTGTATGTGTGTATGTGCGTTTATACATAACCTTCAATTCAGTCTATGGCCTGAACCATTGCTGACCACCAAAGATTGAGTTATCTCTGAACTAAAAGATGCACGAAGTGCTAAATATGCGTTGAATGATCATTTGTATTGTCTCAATGTCAATTGTTTTGGTAAATGAGTGACTGATCTGCGATTAGTCTGATTAATTGATTGGCATTATGAATGTCTGTTTTTGCCAATTAACCGACTGTTTTGGGGTCGAATTGCACTTATGTCATATATTTCTTGGTTCATTTCATTGTACATTAATTCCATTGATTGGTTTAGATTCACTGATGAATAAATTGATAAACTGAACGCATGATTAGCTGACAACGGAATGATTATATAATTTGTTAATTGATGGTGATGGGTGGCTCACCGACTGATCGATTTATAGATTGATGGTTTTAGCTATTGATCGATCAGTGATTGAATTATGGAATGTATGGATGATTGATTCGCGTTATTTGAAGTAACGATTGCAAATTGATATATTGAACTCAGTTAAATTCTAGGTTATCTGGTCGATTAAGTCACTGGATGACTGATTAACTGGTTAAATGATTGATTGATTGATTGATTGAGTGAGTGAGGGAGCGATTACGTGAAGTGATTGTTACTGAAGTGATATCGATTGTACAGTTGGATGATGCATCTGACCCAGTCAATTGAAAGCTGATTTGTCAGTTGATTCACGGGCTGAATGGCGGATTATTTGATTGATCAACTGGTAAATCAGTTGATTGATTGGTTAATTGATTGGTTGACTGATTGATTGATTGGTTGGTTGGTTGATCGATTGATGGATTGATTGTTTATGTCAAGTAGCTGTGGTTGAATATATTGATCAACTGTATGATCACTGAAGGGTACAAGAAACGTCATATCTGTGCACTAATTGAATGGTTTGTTTGTCTGATAGCCAGTTATTGTAAAATTGACGGATGAATGATATAGATGCGGTTAATGACAAACATTCTTAGCTGGCCAGTTAAGGAATATGGACTAGAATACAAATGAAAGGACTACTGTAAATGCAAAGATGAATGTATCCCAGCTTATGTGACGGTAAACGATAGAAGGGGACAATGTGACAGAGTTCACTGTAGTTTGATAGTAGAACTTGTATGAATGTATAAGAAAACCTGATCTCCTCCCCTCCCCTTCCCATGCATGTATTGTGACCCAAGGCCGATGTACAATAAACATTTTCTGAGTTCTGAGTTCTGAGTTCTGAGTTCTCTCTTTGTCTCTGTCTCTCTCTGTCTCTCTCTCTCTCTCTCTGTTTTTATGGTTTTTAGCTTAAAATTTCTACCTGGCATTGGAAAATAAAATAGTATTGTCATTACCATTGCCATTGCCTCTGTGTCAGTCTGTCT
>JAPXFY010000016.1:49850249-49852749 GCA_030674185.1 Monoplex corrugatus
GGTCAAGATTGCTGGACCGAAAAAGTAGGCCCACCTAATCAAGGGGCAACACTCCCTGAAGGTTGAAGCATTTTTGCCATCGAAAAGCAAAAAATAAAATACAAATAGATAAAATGAAATGAAATGTAATGATTACAAAAAGAAAAAAAAAAAAAAACAACACACACACACACACACACACACACACACACACACACACACACACACACACACACACACACACACAACAACACCACCCACACACCACACACACACACACACACAGAAAGAGAGCGAAAGAGAAAGAGAAACAAAATGGCCTGCAATTGAAAAAATTCCTGTTGCCTTAGGCATACAAACGAAAGTAAAAGTTGAAACAGCAAAATGCTAAAAGTATCTCAGCAAAAATAGAATCACACATCCGAATTCCGCATTCTACTGTACCAAGCTTCTTCTAAAAGTGTAAGCATACTCATCATCATCATCACCAGGTGCCTTACCGCATGGCGTTGGCGATCATGGACTTCCATCTGTCTCTATCTCTTGTTGCCACAAGCATCTCTTCCACCCTCTTTGTCCTCAGCCACTCTGCAAGTCCGTCTAGTATCTTCTCCCTGGGTCTACCTGGTGCTCTCTTCCCCTCTAGCTTTCCCGTCGTGACCAGGTGCTCCAATTCCCCCTCTCATAAAATGGCCTACAGATGTCTTTTCCTAATCTTCCTTATGAATGATCTTCTTGTGTCTGCCTCCATCAAGACTGTCTCGTTTTTTTCTTTGCTGTTCATGGAACTCTCAACATTCTTCTTAGAAACCACATCTCGGCTGCCTCAATCTTGTTCTGGCCTTGCTTGTTGACTGTCCACGCCTCACAACTGTACAACAGTATTGCTTCTATATAAGCATACAAGCATATATAAGCATACTTCAGACAACATAATAACATGTGATCATGACAAATAGGCATCAGTCCTTTTATGGTATTAGGATAAATGTAAAAATTACACTGACCTCACTTTATTTTTTTCTGTCACCTTCCTTCTCACGTTTTCAAAAGAGAGTTTCTAGAACCCAGGTACCCCCCTTCTCCCCCCCCCCCCCCCCCACGGGTCCGGCCCTGATTCACTGTTGTCATTGTTTTTTCTTGTGCTTACAGCGCGTCAAATTCTTCAACTGTGCCTGGGGCACGTCAAATTCTTTAGCTGTGCCTGGGGCACGTCAAATTCTTTAGCTGTGCCTGGGCACGTCAAATTCTTTAACCATGCCTGGGGCACGTCAAATTCTTCAACTGTGCCTGGGGCACGTCAAATTCTTTAGCCGTCCTGTACGTCAAATTCTTCAACAATCCTGTTCACGTAAATTCTTCAACTGTGCCTTGTGCACCTTTCTTTAAACTTCCTTCTGTACATCAACCATCAACTAATTTTTTATGTAAAATTTTTCAATGGTGGCAAAATAGAGACTAGGGCCATCACGTAGTATATATAACAGAAGAAAGAAGACAGACAGACAGACAGAAAGAGACAGAGGAGGACAGAAGACAGACACAACGGACAGAGGAGGGCAGACAAAACAGACAGAGAGAGAGAGAGAGAGAGTTTGACAGGCAAACAGACCCACAGAGGCATCAAGTGACACAGAAACACACTTTCCACATCATCAAAAAAAAAAAAAAAAAAAAAGAATTTCCTCCCAAAAGCAATCGACAAGCCTTGGGCTACTACTAGTACACCGGTGTTCTCCGCGCCTTTTTCAAAGAAACCTTTCCACACACGCACGAAAGCACGGGACAAAGTAAGCGAATGAGATGAGTTGACACAACGTGATCCAATGAAAAGTGCAGGCATTTCTTATACATAGTATGGTACACTTTTTGCTATTAAATAGTGAGATAATTCGGAGCTTTGCAGGGGAAAAAATGAGATAAATCGGAGATTTCAAGCCAAAAAAAAAAATTGGACAAAGACTCAGCCACAATGAGTATTAATTATTTTTGCGGTTAGAAAAAGACAAGCAACATTTATAGATCATTTTAATGAGGCAAGAGAAATTAGAGCACCTGGTCACAACAGGAAAGCTGGATGGAAAAAATCACCAGGTAGACCCGGGGAGAAAATATTGGACGGACTTGGCAGTGGATGAAGACAGACAGGGTGGGAGAAGTACTTGCAGCGACAAAGGATAGATTCACATGGAGGGCCATGATCGCCAACGCCATGCGGCAATGCACATGATGATGATGAGATGATGATAGATGATGATGATGATGATGATAGATGATGATGATAGATGATGTGATGATGATGAGATAGACGACGACGACTACGTAGCTTTCCAGTTCATGGGGCAAAAAGTTTTAAATCTCTTGGATTAGAAAGTTCAGAGTTTGTTCTATGGGGGGATTTACCACTCTCGGACAATTTCATAATGTGCCCTCCATCCAAATCTGCTAGTTATTATCTGACAAATCCCTTGAGCCCGTGCAAAATCCTTAGTGTTGGCAAGGTCTTGAAATAGGGAAATGG
>JAPXFY010000016.1:49855249-49857749 GCA_030674185.1 Monoplex corrugatus
TCTCTCCTCTTCCAACAATCTCCGTAAGGAGGTATCCAACCACATCGCTAAGGCATGTGCTTCCTATGGCAGACTCCACTAGCGAATATGAAACGAAAGGGGCTTGAAACTGGAGACGAAGTGCGCAGTATACAGAGCAGTGTCCTGACTGCATTACTGTATGGATGCGAGTCTTGACTCTCTACCGTAGCAGTCAAGCTACTAGATCAGTTTCACCAGCGCTGCCTCCGACGTATCTTAAAACATAAAATGGTACAACACAATCTCAAAAGTGAATGTACTTTTGCAAGCCCAGATGCCAAGCATAGATGCACTGCTAACAGTTTCAGCTAAGATGGTCTGGACATCTCGTGCGCATGCAGGAGAACAGACTTCCTAAGCAGTTCTTCTACGGTGAACTGATAAAGGGCCATCAACCAAGAGGACTACCAAAGCTTCGCTACAAAGACACCCTGAAAAAAATCCCTCCAGAAATGTGACACTGATGGAGAACAATTGGAAATCATGGCCACAAACAGGCCTGAATTGGAGGCAAGCTATTCGCAAGGGAACAGAAGCTTATGAAAATGAAAGACGAAGCAGCCAAGTGGAAAAGCGTGCAGCAATAAAGGCCAAAACCAACTCAGCAGAGCGTTCCATTGAGTGTCCAGTATGTGGCCGCCTGTGTGCATCAGACTTTGGTCTGAGATCCCACAAGAGGATACACAAATAAATAAAGTGCAAGGTTGGGACTTTATCGACCACGATAGTCGACCATATATATACAACGTGCATATTTTGATATTTTGCTTGCGTAGGCACCAGCAAGATGCACACATGTTGATCGGGAAGCTAAGAAGTATTTCCACCCTTTCCTCACCAGGTAGGGTAAAGTCTCTACCCTTTAAGCACCAGGTGGAGGTGTCCTAGCGAATCAAGCTCAGGACCTTCCGAGTGGTTGAACAAGAAAAACAAGAAGAAAACAACAACAATAACAACAACAAGAAGAACAAGAAAGACAAGAAGAACAAGAGCAATAACAACAATAACAACAAGAATAACAAGGAGAACAAGAAAGACAAGAAGAACAACAAGAGCAATAACAACAATAACAACAAGAATAACAAGAAGAACAAGAAAGACAAGAAGAACAACAAAGCAATAACAACAATAACAACAAGAATAACAAGAAGAACAAGAAAGACAAGAAGAACAACAAAAGCAATAACAACAACAACAACAACAAGAACTAGAAAGACAAGAAGAACAACAAGAGCAATAACAACAACAACAAGAATAACTAGAAAGACAAGAAGAACAACAAGAGCAATAATAACAACAACGAATAACAAGAAGAACAAGAAAGACAAGAAGAACAACAAGAGCAATAACAACAACAACAAGAACAAAACAGAAAGACAAGAAGACAAAACAAGAGCAATAACAACAAAACAAGAAAACAAGAAAGACAAGAAGAACAACAAAGCAATAACAACAACAACAACAATTGAATAACAAGAAGAACAAGAAAGACAAGAAGAACAACAAGAGCAATAACAACAATAACAAAATAAAAGAAAGACAGAAGAACAACAAGCAATAACAACAACAACAACAATTGAATAACAAGAAGAACAAGAAAGACAAGAAGAACAACAAGACAATAACAACAATAACAAGAATAACAAGAAAACAAGAAGAACAACAAAAACAATAACACAACAACAACAATGTGAAACAAGAAGAACAAGAAAGCAAGAAGAACAAAAGAGCAATAACAACAATAACAACAATGTGAATAACAAGAAGAACAAGAAAGGCAAGAAGAACAACAAGAAAAGCAATAACAACAACAACAAGAATAACAAGAAAGACAAGAAAAAAAGAAGAACAACAAACAAGCAACAAGAATAATTAACAAGACAAGAGAACAATAAGAATAACAAGAACATAACAACAACAACAACAACAACAAGAATAACAAGAAGAACAACAACAACAACTACAACGACAACAAGAAGAACAAGAAGAACAAGAAAGACAACAAGAACAACAACAACAACAACAACAAGAAAAACAAGAAGAACACCAAGAAAGATAAGAAGAACAACAAGAAGAAGAAGAAGAGGCCCCGCTTGATGTCATCCCCACGCTAATCCCACGCACGGGTACCCCATCACTGTGACCGTGTTGGGCCAAGTCAATGAATTTTAAATCGTCTTTTAATATCGTAACAAGGACAAAGGGAAATGAAGGCACAGCAAGATTAACGCCGATAGTGATCCCCCCAATACAGACGATTGATGTGATGGGGGAGGAAACTGTTGGACCGTAAAACTGTCACCTCTGTGGGAGTCCAGGTTTAAGTCCCGTGTTAAATTTATTTCAGATAGTAGTGTCGACTATCACGGATGATGGGTCTGTGTGTGTGTGTGTGTGTGTGTGTGTGTGTGTGTGTGTGTGTGTGTGTGTTTGTGTGTGTGTTTGTGTGTGTGTATGTGTGTGTTGTGTGTTTGTGTGT
>JAPXFY010000016.1:49862749-49867749 GCA_030674185.1 Monoplex corrugatus
AATCTGGGACAGTTCCAGTTTGAAGAGAAGTGTTGATGATGTCAGTGATGAATGGGAGGAGAGTAGGGAGACAGTCGGCGTAGACAGAACCTGGAAGAGGATCCAGTTCGCAGGTTTTGAACGACATGGATCTGATTGTGTTGAGAATTTCTTCTTAAGGCAAGGTAAGGTAAGGTAAGGTAAGGTAGAGTAAGGTAAAGTAAGGGAACGGAAGGGAAAAGAAGGGAAATGAAGAGAAGGGAAGAGAAGGGAAGAGAAAGGAAGAGAAGGAAAGAGAAGGGAAGAGAAGGGAAATGAAGGAAATGAAGAGAAGGGAAGAGAAGGAAAGGAAGAGAAAGGAAGGGAAGAGAAGGGAAGGGAAGAGAAGGGAAGGGAAGAGAAAGGAAGGGAAGAGAAGGAAAGGAAGAGAAAGGAAGGGAAGAGAAAGGAAGGGAAGAGAAGAGAAGGGAAGAGAAAGGAAGGGAAGAGAAGGAAAGGAAGGGAAGAGAAGGAAAGGAAGGGAAGAGAAGGGAAGGGAAGAGAAGGGAAGAGGAGGGGAGAGAAAGGAAAGGAAGGGAAGGGAAGGAAAGAGAAGGGATGGGAAGAGAAAGGAAGAGAAGAGAAAGGAAGGGAAGAGAAAGGAAGGGAAGAGAAGAGAAAAGAAAAGAAGAGAAGAGAAGAGAAGGGATGGGAAGAGAAGGGATGGGAAGAGAAAGGAAGAGAAGAGAAGGGAAGGGAAGAGAAGAGAAGGGAAGGGAAGAAAAGAGAAAAGAAGGGAAGGGAAGAGAAAGGAAGAGAAGAGAAGGGAAGGGAAGAGAAGGAAAGAGAAGACGAAGGAAGAGAAGAGAAGGGAAAGGAAGAGAAAGGAAGGGAAGAGAAGGGAAAGGAAGGGAAGAGAAGGGAAGGGGAGGGGAGAGAAAGGAAGGGAAGGGAAGAGAAGGAAAGAGAAGAGAAGGGAAGAGAAGAGAAGAGAAGGGAAGAGAAGGGAAAGGCAAGGCAAGACAAGGCAAGGCAAGGCAAGGCAAGGCAAGGCAAGGCAGGGCAAGGCAAGGCAAGGCAAGGCATGGCATGGCATGGTATGGTATGGTATGGTATGGTATGGTATGGTATGGTATTGTATGGTATGGTATTATATGGTATGGTATGGTATGGTATGGTATGGTATGGTATGGTATGGTATGGTATGGTATGGTATGGTATGGTATGGTATGGTATGGTATGGTATGGTATGGTATGGTATGGTATGGTATGGTATGGTATGGTAAGACAAGATCAGCCTTTATTTCCAAGGGTAGATAGACAAGCACTATATTTGCTTTTTTTTCCACCGATAGGGGACTAAAATCTAATCTGTTATGACTAAATGTTAAGACATATTACCTGTGCACATGTCATCACACAAAAACGATTGTTGATGAAATGTAAAATATACATTACATTATTCAACATGTACAAATAACATGCTCAATACAGCATACAGGTGTATTACATAGTTTTTTACTTAACGAAAAAAAAAAATGAAAGGATAGTGGGAAGAGGGCATAAGTGGACTGGAACTCTGGACCTTCAGGCTGGATGTGTAACGCTTACCCACTTCTCTGCTTCGTCTGTCAAGTTATGAATGACACAGCGACCATAATTATAGCAATGACACGTCATTGTTTGCCTTTCACCTATACCATTGTTGAATTAACCGGAATTTGAATGTCCTTTGTTGTTGCTGTTGCTGTTGTTGCTGCTGCTGCTGCTGCTGCTGCTGTTGTTGTTGTTGTTGTTGTTGTTGTTGTTGTTGTTGCTGTTTTTCCGTTTCAGATTCAGTGTTTATCCGTTGTACGTAATTCGTCATTGTTGTTGGAATGAAAGAAAAGCGATATTTGCTCGTCTCAACCGAAGTTCGACTTATCCGTTTCTTTTTTTTTTTTTTTTTTTTTTCTCCAACTCATCACTTGTAAAAATCCCGCAGGGATGCCGGGGGCTCTTTCAGTGTATAAAGTATCCCCACCTTCTGGACATTCTGTGCTGAAAATTTCCTCTTTTCCGTCACTCTCGGTATAAATAGTATCCCCACCTTCTGGGAATTCTGTGCTAAAACGTTCCTCTTTTCTGTCACTCTCTTTGTTTCTTTCTTCTTCCTTTGCTTTCTATCATTTCTTTCTATCATTTTCTGCCTTGCTGGTCCATTCACCTGTATGTATTCGATAAAGTCTTACGTACTTTTTCTTAGGATTGATAATTGGGTACATGTATTAAGCGCACTTTTGGCTCTAGGGAAATTATATGCGGAACAATGTTAGGTATTTTAGGCCCGTTTTTATGTATGTTCATGTGTCCTTAGCTATGTTTAAATTTGTATTCAGGTTTGCTTTCTTTAAATCCCCTGCACGATAAATTGAACGCAGTGGTGAACGCCAGGGCATCTCCTTAGATTATGTGCGCGAATACATTGATATGTGTACTTTATTATCTTCTTTTTTTTTTCCTGTTCAAGTATTGTGTATGTTTTGAAACGCTTATAGCCCTGATGTGGCTCTGCGTGGCTTTAAACAAAAATAGCATCACCAATAAATCACTTGTAAAATTAGTCAAACGGCATTTGCAGTCAGAAGTAAACAAAAGCTTTCATTACTATAAAGTACGGCTTAAGGCGCGTTCAACGTCTGCCTGTTTCGTTTTAGTTGTCCACATCAAGTCGTCATTTTACAAGCGGTAGATGTAAAACAATATGAACAGCTTGCTATCAATGCCGAAGAGTACACGCCACTTGAGCGTAACACCATAAATTCCTATTTTCCCGCAAAGAAAGACATCAGAAGTGTTACACTTGTTCTGTTCAATAGCAGTTACGGTAGAACCATTTTCCTTGCAAATGTTCTCGTTTAATCCTTCTCTCTCTCCTCTCTCTCTCTCTCTCTCTCTCTCTCTCTCTCTCTCTCTCTCTCTCTCTCTCTCTCTCTCTCTCTCTCTCACACACACACACACACACACACACACACAGAGACTCTCTCTCTCTCTCTCTCTCTCTGTGACTGTGTGTGAGTGTGTGCGCGCGTGTATGTGCGTGTTTGTGGCGTGTGCGTGTGCGTGTGTCTGTCTGTCTGTCTCTCTCTCTTTTTTTCCCCCTTCCCTTCCTCTCAATCATTCCCCCCCCTCTCTCTCTCTCTGTCTTCCTCTATCTCCCTCTCTCTTTCTGGTTTAATTTTAATTTTTTCAACTTTTGAAGGCAGCAGCTCTCTGTGGATGATTATGTTTATCGATTGTGTGTACAGGACAGAAAAGTAAAATGTCAGAGGAAGGAGCAAGATAACTAGGACAACAACAGCTGGCAGCTCCATTTAGATATATGTCTACAGGTGCGTGATGACAAATACACACCACCATTTGTCTCTTTCCTAACTCAACAACTCAGCCTCCCGTGCAAACAGGACGCAGTAGTCAAGTGGGTACGACGTAAGACTTCCAATTGGAGGGCATAGGGTTCGCTCCCGCTTGGGTACCTCCCGCCTGATATGTAAAGGGTTGGAGACTTTTTTTTTTCCATCGTCTTCTCGGCCTAAGACGTGTGTGCGGACCTGTTAGTACCTGAAGTACTTTTCTGTGTATACACGCACGCGGAACATTCAATTGCGCACGTTAAAGATCTGTAAGTCGTGTTGGTGTGTGTGACTATATGGAAATATGAAAACATCCCACATGCACACCCACCGAAAACTGAATGTGCAGACTGCACAGCAACACTGCAGCTGCACAGTGTAGGCAAAACAACTTGCATATATGCATCCGAGAAACGCCAAGGAGAAAAAAAGAAAAGAAAGGAAGACAAACAGACAAACAACAGACAGACAGACAGAAAGAAAGACCAGAAAGAAAGACAGACAGAAGAAAGACGGACAGACAGAAAGACAAGCAGACAGACAGAAAAAAGACAGAAGAAAAGAAAGAATATAAAGAAAGTGCCCCACACACCCTACGCTATAGTTTTAAACCTCTCGTCCCTCACCCTATCTACCAGCTTTCTTCATGAGGACCTTGATCCACAGCGTGAAGAAGACTAACATCACACGGCTTTTATCCTCTTTACTTCTTCAACAACTCGGCATCCCGTGCGATGGGTGCGGTAATCAAGTGGGTCATCATCATCATCGTCATCATCATCATCATCATCATCATCATTATCAAATGCCCTGCCACATGGCGTTGACGATCATGTCCCTCCGTATGAACCTATCCCTTGTCGCTGCAAGTACATCTCCCACCCTCTCTGTCTTCATCCACTCTGCAAGTCCGTCCAATATTTTCTCCCTGGGTCTGCCTGGCGCTCTTTTTCCCTCATGCTTTCCTGTTGTGACTAGGTGTTCAAATTTCTCTTGCCGTATAAAATGTCCAACAAATGTTGCTTGTCTGGGGTTCGCTCCTGCTTGGGTACCCGCGACACCCAAGATCATTCCAGCGGACAGATAAACAATAAACAAACAAACTAAATACAACAACAACAACAAAAGAAACGATAAGAAAACGGGCAATGCACACATCCAAGATGATACAGAAGAACAATTTCAGTTTCAGTTTCTGTTCTTCAAGACAGTGTCTTACGTTTGGAATGAATTCTACATGTACTGATGCTACTAATGCCATGTGATGGAGAACGTCCTAACTAACCATGGTATAAGCCATATCATCATCATCATCAGGTGCCCTGCCGCATGGCGTTGGCGATCATGGACTTCCATCTGTTCTCTATCTCTCGTTGCCCCCAGCATCTCTCCCAGCACCCTCGTCCCCAGCCACCCTGCAAGTCCGTCTAGCATTTTCTCCCTGGGTCTACCCGGTGCTCTCTTTCCCTCCAGCTTTCTCGTTGTGACCAAGTGCTCCAAATCCCCCTTCCCCACAATATGGCCTATAAATGTTGCCTGTCTTTTCCTAATTTTCCCTACGAGTGATCTACAGTACCTGTGTCTCATAAACCATAAACCTTCACATAAACCCTACGGCGGTAACAAGGTCTTGAGGTCCTACCCATAGCG
>JAPXFY010000016.1:49880249-49882749 GCA_030674185.1 Monoplex corrugatus
CAACAGGACGTTCACCACAACACTGACAAAAACAACAACAACAAACAGAAATCTACAACAACAGGACGTTCACCACAACACTGACAAAAACAACAACAACAAACAGAAACCTACAACAACAGGACGTCCACCGCAACACTGACAAAAACAACAACAACAAACAGAAACCTACAACAACAGGACGTCCACCGCAACACTGACAACAACGACAACAACAAACAGAAATCTACAACAACAGGACGTCCACCACAACACTGACAAAAACAACAACAACAAACAGAAACCTACAACAACAGGACGTTCACCACAACACTGACAAAAACAACAACAAACAGAAATCTACAACAACAGGACGTCCACCACAACACTGACAAAAACAACAACAAACAGAAACCTACAACAACAGGACGTCCACCACAACACTGACAAAAACAACAACAACAAACAGAAACCTACAACAACAGGACGTCCACCACAACACTGACAAAAACAACAACAACAAACAGAAATCTACAACAACAGGACGTCCACCACAACACTGACAAAAACAACAACAACAAACAGAAATCTACAACAACAGGACGTCCACCACAACACTGACAACTACAACAACAAACAGAAATCTACAACATATCAGGACGTCCACTTCAACATGGACAACAACAACAACAACAAACAGAAACCTACAACATAACAGGACGTCCACTTCAACACTGACAACAACAACAACAAACAGAAACCTACAACATAACAGGACGTTCAGCTCAACATTGACAACAGCAACAATAACAACAACAACAACAAACAGAAATCTACAGTAACAGGACGTCTATCTCAACATTGACAACAACAACAAACAGAAATCTACAGTAACAGGACGTCCATCTCAACATTGACAACAACAACAACAACAAACAGAAACCTACAACATAACAGGACGTCCACTTCAACACTGACAACAACAACAACAAACAGAAACCTACAAATAACGGGACGTTCAGCTCAACATTGACAACAGCAACAATAACAACAACAACAACAAACAGAAATCTACAGTAACAGGACGTCTATCTCAACATTGACAACAACAACAAACAGAAATCTACAGTAACAGGACGTCCATCTCAACATTGACAACAACAACAACAACAAACAGAAACCTACAACATAACAGGACGTCCACTTCAACACTGACAACAACAACAAACAGAAACCTACAAATAACGGGACGTTCAGCTCAACATTGACAACAGCAACAATAACAACAACAACAACAAACAGAAATCTACAGTAACAGGACGTCTATCTCAACATTGACAACAACAACAAACAGAAATCTACAGTAACAGGACGTCCATCTCAACATTGACAATAACAACAACAACAAACAGAAACCTACAACATAACATGACGAACCACCACAACATTGACAACAACAACAACACAACAACAACACAGAAACCTACAACATAACAAGACGAACCACCACAACATTGACAACAACAACAACAACACAGAAACCTACAACATAACAGGACGAACCACCACAACATTGACAACAACAACAACCTACAACATACCAGGACGTGTCACCACAACCTACCTGAAAGATGTTCTGGATCGTCAGCTCCTCTCCGGAACTCCCTTCTACCTCCTTGTCCTTCGTCCAAGAAGTGCCACCACCATCACCACCACCACCACAACCACCATCGTCTTTATCACCGCCTTCGTCGTCGAGAGAATCCACAACAGTGTCGTTGGAATCCTCGTCCGAGCTGGACTCTGACCACAGCAAAGTGGCTGATGAATCATAGATGGCTGCCTGTTTGGTAGAAACAGGAGTGGACACCATCACGATCTTCATGTCGTCTTCTGTGTCGCTGCTCTCAGAATCCTCTTCACCTTCCTGCACCTCGCCGTCCATTTTGGACAGCATCCCGAACAATCTTCTTGCAAAGTTAAAACAGGACTTTGAGGTCCTTCTTCGGTAGTCAGAGTACGTCAAGTCTCCCTATTAGAAGAATGACTGTGGCCTAACCCATGTGAGATCGTGGATGCTGTATGTTCTAGGCAAAGCTATGTGATGCCTTTTCCTAAGTAATTTTGAAAATGAGAATCTATGAAAATCAGCGTTACTGTGCGAAATTCGAAAGTTGTTCATTGCTGTATACAAAAAAATCCATTTCCATTTGTTTGGACGAAATGATAATATACTTTTATGATTGGGATAAGTTGGAGAACGCTTGTCGTCTTGGTTCTGACTGCCATAAGCATGGAGGAGAGCGAACGTAAATGAACTGAGACTGAAACTGTAGCGAAGTGGCTCTGGGTTCCGATCGATCATGCGACTAATGGCTAAAAATAGTTATTCTGGAACTACCGTGGCCTGTCGTCAGCTGACAATGCATGAAGACTACACACAGACTGAATGGCAAGTCGAGTGATTTTGACAATGCAGACTAAACATGACTTGACTGGCAAGTTCAGTGATTTCGGCAAT
>JAPXFY010000016.1:49887749-49890249 GCA_030674185.1 Monoplex corrugatus
GTTTTCAGGTTTGTTTGTTTTTTATTTTCGTGTAAATTTTCCAGTCATAGTTACTGTCAATTCTGATTTTCATCTCTCTACAAATCCATGTCTCTTTTCTACGTCCTTGCTTTTTGCCTTTTCTACACGTTCTATCTCTTATGTTATGTTATCTCTTCCCATTTTTTGCTTCATCCTCTTTCCTCCCTCGTTTGATATCACACACAATGACAAGACATGAGGTAAAAGACACACACACACATCAGTCACTCACACACACACACACACACACACACACACGCACACACACATACACACATAAGGGACTCACATGCACGCACACACACATACACACACACACACACACAAACGTGCTCGCACGCACACACACACACACACACTCACTCACACATGCACGCACACACACACATCCACACACACACATATACACACATACACACACACAAACACACACACACACACACACACATTTGCCCCATCACATCCTTTCTCCGATCCCCATGTGTGTGTGTGTGTGTGTGTGTGTGTGTGTGTGTGTGTGTGTGTGTGTGTGTGTGTGTGTGTGTGTGTGTGTGTGTGTTTTACATATATATGTATATATATACATATATACATATACACACATACATATATTATATACACGTGTGTGTGTGTATGTGCATGTGCGCGCGCGTGCGTGTGTGTGTGTGAATGTATAGATAAGAGCTGGGTTTATAAATTGGATTTAAAAACAGCATTACACATAATCAGACTTTTTTTTTTGTGAAGCACAGGCAAACTCAAGCTGTTAGGCAAACTCATCACATTGCACTACGTTGTTGCACAATCTGCAAATTTTGGCGGGCATGCCTGTACTGTGTTTTCATGCTGTCATCAACTATCCATTGACAAGACTCGCAGTATTTTAAGATGTATAGTTGATATTCTGTATGCGTATAGACACGAAGGGGAGGTGGGGGGGGGGGTGGTTAGGCGCTGTCAGATCTCCACACACGTTGATTTGGGGGATCGGAAAAATCTCTACCCTTTGCCCTCCAGGTGTCTGGGCGAATCAATCTCAGGACCTACCTGTAAGAAGACCGACGCTCACTCACCTGACTACTGTGCGCAAGTCTTGAAATTCTGTGCTAGAAATGTGTCCCGTTCATCGGTCGTTTTGTATCCACTTTTTACTTTTCTGTTACCTATCTCCTTCCCTCCCTCCTTCGCCTCCCTTCCTTACTCTGTCTGTCTGTCTGTCTGTCTGTCTGTCTGTCTGTCTCTCTCTCTCTCTCTCTCTCTCTCTCTCTCTCTCTCTCTCTCTCCTCTCTCTCTCTCTCTCTCTCTCTACCTCACAGATCTATTCACATGTATTTTTTCCGACGGGAAAATTCTCGTTCATACTTTGTCTGTCTCCACCATCCATTGCAATAGGAATATGTAGACTGGGTCATTAATTCTCTTCTTTATTCCTTTTCAGATACTTCATTCTGATAGGGAAACCTCGATATTTAATTCTGTGCATTTTCTTCCCTTTCATAATCATCATCATCAGGTGCCCTGCCGCATGGCGTTGGCGATCATGGACTTCCATCTGTCTCTATCTCTCGTTGCCCCTAGCATCTCCCCCACCCTCCTCATCCCCAGCCACTCTGCAAGTCCGTCTAGTATCTACCCGGTGCTCTCTTTCCCTCCAGCTTTCCCGTTGTGACCAGGTGCTCCAAATCCCCTTTCCTCATAAAATGGCCTATAAATGTTGCCTGTCTTTTCCTAATCTTCCTTATGAGTGATCTACTTGTGTCTGCCTCCATCAAGACTGTCTCGTTTGTTTTCTTTGCTGTCCATGGAACTCTCAACATTCTTCTTAGAAACCACATCTCGGCTGCCTCAATCTTGTTCTGGCTTTGTTTGTTGACTGTCCACGCCTCGCATCCGTACAACAGTATTAGTTCTATATAACATTCAAGAACTCTCTTCCTGATGTTAATTGACAGGCATTTGTTGGTAAGAATGCTTGTCACCTTCTTGAATGCTGTTTTGGCTTGGCCGATTCTGCCGGCTATTTCTGATGTGCATCTGCCGTCTGATGAAATAATCGTTCCCAGGTATTTGAATTTATCAACCTGTGTCAAGGTTGTGCCATTTGCTTTATAATACTATTTAACAGTAGTAGCAGTGGACTTGTTGGTTCTTTTGATTAATTTCACCGAAGATCTGATATCTTGAGTTCAATCCCAGCCCGCAACAATTAAAACTGGCTTTTTCGCTGCCTATCTAAATGTTTCCTTTATTCTGGTGGTGTCAGTATAGTTTTTCATAAGTCCCAGCCCTACTCCTCCCCATTTCACGTCCTTGCCGTTGCATAGGGTTTTGCGCAGGCTTAAGGAGTCTACTAGACAATTGCTGGCAGATTTTGGAGGAGCGCATATGGCATTGTCAGAGTGTAATGGATCCCTCTTGAACAAAAACCCCAAACTCACACCTGTTGTTGCTGCATTACTGTGTGGACCTAGTAACTCCC
>JAPXFY010000016.1:49895249-49902749 GCA_030674185.1 Monoplex corrugatus
CATAACACATATCTCAGTGATACTATACCATATACAGGGAAAAAATCTAAGTAAGAGAAATATCGATCAGACTAAATACGTCAGTAAACCGAATTAACCCAAATAAACGAAAATACTTCAAATCAAACTAGAAGAAATCGTTAGAACTGAATACGTTAAATAAAATACATGTTTCCCTAAACACAGGAATGAATTCGTATTTACCAAAAGAAAACACACACACACACACACACAACACACACACACACACACACACACACACAACACACCAACACACATACAACATCACCACACACACTACATGCACTCATGCACACACACACATACACACAAACGTACGCGCGTGAGCTCGCACGCACTCATACACGCATATGCATAAACACATAGACATGCATGGACACATACACATTCACGCACACACATACGCACGCACACAATTACAAACACACACATACACACACGTGTTAAGTATGCTTAACACGAGCAAATTTCCGGGTGATCAATAGAATATATGTGTTTGTGTGTAGCGTGCGTACACACAAGCACGAGCGTGTGTGTGTGTGTGTGTGTGTGTGTTGAGTGTGTGTGTGGTGTGTGTGTGTGCGTGTGTGATCGTGTGTGTCTGTGTGATGTGGCATAGGATGTGTGACTACACTTTGTGCAGTGCAGTGTGAGCATGTGCATGTGTGTATGTGTGGCATTGCTGTGGTAGTCAGTTGTGTATTGTCATTTGTCATGTGTGTGTAGCATTTTTTTTCATGATGTATGTATGTTGATTGTGTGTCATGTGTGCTGTAATTTGTCATGTGATGTGTGTGTGTTGTGTCATGTGTGCATGTGTGTGTATTTGTCATGTGTGATGTGTGTGTGTGATTTGTCAGGTGTGTGTGATTTGTATGTATTGGTTGTCATGTGTGTGTGTATTTGTCAGTGTATGTGTGTGTTTGCATGTGTGTATGTGTGTGATGATTGTCAGTGTTGTTTGTCATGTGTATGTTGCGTATTGCATGTGTGTATGTGTGATTTGTCATGTTGTATGTGTGTGTTTGTCATGTGTGTATGTGTGTGTTTGTCATGTGTGTATGGTGTGTATTTGTCATGTGTGTTGTGTGTGCAGTTTTTGTCTATTTGTCATGTGTGTATTTTGTCATGTGTGTATTGTGTATTTGTCATGTGTGATGTGTGTGTGTTTGTCATGTGTGTATGTGTGTGTATTTGTCATGTGTGTATGTGTGTGTATTTGTCATGTGTGTATGTGTGTGTATTTGTCATGGTGTATGTGTGTGTATTTGTCATGTGTGCATGTGTGTGTATTTGTCATGTGTGTATGTGTGTGTATTTGTCATGTGTGTGTATGTGTGTGCGTTGTCAGTGTGTATGTGTGTGTATTTGTCATGCGTGTATGTGTGTGCATTTGTCATGCGTGTATGTGTGTGTATTTGTCATGTGTGTATGTGTGTGTTTGTCATGTGTGTATGTGTGTGTATTTGTCATGTGTGTATGTGTGTGTTTGTCATGTGTGATGTGTGTTTTGTCATGTGTGTATGTGTGTGCGTTTGTCAGTGTTGTGTGTATGTGTGTGCGTTTGTCATGTGTGTATGTGTGTGTTTGTCATGTGTGTATGTGTGTGTATTGTCATGTGTGCATGTGTGTGTATTTGTCATGTGTGCATGTGTGTGTATTTGTCATGTGTGTATGTGTGTGTACACTAGTGTTACGCGTGTGTGTTTGTACTTGTTTGTGTGTAGTTGGTGCTTGTGTGAGTGTGAGAGAGACAGACAGACAGACAGCAGACAACAGGCAGAACACAGACAGAGAACAGAAACACAGACACAAACAGAGAGGAGAGAGAGACTTTCCTCCATAAAACATCCCCTAAAGCAAAAAGCCCCTGATCAAAAGAATGTGAAGAAATTCAAAAGGTAATTACACCTTCCGTTGTGTCTGTTTATAACTGATATGATAAAAAATAGCTTTGGCCTAGATTTTAAAAAATCGTCAAGACATTCTGACGATCTCCCCTTTGACAGAAAAATTATTACAGAAAATCCAGACGTTGTACTTCTCGAGGTCACTATGGCCTTGAAAGCTAACGAGCTCCATTTTTATATAAAAGAATTATAGAAAATCCAGATTTTGTACTTATCGAGGTCATTGTGACTTTGAAACAAAACTTGATGTGAAAGGAGAACAATGGCAGATTGTCACAACAGTGAAAACTGAATGTAAACATTTTCATAATTTCCTGGGAGAGTGCTGCTCACACACCTTTCCTCAAATGCGCCCATTGTAGGAAACTTTTGTACTTCTTATTTGTTTATTCATTTATTTATTTATTATTTATTTATTTATTTATTTATCTATTTATTATTATTTATTCATTTGTTCATTCATTTATTTATTCATTTGTTTTGTTTTGTTTTGGTCTTCGTGACTTTGACTTTGGTGCCATTGACTTCCAAACTTATGTGTTCGCAACTCCT
Organism: Monoplex corrugatus; assembly: GCA_030674185.1. Classification (NCBI taxonomy): domain Eukaryota; kingdom Metazoa; phylum Mollusca; class Gastropoda; order Littorinimorpha; family Ranellidae; genus Monoplex; species Monoplex corrugatus. Next base: position 49,897,733 of record JAPXFY010000016.1, read on the forward strand.
CTATGATCTGTGACTTTAATCCTAATTTGGTCAGGAAGACATACGGAAACAGCTGACAGAATTGCGATAAATGTTTGTTGCGCGCTAGCATTCATACACATACACACACACACACACACACACACACACACACACACACACACACACACACACACACACACACACACACACACTAACAGACACACACACACACACACACTAACACACACACACACTAACAAACACACACTAACACAAACACACAACACTACACTAACAACAACACACACTAACACTAACACACACACACAAACACCACTAAACAACAAACACACACTAACACAAACACACACTGAACACTAACACAAACACACACTAACACAAACACACACTAACACTAACACTAACACACAAACACACACTAACACTAACACACACACAAACACACACTAACACTAACAAACACACACTAACACAAACACACACTACACACAACACAACACTAACACTAACACAAACACACACTAACACTAACACTAACACACAAACACAAACACAAAACTAACACAAACACAACTAACACAAACACACACTAACACACAAACACACACTGACACTAACACAAACACACACTAACACTAAACACAAACACACACTAACACAAACACACACTACACACACACAACACACACTAAACCACACTAACACAAACACACACTAACACAAACACACACTAACAACACACACACACACACACACTAACACAACAAACACACACTAACACAAACACACTACACTAACACAAACACACACACTAACACACACACAACACACACTAACAAACACTAACACAAACACACACTAACACAACACACACACACACACTAACACTAACACAACACACACACTACACACACAACACAACACACACACACACACACACACACACACACACTAACACACACACTTAACAAACACACTAACACACACACTAACACACACAACACAACACAACACACACTCTCTCTCAACCCTCCGGGTAACATGAAACAAACTTAATTTTAAAAAAAAACCAATGGAAATATAGAAAAGATAAGAACATATCTCGCCATCATTTAGCCCAAAGCCATCTGCATGGATAATATCAATGTCAGTATTGATCAACAAGACAGCTGTACCATAGCAATGCTCTTCCTTTGAAGCTGTTTATCTCCATCACTGGTGTTTGTTTTTTATATCAACATTATGACAATGAACCTGAACTAGGGGATAAAAATAAACGACACTGACGTCCTTTGATTAATCAGCAGTATCTGTATGACATGATTCTGAACCAGGCCATAAATAAAGAACACTAACCTCCTTTTGAATAAATAAAAACATCTATATGACATGATCCTGAACTAGGCTATAAATAAAGAACACTGACCTAATTGAATAAATCAGCAACATCTGTATGACATGATCCTGAACTAGGCTATAAATAAAGAACACTGACCTAATTGAATAAATCAGCAACATCTGTATGGCATGGTCCTGAACTAGGCTATAAATAAAGAACACTGACCTAACTGAATAAATCAGCAACATCTGTATGAAATGATTCTGAACTAGGCTACAAATAAACGACACTGACCTAATTGAATAAATCAGCAACATCTGTATGGCATGGTCCTGAACTAGGCTATAAATAAAGAACACTGACCTAACTGAATAAATCAGCAACATCTGTATGACATGGTCCTGAACTAGGCTATAAATAAAGAACACTGACCTAATTGAATAAATCAGCAACATCTGTATGAAATGATTCTGAACTAGGCTACAAATAAACGACACTGACCTAATTGAATAAATCAGCAACATCTGTATGGCATGGTCCTGAACTAGGCTATAAATAAAGAACACTGACCTAATTGAATAAATCAGCAACATCTGTATGGCATGGTCCTGAACTAGGCTACAAATAAACGACACTGACCTAATTGAATAAATCAGCAACATCTGTATGGCATGGTCCTGAACTAGGCTATAAATAAAGAACACTGACCTAATTGAATAAATCAGCAACATCTGTATGGCATGGTCCTGAACTAGGCTATAAATAAAGAACACTGACCTAATTGAATAAATCAGCAACATCTGTATGGCATGGTCCTGAACTAGGCTATAAATAAAGAACACTGACCTAATTGAATAAATCAGCAACATCTGTATGGCATGGTCCTGAACTAGGCTACAAATAAACGACACTGACCTAACTGAATAAATCAGCAACATCTTTTTATATTTCAATTTTTAATCTTCCTTATATCTTTAAAATAAAATGTCCTTTCCATTTGTGACATCTGCGTTTCTACTGAATAAATTAGTAGTCGCCCTCATTCGAAAAATTGAGGATTAGTTTCGTCCGTGACATCTATTTAGTTGTTCAGATGGACATGGTGATACTCTATATGAGATCTATTTAGTTGTTCAGATGGATATGGTGATACTCTATATGAGATCTATTTAGTTGTTCAGATGGATATGGTGATACTCTATATGAAATCTATTTAGTTGTTCATATGGATATGGTGATACTGTATATAGAGATCTATTTAGTTGTTTCAGATGGATATGGTGATACTCTATATGAGATCTATTTAGTTGTTCAGATGGATATGGTGATACTCTATATGAAATCTATTTAGTTGTTCAGATGGACATGGCGATACTCTATATGAAATCTATTTAGTTGTTCAGATGGACATGGTGATACTCTATATGAGATCTATTTAGTTGTTCAGATGGACATGGTGATACTCTATATGAGATCTATTTAGTTGTTCAGATGGACATGGTGATACTCTATATGAGATCTATTTAGTTGTTCAGATGGACATGGTGATAACTCTATATAGATATTTGAGATCTATTTAGTTGTTCAGATGGACATGGTGATACTCTATATGAATCTATTTAGTTGTTCAGATGGACATGGTGATACTCTATATGAAATCTATTTAGTTGTTCAGATGGATATGGTGATACTCTATATGAGATCTATTTAGTTGTTCAGATGGACATGGTGATACTCTATATGAGATCTATTTAGTTGTTCAGATGGATATGGTGATACTCTATATGAAATCTATTTAGTTGTTCAGATGGATATGGTGATACTCTATATGAAGATCTATTTAGTTGTTCAGATGGACATGGTGATACTCTATATGAGATCTATTTAGTTGTTCAGATGGATATGGTGATACTGTATATGAAATCTATTTAGTTGTTCAGATGGATATGGTGATACTCTATATGAAATCTATTTAGTTGTTCAGATGGATATGGTGATACTCTATATGACGATTATTCAATTTAGTTTGTTCAGAATGGACATGGTGATACTCTATATGAAATCTATTTAGTTGTTCAGATGGACATGGTGATACTGTATATGAAATCTATTTAGTTGTTCAGATGGATATGGTGATACTCTATATGAAATCTATTTAGTTGTTCAGATTGGACATGGTGATACTCTATATGAGATCTATTTAGTTGTTCAGATTGGATATGGTGATACTCTATATGAAATCTATTTAGTTGTTCAGATGGACATGGTGATACTCTATATGAAATCTATTTAGTTGTTCAGATGGATATGGCGATACTCTGTATGAGATCTATACAGTTCTTCAGATGGACATGGTGATTATATGAGATCTATACAATTCTTCATGTGTTCTCAGTTCTCAAGCCCTAGTCCCTCCAAAGCGAACGCGTACCTAACCCTCTCCAGGGACGGGAAAGTTATCCAGCGAGTTAAAGGAGATTGCTATCACCGTCATTATGTAAACCCGTAGAAAAGTGGAGATCTCTACACCTTCCCTACGTTTACAGCACTGCCTTGACACTTTATACTACGACAGGCCCAAAGCCAGAGTCACTTCTCCAGAAGCCTAAACTTCTCGCAGTCTTGGTGCGCTTTATTCAGCAGGCTGTCAAAAATCTGAAACAGCAAGAACATTTAGCTTCAACTAGAATTGCGGTTCTATGACACGAATTTCTGTCAACTTTGCTGTGCATCTGAAAACAAGCCAGATGAAGAAGCGTGACTATTCTGACCTATTCTGCATGATCTTGAGGAAATCCCCCCCCCCCCCCTTTTTTTTTTTTTTTTTTTTGCTGCGATGATCCTTCAAAAAAAAGTCCAGCCGATTGCCCAGAGCCAAATCAGATCGATAACCATCTCAAAACGTACACAGTACCTTACCTAGAAAAGAAAAGTAAGTCTGCATATCAATACATTCGCGTTCAAAACGTACAGCTTTACCCTTGGTGTTCACCATACCGTCCAGTTTATCACAGGGTGGAGGGGGGGGGGTGTTAAAAAAACAAATTTAACTACAAATGTAAACATAACTAAGGACACTAATATATATATAAACATATATAAACACTGGACTAAAACTGCATCTACATATCACATTTCTTAGAGCCAAAAATGCAATTAATACATGTGCCCAATTATCAATCCGAAGAGATAATATTTACAGCTTTGTAGAACACACACAGGTGAATGGACCAGAAGGCAGAAATGATAGAAGGAGATGACAGACAGCAAAGGATCAAGGCAAAAGCAATGAGAGCGGCAGAAAAGAACAGTTCAAGTACAGAATTTCCGAAGTTGGGGTGAGTGGGGGGTGGGGATACTATTTATACTGAAAGACTCCCCGCCAACCCATGGGAGTAAAGGAGAAAGCAGTTATTAACTGAAGAACCGAGCAGGTACGCGTAATTTTCCCGCTCCTTTCAACACCATCCGACCGAAAAGAGTTTTGATTCGCAGTCATCGACCCTGAAAGATATAGCGTAGTTTATAAAGCTGACAAAGGCTACCTCAACAAGACCTGTTTTTTCAAGCGTAAATGACGCATGAAACGGTAAGTTTAAGCATTACAACCAAAGCATAAAACTCGGATTCAAAAACATTTCAAATCAGAGATCATTGTCACCAGCGTTTTAAGTTCTGGCTAGAACGCTCGTTTAT
>JAPXFY010000016.1:49907749-49912749 GCA_030674185.1 Monoplex corrugatus
GCGCGCGTTTGTGTGTGTGTGTGCACGTGCATGCGTGTATGTCGTGTGTGTGTGTGCGCGCGCACGCGCGCGTGTGTGTGTGTGTGTGTGTGCGCGCGCGCGCGCGCGAGTGTGAGAGAGATAAAAAGAGAGAGAGAGAGAGAGAGAAAGTGTGTGTGTGAGTGTGTATGTTCGTTCGTTGCTTGATTTAACGTCTTTTCACTATAAGTGATATTAGACGGGGGAAATGGCATGGAGGATGAAATAAGGGGTGGGGGGTGGGGGTGGAGTGGAGAGGGGAACAGAGTAAGGGACGTAAAAAAATTAAAAGGAAGCGGCAAGGTCTTAAGAAAAAGGATATGGATGAACAGAGAAATGAAACTAGAACAACGCTAACATCAATAATGTAAAAGAAAAATCGTCATAAAAACAAAACAAAACAAAAATAATCATAATTATAATAATAATCTTAAAGTAACGCATTAACAGGACTGTGAACCAATGATTCTGAAATTTTAACTAACAAAACTTGATCCGATACTACTTCTTTAAAATGCGTTTCAAGATAGTTTCCTTGTGTAAACGTCTTTGGTAAAAAGGAACGAAGCTTTCTGCAGTAAAACAAACAGTGATACAATGTGAATTGTTCGCCGCAAATACATAAAACGTTGTTACAATATTTTGTTTTCAAAGCGTTCAGTTGAATGCGAAAATATGTCATAACAATTAATCTCAAATGATATAACGAGGAATACTGCAATTTTTTACAGATATTTTGAACTGAAAGTTTGATTCTTTTTTGAGACACAAATTTTTCATTTAAATGTTCATGAAATCGAATCCATGATGCTAATTCTAGCGAGCTGTAAGCTTCTTTTACCGAGGTGTTAACATGTAATTCTATGGAATTTTCAGAATGGAGGGCACCGGATTTAGCTGCTCTGTCAACTACGTTGTTGCCATGAAGACCAACATGAGAAGACACCCAGCATAAATTGATTTCCGAGCCATTTATCTTTAAACAATGTATTAGACGATTTGCCTCAATAATTAAGTCAGGTCTTGTGTCTGTATCAAAAGACTGTAAGGCATATAATACAGATTTTGAATCAACAAAGAGAACTACTTTGAATGACACAGGCCGAAGGCTTATTAAATAATGCAACGCTTGAACAACAGCGACCAATTCTGCTGTATATATAGATACATTTGCCCCAATGAAAAAAGACTTTTTAATGTTAAATTTTGGAACATAAAAGGCTGCTCCAGCGCTCTGATTTGCTAAGACTGACCCATCGAAAAAAATGTGGAGGTGGGTACGGTACTTTTCATCGATGTGTTCACAAGCTGTGGATAGCGTAATGTTGACATTATCATTTTTTTTAACTTTTGCATAATCGAGATCAAATGTGGCCTTTAGCATTTCCCATGTAGGGATAGGCGTTATCGTTGGTTTCTCGGCTATTTCATCCATTGTTATGTTGGACTGTTTGATCAGGCCAGATATGTAAGTTGCGGCTGTAATTTGTGATAAAATGAAATGAAATGAAAGTGTGAATGTGTATGTATGTGTGTATGTGTGTGTGCGTGCGTCCGTGCAAGCATATGTGTGTGTATGTGAATGTGTGTGTGTGTGCGCGCGCGCACGCACGTGCGTGTGTGTTTGTCTGTGTGTGTGTGTGTGTGTATGTGTGTTGTGTGTGTGCGTGTGTGTGTGTGTGTGTGTACATATATGTGTGTATATATGTGTGTGTATTATGTGCGTGTGTGTGAAGGAAATTTGTCAACGAATTTGTCAACGATGATATCTCAGATGTTTGTGGATGGATTTTCGACAAATTCAGACTTAAGTTTCCTTTCAATGACGCTGTTTGTGAGTGATGTTTACTATAAGCACAAGTAGGCTGGCTAATCCTCCCTCTTGGGAATTCTTTTCCACTCTTGACCTCAGGCGTCACCAGTATGGTCCGTAAGTAGCTTTTTTGTCACTGAGAGACAGGTTCAGCCAGGTAGCCATTATCTCAGATCATGGACTTTGTTTCTGATTTGAGTAAACTTGTGCCTCAGACTGGTACAATCCAATATTTGGACTGGGGCGATGCAAAAATGCAAAAAAAATAAAGATTAATGAGACCCAGCATGGGAAAACGGAGACTCTTGGCACAGCCAGACAGTCATAGCTCTGGTTAAAAACAGCCGGAATGGGCACAAGTGGGTTAACTGAGATTTTTCTTTATTTCGAGTTATCTTTCCTTATTTCGAGTCTTGTAACATCTGATCCTCACATTTTCCGAAGTTTTAACATATAACTGAAAGCATCCTAAAATGCGATGTTTTGTCTGATTTTTTTTCTCTCTCAAAATTTCATGAGCGTATCACTTTCCTTGTCAAAAAAATCACAAAGTTGAAACCAGTCTAAAAGAGAAAACAGGCTCACAAAATCTGCCAGATAATTGCTGGCAGATTGCGGTGAAGCGCATGTGGAATTGCGTGGACAAACTCCGAATTCCAAACTGCTGTCTACCTGTTTGTTAGTTTGTTTGTTTGTCTGTACTGTCTGTCTGCTGATGTCTGTCTGTCTGTCTGTCTATTTGTTTATTTATCTGTCTGTCTGTCTGTTTGTCTGTCTGTTTTGTTTGTTTGTTTGTCTATCTCTCTGTTTGTTTGTCTGTCTGTTTGTTTGTTTGTGTGTTTGTTTCTGTTTGTTAGTTTTTTGTCTGTCTGTCTGTCTGTCTGTTTGTTTGTTTGTTTGTTTTCCAGTCCACACTTGTAACAACTATACAGCCACAACCTGAACAGGTTATAATCACGCCCTGCCACATGATACATGGGAATTGTTCTCTACAAACACAGCGACACATGAGGAAAGTTAGCTTATCTCTTTGTTGTTGTCCCACAGCTAGTAGTGCATGCGTCTCTCTGTTGTCGTTTGTGTTCCCTTGACATAGGCCATGCCAGGCTGCTTGCTCTTGTTACAGAGCCATGGACACAAGATCTGACGTCTCGAGTTCAACCCCAGCCCGCAACACACACACACACATACACATACACACACACACACACACACACACACACAACATACATACATACACACACACACACACACACACACACACACACCACACACACACGCACACACACACATACACACACACACAAAACTGACCTGTTTGCTGCCCATCTTAATGTTCCTATCATTCTTGTGGTGTCAGCTTAGTGTTTCATAGGATCAAGTCCCCCACCCCCCCCCCCCACCCATCCTCTTCATTCCCTCCCATTTCAAGACCTTGCCAGCCCAGAAAGGTTTTATGCAGGCACAATGAGCCTGCCAGATAACGGATGGCAGATTGGGTGGAGCGCATGTGGAATTGTCCGAGTGTGATGAAATCCCTCTTGAATACATACACGTACTCTAAACTCTAGTGCAAATAAAAGGCCAAGCTGGCCGACAATTTTGCGCCTAGTACGAGATCTCGTTAACTGATTTACAGCGTTCTCGTTCAGTTGTCATGTGTTCCTGAATCCTCTCATATTTAACTCAATTTTTCACCGAGAAGTAAACACCTTTCCTCCACCCACCCCCACCCCACCTCACCCCGCCTTCGCTCTGTGTTGACAACGTTTTATCACAAACAGCCTGACAACACCTGCCACAACCCCCCCCCTCTCTCTCTCTCTCTCTCTCCTCTCTCTCTCTCTCTCTCTCTCTCTCTCTCTCTCTCTCTCTCTCTCTCTCTCTCCAAACATTAATTACACGTGTTCTTTATGTGTATGTTTAGTTGACAGTACATAAAATACACTGTAATTTGTGTTCCACGGCGTTCGATGATTTACTCCAACGATTGAATCCTGATGATTTCCGGATTCCATGAACAGCTCAATGCCTTCAAATTTCATGTCTTGAAAATCATGCATGTGTAATGAATTTAGCAAAACTCTTATATTTGGGGCCTAAAAGACGAGAGATTATCTCCAGCTAAAACCTTGTCTTAAGAAAAAATATAATGATTCACGTTTGCTAATTCTGCTGCATAAGCATTTGAAATTACTTTTTTTTTTCTTCGTGGACATATACAATGTTAAAACTGGAGGGAAAGAGATCATCAGAAAATATTGGACGGACTTGCAGAGTGGCTGAGGATAGAGAGGGTGCGAAATGTACTTGCAGCGACAAGGGATAGGTTCGTATGGAGGGTAATGATCGCCAACGCCATGCGGTAGGGAACATGATGATGATATATAATGTTGCACTGGTTTTTTGGTTTTTTTTCAAAGTCAATGGCCATACAATGGAAGCATTTTGAGGCCTCTCTCTCTCTCCTCTCTCTCTCTCTCTCTCTCTCTCTCTCTGTCTATCTATCTATCTATCTATCTCTATCTTTCTCTCTCTATCTTTCTCTCTATCTCTATCTCTCTATCTAGCTATCTCTATCTCTCTCTATCGCTATCTCTCTCTCTCTATTGCTATCGCTCTCTCTATCTCTCGCTCTCTATCTCTCTATTGCTATCGCTCTCTCTATCTCTCGCTCTCTATCTCTCTATTTCTCTCTCTCTCTCTCTCTCTCTCTCTCTATATATATATATATATATATATATATATATATATAATATATATATATATATATACATATATATATACACATATACATATATATATATATATCTTCTTCTCTCTCTCTCTCTCTCTCTCTCTCTCTCTCTATCTTCTCTTTTCACACTTTCATGTATGTATGAATACAGTCTCGACAAAGATCCAAAGCTACCGCCTTTTATTTATTTTTTTTTCTTTCGTTCCGATTTTCTCGAATGTGTGTGTGTACGCTGTTGTGCGCACTCTATGCAGGCGCTATTCTACACTGTCGGTTCGACCCACAACATTAGCATTGAATCCGACGCTCAACCGATTGGCTACTAGGCCCTGTGTCTCACCATTAAATCTCGGTGAATGATTTTAGATGTCCTAACATTAGACATGAATATTTATAGAAAGTGTATAATATGACATTAGTACTAACGTGAGT
>JAPXFY010000016.1:49915249-49917749 GCA_030674185.1 Monoplex corrugatus
AATAAATATATATATATATATATATATATATATATATATAAAGTCTTTTTTCATTAGGGCAAATGTGTCTATATATACAGCAGAATTGGTCGCTGTTGTTCAAGCGTTGCATTATTTAATAAGCCTTCGGCCTGTGTCTATCAAAGTAGTTCTCTTTGTTGATTTAAAATCTGTATTATATGCCTTACAGTCTTTTGATACAGACACAAGGCCTGACTTAATTATTGAGGCAAATCATCTAATACATTGTTTAAAGATAAATGGCTCGGAAATCAATTTATGCTGGGTGCCTTCTCATGTTGGTCTTCATGGCAACAACGTAGTTGACAGAGCAGCTAAATCCGGTGTCCTCCATTCTGAAAATTCCATAGAATTACATGTTAACACCTCGGTAAAAGAAGCTTACAGCTCGCTAGAATTAGCATCATGGATTCGATTTCATGAACATTTAAATGAAACATTTGTGTCTCAAAAAAGAATCAAACTTTCAGTTCAAAATATCTGTAAAAAATTGCAGTATTCCTCGTTATATCATTTGAGATTAATTGTTATGACATATTTTCGTATTCAACTGAACGCTTTGAAAACAAAATATTGTAAAAACGTTTTATGTATTTGCGGCGAACAATTCACATTGTATCACTGTTTGTTTACTGCAGAAAGCTTCGTTCCTTTTTACCAAAGACGTTTACACAAGGAAACTATCTTGAAACGCATTTTAAAGAAGTAGTATCGGATCAAGTTTTGTTAGTTAAAATTTCAGAATCATTGGTTCACAGTCCTGTTAATGCGTTACTTTAAGATTATTATTATAATTATGATTATTTTTTGTTTTGTTTTTGTTTTTATGACGATTTTTCTTTTACATTATTGATGTTAGCGTTGTTCTAGTTTCATTTCTCTGTTCATCCATATCCTTTTTCTTAAGACCTTGCCGCTTCCTTTTAATTTTTTTCCGTCTCTTACTCTGTTCCCCTCTTTCCCCTCCCCCGTCCCCTAATTTCATTCTCCATGCCATTTTTCCCCGTCTAATATCACTTACAGTGAAAAGACGTTAAATCAAGCAACGAACGAACGAACATGATATATACATAACATATTGCATATAAGAGCAACAAGCTTTTCAGCCTACAGGGCCAGCTTGTAAACTAGTCTGACACATCCATTCGCTATTCAATTTATTCATAATCACTAACCTTTTCAAAGACGCTCCGCCTTCGGTCTCCGCAAAAAAATTGTTCTGGAGCCGCTGATCAATGTATACTACTACAACACACACACACACACACACACACCACGCACACACACCCCACACACACACACACACACACACACACACACACACACAAACACACAGTCTCAAAAACACACACTCACAAACACACACAAACACACTCACAAACACACACAAACACTCACACAAACACACACAAACACTCACACAAACACACACAAACACTCACACAAACACACACAAACACTCACACACACACAAACACTCACACACACACACACACACACACACACACACACACACACACACACACACACACACACACACCACACACACAAAGAAGAAACATTCGAACAGCCAGCCAACTAAGCACACGCATGCTCGCAAGATTGTGAGAGTTTGTAAATGTAAGCTTTGGGCTGATCAGGGAAGCACACACACATACTCACACACAAACACCACACACACACACACACACACACACACCACACACACACACACACACACACACACACACACACACACACACACACACACACAAACACACACAAACATACACACACACACATACACACACACAAACACATACAAACACACACACACACACACAAACACATACACACACACAAACACACACACATACAAACACACACACACATTCAAACACACACACACACACACAAACAAACACACACACAAACACACACATACACACGCACACACAACACACACACATACACACGCATACATACACACACAATACACACACATATACACACACATACACACACACATACACACACACATAAAAAATATACACACACACATAACACACATACACACATACACACACAAACACACACACATACACACACATACACACACACTACACACGCATACACACACATACACACACACCACATACATACACACAATACACATACATACACAACACATACACACACACACACACACATATAACACACACACAATAACACATACACACACAATACAGACATACCCATACACACACATCACACACATACATACACAATCACAAAACACACACATACATACACAACACACATCATACACATACACATACACACACACACACACAAAACACAACACACACACACATACACACATACACACACACTCATACAAACAACAAACACACACAGAAAACACACACACACACATACCACATACACAACATACACACAACACACACACACAGACACACACAAACACACACACAAACAC
>JAPXFY010000016.1:49927749-49930249 GCA_030674185.1 Monoplex corrugatus
GATCACACGCTTCAGGAATAGATATTTCCGAAATGATCGCACACTTCACGAACAAACCTCTCCAAAGAGGGATAAGATATTTCTGGAGTAAATCTCTCTTAGAAGGTCGCACACTTTAGAGGAAATGAATCTCTTCAAAATGGAACAGCCAGGTAAGAGCGGACGCAAAGCGTGTAGACTCGAGAGCAGTAGGGTAACAGGCACCCAAATTAAAATACAACGAAGCGAGCAGTGTGCCGTGCGCTGTAGTTTCTCAGTATGTATCATTTGGCTGAAGACAGATACACTCTAACAATGTTTGGTGGGGTTCTTTTAAAGTTTTCTTTAATTAATAAGCGTTCCGATTTTTCTCGGATGCGTGCAAGCACGTTGTTTTTGCCCACGCTGTGCAGGCTTTAAGTTGGTGCATAGTCTGCATACTCCCTCTCCGGTGGACACGCACGCTGGGTGTTTTCATGCTTCCTTCCATAAGCCACCTGACAGTGACAAAGACTGACAGGATCTTTAACGTGCATATTTGATGTTCTGCATGCAATATATATATATATATATATATATATATATATATATATATATATAAATGTATGTATGTATACATATACATATACATATATATATATGTGTATGTGTGTGTGTGTGAGTGTATTTGTGTGTGGTGTATGTATGTATGTATGTGTGTGTGTTTGCGCGCGCGCGCGCGCGTGTGTGTGTGTATGTATGTGTGTGTATGTATGATGTGTGTGTGTGTGTTTGCGCGCGCGCGCGCGGTGTGTGTGTGTGTGTATGTGTGCGTGTGTTTGCGCGCGCGCGCGCGCGCGTGTGTGTGTGTGTGTGTGTATGTGTGTGTGTGTGTGTGTGTGTTTGCGTGTGTGTGTGTGTGTGTGTGTGTGTTTGTGTGTGTTTACCTGTATACATACACGCACGAAAGGAGGTGTAGGCACTAATGAGTCCCCACACATGTTGACCTAGCATATGGTACAAAAAAACCCATCCTTTACCAACCAGGCAGGAGACACACAGTTAGGATCGAACCTCACACTCTCCGAATTGGAAAAAAAAAAAACTATCGTCTTACACACGTTGACCACCGCACCCGTCAAAGTTCGGTCAGTTCTGTATAAACATACAGCACCACAGACATCCCTTGATGAAGGGATCCAAACTCACGCAGGACATGCCATAAACCACAGTTACATCAACCCATGTCACTGGTAAGGAAACAGAGAGAAGCTTTCAGAGTCACGGTACAACAACGCTGTTGGGCCAGCCAGGTAGGAAGGAAGGTAAGACTTGCACACTTTGGGGGGTTTCTGACCAACACCAAGTCCTACGCGAAGCAGACTGACACACACACGCTGAAGACGTACGTAGGTACAGTCACGGCTTTCCTGTGTCTGGTCTGGTGAGGGAACTTAAGGTATTCAGTAGCAATTCTCTCTCTCTCTCTCTCTCTCTTCTCTCTCTCTCTCTCTCTCTCTCTCTCTCTCTCTCTCTCTCTCTCTCGATGACATGCGCGCTCTCTCTCTCGATGACATGTGCTCTATTTCTCTCTTTCTCTTTCTCTGTCTCTGTCTCTCTCTCTCTATCTCTCTCTCTCTCTCTCTCTCTCTCACAGTATTTGCTCTCTTTTCCTCACACACACACGCACACACACATACATGTACACACATAACATTAATTTTGTTGTCTGTCTCTGTCTGTCTCTGTCTCTCTGTCGGTCTCTCTCTCTCTCTGTCTCTCTCTCTCCATCTCCTCCCCTCCCTTCCCTCCCTGCTTCCATTTCTCTCTCTGTCTCTTTCTTTCACACGAACATTAAAAAGTTTGTTCTCTCTCTGGAGTTTGGAATTTGTTCATGAGAAAACTCATCACACTCGGACAATTCCATATGCGCTCCACCCAAGTCTACCATCAAATTTTCTGAAGGACTCCTCGAATCTGTGCAGAACCCTGTGTATGCTGGCAAGGTCTTGAAGTGTAGAGAAAGGGGTGAGAGAGAAAGGACCTATGAAACACTAAGCTGACAACACCAGAATGACGGAAACGTTAAGATGGGCAGCGAACAGGCCATTTTTTAATGCTGAGAGATTCACACTCGACAGGTCATATGAAGAACTCTTGTTTATAAAATGTAGACCAGGTAAACCATTGTCTGGGTAGGACCCAAGGACCTGGCCAGCTCATGGATTTATGTGCAGGTTTTAGGCTTGTGCCATGATCACCATACACATGGCACCTGTGACGTTAGTGCATATGAAATTCGTTCCGAGGACGGAGACGTCATCTTGAGAAACTGAAACGGATGAAGATCACAAAAGACATTCACCTACCGGGACGTGTTAGGGCAGTTGGTTTGGAAAGCCGGGCTGATAACGCAAGGGATTGCGGGTTCGGTGCTCAGGTACGTCAAATTTTTTAGCGTGCTCGTTAGTTCCTTCGATAGACTCATACAGCCACCGTAGGGATCTGGATCTGATATCTCGAGTTCAATCCTAACCCACAA
>JAPXFY010000016.1:49935249-50222749 GCA_030674185.1 Monoplex corrugatus
CTCTCCCCCCTCCCTCACCCCCCGTCCCATTTACTACGCCACCTTAATGGCCACACTTTTTACAATGCGATGATGATGATGTCGATGAGGATGATGATCATGATGCCACGAAGTTCCACCTAGGATTGAGACTGCGTGACAGGGCTGTACTCTACGCTCATCATACATGTATCATCATCATCATATATGTATATCATATATATCATCATCATCATCATATACATCATCATACATCCTGACGTCATCCAGGCCCGAGAGATACAGACACCTGCGAAGCTGGTCAACAGATTTGAGCAACACCCTCAATGAAGCATCCGTGAAGTGGATGAGACTCGACTGAGTGGTCCCAGTCTTCCCAATGAGCCCATAAGCACGCCCAACTCTGGGTAGGAACTGCTTAGAGCCGAAAAATCCCACAATGATTTTTGAAGGGACTGATGGGGATTCGAACCCACAACCTTCCAGTCGGTAGTCCGTTGGGCTA
Source organism: Monoplex corrugatus (assembly GCA_030674185.1). NCBI lineage: Eukaryota > Metazoa > Mollusca > Gastropoda > Littorinimorpha > Ranellidae > Monoplex > Monoplex corrugatus. The sequence goes on from JAPXFY010000016.1 coordinate 49,935,734, forward strand.
ACCACTACAACACGGCGACTGTTTTGCATGTTGTTTTACTCACACTATGCAGGCGGTATGTTGCTACATAGTCTGCATACTCTGTCTATACGTTGGGCGTGCATGCCAGGTGTTTTCAGATTTCTATCAACCAGCCGCTGACATGACCAACGAGAACTTTAGCGTATATATTTGATATCCCCCCCCCCCCTCCCGTGGTGGTGCCGTGTGCTCTTTGAGTATAAATAGTATCCCCACCGCTTCTGGAAATTCTATGCTAGAAATTTCCTCTTTTCCGTCACTGTCTTTGTTTCTGCCTTCTTCCTTTGCTTTTTCTCATTTCTTCCTATCATTTTCTGACTTGCTGGTCCATTCACTTGTATGTGTTCGATAAAGTCTTCCGTGCTTTTTCTTAGGATTGATAATTGAGTGCATGTATCAAGTGCATTTTCGGCTCTAGGGAGGTGAGATATGCGGAAGCAATTTTAAGTAATTTAAGCCCGATTTTATATTTGTTTCGGTGTCCTGAGGTATTTTCAAATTTGTATTCAGGCGGTAGGCATGTTTTTTAAATCCCCTGTGTGATAAATTGGAAGGAGCGGTCAATGCCAGGGTATGTCCTTAGATTATGTGCGCGAATGCATTGATATATGTATTTAATTTTCTTTTCTTTTCTTCTTTTCCTGTTGAAGTTTTATATGTGTTTTGAAGCAATTATAGCCCTGATATGACTCTAAGCAGTCGGCTGGGCTTTAAACAAACATAACAATAACAATTTGATACTCTGTATGCGTGTACGTTCGTTAGGGGGATGGGTGGGTTAGACACTGGCAGGTCTGCACACATATTGACTCTGAAGATCGAAGAAATCTCCACCCTTTACCCACCACGAGGTGTCTAGGCGGATTGAACCCAGGACCTTACGATAGCAAGACCAACGTTGACCCACTGCACTGGCTACCTCCACGTCGAGGTCAGATGTGTTGATCTAAGGACCAGACTGAGGCAAGCCAGCCTATGGACAAATCTCTAGACGTCTGTTGACCAGGAAAACTGACTGCTCACACACAACGGACAGTAAAATACCAAGTGATAGTGGGTAGCCTTGGAAGAATTTGATTCCACCAGAAAACTTCTAGCACGCAACATCTTTCAGGGAAAAAACAGTGGCAAAAAGGAAGGAAAGACAAGACCTCTAAATCTCACACATGGAGAACATAACCAGCATCTGTGACCTAAACATTCAAGAAATTGCCCACAAAAGTCAAGACAGAGGGGCCTGGAAGGAGATGTTGGTGTCCAGGTGTGCAGGGCCAACACCGAACCCGGTGAGGCCGACAGGTGAGATAGGGAGTGGTAGCCATCATGAGATTTGGTCTATCTGCTTGGAAGTCAAGTCGTCATCCCCATGACTACAAGCCCAGTTTCAGTTTCAGTTTCTCAAAATGATGTCTCCGCTCTCGGAACGAATTCCATATGCACTAAACGTCAAGGCGCCTATGTGTATGGTGATCATAGCACAAGCCTTAAGCCTGCACATAAACCCATGAGCTGGCCGGGTCCTAGGCCCCACCTAGACTATGTTTTACCTAGTCTATATTTTATGCTGGAAGTTTTCTTGTTTCAGCCATATAGGCGTTACTTAATTTTATGACCATGTTTTTGAGAAATTATAATAGGCACAATCTTATTATAATTTACACATATCACGCCTAAACGAATATTATCCATCAAGGAATTCCTTGATGGATATATTGTTTAGGCGTGATATGTGTAAAATTCCTTGATGGATAATATTCGTTTAGGCGTGATATGTGTAAATTATAATAAGATTTGTGCCTATTATTATTTCTCAAAAACAATGGTCATAAAAAAGTCTATATTTTATACTGCTGGAATAATCTTGGTTACATGTAAATGACATGTGCATGTGTGTATCTGACCTACAAACAAAAAAGGAACATGCATATAAAGTAAATGAATAAATAATTAAAGGTCTGAATCACAATTCAACTAGCTATTCTGTATAAACTCGTCTCACATGACAGACCCACCCCCCTCCCAGTCACTGCCCAAATGCTCAGCTGTTTATCAACTGGATGAAGACAATATTTTCTTAATCTTAGATAGGTATATAAGTGAGCTGGTAAGTAAGTAAATAAGTAGGTAGGTAGGTAGGTAGGTAGTAGGTAGGTAGTAGGTAGGTAGGTAAGTAAGTGAGTGATTGAGTGAGTAAGTAAGTGAATAAGAAGTACCACGCCCATCGCTGTTGCACTCAAACTGACAGAACGGTCGGCGTAATGGTCAAGTAGGCGAGTCGTCAGGCATCCAATCAGGGGGTCTGACCTTTGACCCTATTTGCGTGTCTCCGCTTGATGGGTAAAGGGCGGAGATTTTTCTTATCTCCCAGGTCAACATGCGAGCAAACCTGTTAATGCCTAAAACCCCCTTTCGTGTGTATATGTACATGTAAGTATCGTGTAAACACGATAAAGATCCTGTAAGTCGTGTGAGTATCCCGGTGGCTTATGTCACCACGAAAACAACCAGCTTGCACACCCACTGAGGACGGAGTATGTAGACTACGCAGCAAAATACCGCTTGCGTAATGTGATCAAACAAAATGCATCGAGAAAATTGCACCAAAAACAAAACAAAACAAAAATATGCATCCGAGAAAACTGGCAAACCCTAAAAAACACACACACACAAAAATATTATGCATCCGAGAAAATTGGCAACCTAAAAAATTTCTGATAACTAAGAAATACCTACCTACGTGCCCACAACAGTAATAACAGCAGCAACAACTGCAACAGCAAAATCCTTCCTCGACTGAAACGCACGTAGACCGCATCAGCGGAAACAGCAGACAACAACACCAGGACCAACTGCGGTGGTTTCTGTAATCGTGTTTTCCTGCACCAATGGTTCGCTGAATTATGTACACCATGTGCACAGCTGTTTAACAGTGGCAGGTCTCTCTCCCTGTCGCTATTGTTATTTCAATTAACATCCCCCGATGTTCGGGGCAAATAGCGGTGTCATAGCATAGTTATTCCTGATTGGGCAGTTTTGCTGTATAGATTAAGCCTTCGACTCCCGCACCCTATTCACCAACTGCAAAAACTTAACCCTTTGTCTCCCTCACCCTATCTACCAGCTTCCTGCTGAATAAGGTGAGGGAGTCAAAGGGTTAAGTTTTTGCTTTGTTGGCGTAATTCATAATACAGGATGTTGGTGAACAGGGTGCCGGAATCAAAATATTAAGCTTCTAACATTAGCAGTTGTCGTGGTGCAGTGGTTAGGGAACGGATCATAGACTAGCAGGTTGTGGAGTTCGAATCCCATCAGACTGCGGGAATAATCGGCTCTAACCGGCTCCTACCCAGACTTTTTTTTTCAAACTTAATTTTAATTCGTTTTTGACTAAACACAAATAAAGATAAGGTTTGCTAAACATGATTACGATATCATTGAGAAAACTGGACAAGATTTATATACAATGGATCGAGCAAAACACGCATCATCATCATCATCGTCATCAGGTGCCCTGCCGCATGGCGTTGGCGACCATGGACTTCCAACCATCTCTATCTCTCGTTGCCCCCAGCATCTCCCCCACCCTCCTCATCCCCAGCCACTCTGCAACGCATACATACGTCATATCTACCAGTCTGTTATGTGTTTTTTAAATAATACAGTCATTTAATTTATACAGTTTCAAATTTTAGTTATTGTTGTTTGGTTCTCTTTCTTTCTTTCTTTCTTTCTCTCTTTCTTCGCCTGTTTGTTTGTTGTCTGTTTGTTTGTTGGTTGGTTGGTTGGTTGTGGTTGGTTGGTTGGTTGGTTGGTTGGTTGGTTTCAAATTTATTTGTATTCGTTTTCAGCAAAATTTAACGATACACGTATTAGTAAAGCAAGATCATTTGTGTCAGACTTAAAGTTTAAAATACATGTAAAATGTCTACATAGCAACAAAGGGTCAATGTGCATGAATTTACAATCACTATCAATACATATAAAACAAACATTCAAATGTAAACAAGCAGGTAACTCCTTCCCAGACTTGAGTGTGTTATGGGCTCATTGGAAAGACGGGACTACATAGTCAAGACTCATCCTTTTCGCGGTTACGTCATTGAGGGTGTTAATCAAAATAATTAATGTCCCCACTAACATTGCAGGTGTTTGTATCTATCAGGTGTGGTTGCCGCCAGAATATTTTTTTTAGGATCATAGCACTCAGGGAGGTTATTTTGAGCTCAATATGTTTGTCTTTCTAGTCCCATTTTCTACGCCACCTTAATGGCCACAGAAGCTGGAACAGTTTTTATGATGCGATGATGATGATGATGATGTCCGTGAGGATGATAATCATGATGCTATAGAGTTCCAGCAAAATTAAACGATACACTACTAGTAAGCTGTATGATCCTTGACGATGGGATGGTAATCATGATGTTGTAGAGTTCAGTTCTGCATTGAGACGCGTGACAGGGCTATACTCTACGCTTACTATCATAGTGTATCCTAGCGTCAACCAGGCCCGAGAGATACAGACACCTGCGGTGCTGGTCAGAAAATTTGAGCAACCACCTCAATGACGCATCCGTGAAGTGGATTAAACTCGACTGTGTGGTCCCAGTCTTCCCAATGAGCCCATAGCACACCCAATTCTGGGTAGGAGCCGGTGTGAGCCGAAAAATCCCACAAGGATTTTTGAAGGGACCGATGGGGATTCGAACCCACGACCTTCCTGTCGGTAGTCCGTTGCGCTAACCACTACACCACGGCGACTGGTATTGACGCCAGAATATATTATGAAAGGAAGCGTAGAGTACAGGCCTGTCACACAGTCTCAATGCAGAACTGAACTCTACAGCATCATGATTACCATCCCCATCGTCAAGGATCATTACAGCTTTGTGAAAGATTGTACTTGATTGTGCGGCCATCGAAATGGCTTGGAAGATGGACCAGCAAAGCAAAACAAAACAGAAAAGAGCCCGTAACTTTGGCAGTCATTAACACTTGGAGACAGTGATCATTTCTGACTATGTGGGTTGTTATCGTATTGACCAGTGCCCACAAAATACCACCACTCAACCAGTGGCGAAATGGTTAACGAAGCTGACTTAATATGATATTAAAGCCAACAAACATTGAATGTACGGTGATATATGGGCACATCAAAAACGTCAGCTTGGCAATCTCTCACTTAATCTGTGGGAGGCAATGCCATTACACAGAAGGCTGAATATTGTCTATTGGGCCTTATCATTGAGCACAATCTTACCTGTCAAGATGACATTGATTATATATGTGTGTATGTACGTTGTTTTGCCCACAATATGCAGGCAGTATGATGCAGCACAGTCTGCATACTCCGTTTTTTGTGAGTGTGCATGCTGGGTGTTTCCAGGTCACTATAAGCCACTAGACACTGACATGACTCACGGGATCTTAAACGTGTATATATACATACATGCACACACATATATATATATACATACACACACACACACACATATCATGCGATATTGCTTGGGAGAACAGCTCGCAATTTACACAGAAAAAAAAATCATTGACAAAACTGATAGCAGCAGCAACAACAACAACATCAGCAACATGCTGAGGTTGGGGATCAACCGTAAGTGACCCTCCTAAAGTGCTCCATCGTTATGTAACACCTTGTTATTAATATCCTGCATATAAAGCACGACTGTAAACTACCAGCCGACCTAATCTTGTCCTGTATTTATGGTGCTGACGAATCGAAATGCAACTCGGCAACATGTGCAGCACTATCTACACAGGAAAGAGAGAAAAGCTAACTGCACGGTTATCATACACACAGTGCTGTTCAGGTCTCTTAGGGACTTTTGCGTGAGGACACGATGTAATCGTCCTTGTTCTAACACTAGCCCAGCTTTGTGCATCATCACTCAGATGAAGGCCTGACCACAGCGTCTGTTCGTCTGTTGTCTTCCTGTTTATTTGAGGTCGTTTTATACTGCAAGGCAGACAACCCTAACCTCCCTCATTTTTGGCTGTAAAAATCTACCTGTAGTCAGCCTACAATACGTTATCAGTTTTGTCACAGTGATTGTGTGCGTGTGTGTGTGTGTTGTGTGTGTGTGTGTGTGTGTGTGTGTGTGTGTGTGTGTGTGTGTGTGTGTGTGTGTGTGTGTGTGTGTGTGTGTGTGTGTGTGTGTGTGAATTGCGAGCTGTTCTCCCCAGCAATATCGTATAATACGATACAACATAATAAAACAATACGATACAATACAATGCAGTACGGTACCACATGGTACAGCACAAGAATTCGAACAAGGACCTGGTCCCTCCCTACATGACATTAAAGATGAGGGTTTACTAGTACAAGACATTGAGATCATTTTTCCTCAATGTGCAGATAATCTAAAGGGCTTTGGAGGAAAAAAATGTCATACTGGAAGAGTAGTGCTACACCAAAATAATTTATAACATCACCAATGAAAACAGAATCAAAAGTGCAGAGATGTGGTTCTACAGAAGACTCCTGAGAATTAGCTGGCGTGAAAGACGAACAAATCGAAGCTTTGTGGATGAACTGAACAAACAAAAAACTAAACTTTTAGGCCAGGATAGGAAAATGAAAATGAAATATTTTGGACATGCTTTGCGACATCCGAGCTGTCATTAATGAAGACTGTGGCCCAGGGCAAAATGCAGGGCAAGAGACGACAAGGAAGACCGCCGACTTCCTATGTAGAGAACATAGCCAAGTGGATGAAGTTACCGAAAGACGAAATCTACAGAACGACTGTAGACAGAAGGGGATGGAGACAGCTGACGGGGCATGTATCAGCGGCTACCATCAAGAATGATGTCGCCGACAGGTGAACAGGTGAACCAATTTTCTAAGCCTATCTTTGGCCAGTTTTGGACGTTCTGAATACCTATGTCTAGTTCAGTACTGGCCGGTTAAGGCTGTGTTGAATGCGAAAGTGTTGAAGCTGACAACACAACAAGAGATTTTTATACTGGGATTGAGCTCATGCTACTAGATGCTGTATTTTCAGTTTTGTTCGTCCGTTCGTTATTTCTTATAACATCTATTCACATACGTGCTTTTAGACCCAAAAAGATAAAACGAAAATAAAAAAATGAATAAATAAATTAAATAAACGAATAAATCAATAAACAATGTATCTATAGGGTGAATGCATCTATGAAATCATGAAGGCATTGTATCATATGAGGTAACATCAAACAATTTAACGAACAAGTAAAAACAATCAGAACATTAGAACGATCAGGATTCGTCAGTTTGATCAGGGTTGAGTGTATGTATATGTATGCGCGCGCGCGCGCGCGGGTGGTGTGTGTGTGTGTGTGTGTGTGTGTGTTGTGTGTTGTGTGTGTGTGTGTTTTGTGTGTGTGTGTGTGTGTGTGTGTGTGTGTGTGTGTGTGTGTGTGTGTGTGTGTGTTTGTGTCTTTGTGCTACGAGCATATTGACTGAGCCATCTGTGTTTCTGGAATTCAGTGGTCAGTGTGCGCCGCTTTGGGTCAGTTCAATTCAAACGCTTTATTATTCAAGGCTAGTAGCATTAGGTCCCGCTGGATCTGCCTTACACCTGGTCCTTGCTACTCTACACATATAGCATCAATTCTAACGTGAAACACATGAATTAAAACTTAACAAATGAAATAACAGCGAATCATTAAAAGGAAAACAAGCAACTTTCAAACATAGCGACAGAGGAAAAGAAGAAGATAAAAGAAACATCGAAAACAAACACGGGAGAAAGGAGTGTCATTCAAACGTTTGATGAAAACAGATGAACCGTAACACACAATGTCAGAGAAGTTATGAAAATGAACACAAATCAAATATTGACTTTTATACGTCAACGGGTCAAGCATTTTATGCAAGAATGAGAACGGTAAATATTGACAGATTGTCATAGCCCCAGGAGAATGAAAGAAGGAGTTGTTTCCCTGGATTGTCACGGCCTCGAGACAGGACAAGAAGAGTTGTTTCCCTGTCTTGGGACAATGACAATCTGTTTATTATTTGCCGTACGGTATTGTCTGTCCCTGGCAGTTTTTTTTTTTTCATAAAAGCATGAGAGACAAAAGTAGACGCACGTGAAACAAATACATGTCAACCCTTATAATAAAAACAAAGAACAGCAACAACAACAAAAGATAACATTAATAGAAAGAGCAGAAGTTACAGCAGCAACACTAGTGGTAGTAGAAGCAGCAGTAGTAGTGGTAGCAGCAGCACCAGCACCAGCAGAAGTAGTAGTACAGCAGTAGCAGAGTAGTAGTAGCAGCAGTAGCAGCAGTAGTAGTAGTAGTAGTGGTGGTGGTGGTGGTGGTGGTACAGAAGTAGCAGCAGCAGCAGCAGCAGCTGTAGTAGTACTCGTAGTAGTAGTAAAGGATCTCGAGACTTGGAGGTTGAGGGACAGGCGAGTTATTATTTCTCTCTCTCTCTCCTCTCTCTCCTCTCTCTCTTTTCTCTCTCTGCTCTCTCCTCTCTCTCTCTCTCTCTCTCTCTCTCCTCTCTCTCTCTCTCTCTCAAGGGACACACACGGTCAAGACCGTGGTTGTACCTAACCGTAGAGCGAAGATCTATGTGCCCACTGCCTGTCGCATCCCATCAACAGCATGACAGACCAGGCGCTGTGTACGTACGTATACCAACAACGTCTTGCTTAGAAAGTGACACCCCCAAAATACCTACCCTTTCAAATCGGTTCCAAGGCTTGCCAACTGAACTGAAACGGCTAATGCAGTTCCGGTCCTAAGTCGTTTCTTTTCAAACGGATATTGTTTTATATTCATCACCATCATCATCATCGTCATTTGTAGTATTAGTATTAGTAGTTGTTGTTGTTGTTGTTGTTATCGTCCTCGTCATCAGCATCGTCGTTGTCGTCGTCGTCGTCGTCCGTCGTCGTCACCATCATCATCATCATTATCATCATCATCAGTAGTATTGTTACTATATAACTATTATCATAATCATTATTGATATTCCTGTTATTATCATTGTCGTCATTATAATTGCATTGTTATCACTATTATTATCATCATTCTTATCATCATCATCATCATTATTGTCGTTGCTATTATTATTATTACTATTATTATTATATTGTTGTTGTTGCTATTGCTATTATTGTAATTGGTAGTAGTAGTAGTAGTAGTAGAAATGGTGGTAGTAGTAGTAGTAGCAGCAGCAGCAGCAGTAGTAGTGTAGTAGTTTTAGTAGTGAGCAGAACAGACTCCACTGTGTTGGTGTACATCCAGCATTTTTGGTGGGGTGCATGCTGGGTGTTTTCTTATTTCCATAAGCCAGCCACTGATCTGACTGACGGGATGTTTAACGTGCACGCTTGTTATTCTGTAGGGGTATTTTCACGGAGAAGTTTCAGGCACTAACAGGTCTGCACAAATGTTGAAATGGGTAAGCTCTACACTTTTTACCCACTGGGTTCGAAATCCAAAACAAGTGCGACCACCTGCGTTCAAGCAAACAGGAACCAGAGAAAAAAAATCCATGAAAATAGAATCAGAACGCGTATTTAATACAAATAGACAAGACGGTGCACATTTTTAGCCTTTGTCAAGCGTAGACGTAAGATCACAAAAGAACGATTCTTTTCTCCCACTAGATGAAACAGCAGGAAGTTTTTAGTCTTTTTCTCCTAATTTTTGTATTTGGTGTTTGTCATAGCCCCAGGAGAATGAAAGAAGGAGTTGTTTCCCTGGATTGTCACGGCCTCGAGACAGGGCAAGAAGAGTTGTTTCCCTTTCTTGGGACAATGACAATCTGTTTATTATTTGCCGTACGGTATTGTCTGTCCCTGGCAGTTATTCTTTTTTCATAAAAGCATGAGAGACAAAAGTAGACGCACGTGAAACAAATACATGTCAACCCTTATAATAAAAACAAAGAACAGCAACGACAACAAAAGATAACATTAATAGAAAGAGCAGAAGTAACAGCAGCAACACTAGTGGTAGTAGCAGCAGCAGTATAGTAGTAGTAGCAGCAGCAGCAGCAGCAGTAGTAGTAGTGGTGGTAGTGGTAACAGAAGTAGTAGCAGCAGCAGCAGCAGCTGTAGTAGTACTCGTAGTAAAGGATCTGGAGACTTGGAGGTTGACACAGGCCAGTTAGCCGAACATTTGTGCCTGTCTTGTCTGGTTGTATTAAATGTGCGCTCTGATTCTATTTTCATGCTTTTTTTCTGGTTCTACTTGGTTGGAGTTACCCGGCAGGAGTGAACCTAAGACATTCCGACTGAATGTCTGCGTCCTATCCACCTGGGTACTGCGCTCATCATCAATTTGATTTAGAAACAAGACAAGTGGTGGGTTCCATACCAGCTGAGAAAATCTCTGTTCCTTTATGTCAACATTAAGTAACATTTGGAAAGACAGATATCTAGGAAATGAGCTCAAACTTAAATTAAAATACTGCCAACACTAGTTCGGCTTATTGTGTTGTATGGAAGTGAATGGGTGGACTCTTAAAGCTGCAGATGAAAACAATCAAAGTGCAGAGATGTGGTTCTACAGAAGACTCCTAAGAATAAGCTGGACTGAAAGAAGAACAAACCAAATCATTCTGGATGAAATGAACAAACAACCTGAACTTCTAGGCCTGGTTAGGAAAAGGAAAAGGAAATACTTTGGACATGCTATGAAACATCAGAGCTGCCATGTAATGAAGACTTTGGCCCAAGGCAAAATGCAGGGCAAGAGACGGCAAGGAAGACCGCCGACTTCCTATGTAGAGAACATAACTAAGTGGACGAAATTGCCAAAAGACGAAATCTACAGAAGGACTGTAGACAGAAGGGGATGGAGACAGCTGACGGGGCCTGCATCACGGGGCTACCATCAAGAATGATGTCGCCGACAGGTGAAGAGGTGATGTGGACTTAAAAGTAAATTGAACCCGATCAAATTTACGCGTAAGGCAGTTGCGTATCAGGGTTGACATTATCTGGAAAAGTTCAAATATGAACATCCATAACTCATACTTTGTCAAGACAAGGTCACCATTTGATCCAGTCTACAGCATAATTGATACTGACTTTTTCACACTTTTTTTTTTATATGTGGTTATGTAATTCAGTTTAGAAAAGCTCTTTCTTCAGAGCGACTGAGAAACTGTTGACTCGTTGTTCTTCGTGTCCACGTAGATGTTCACACACACACTCGCACACACGCACACACACAACACATAAACACACATGCACATGCACACACACACACACACACACACACACAACACACACACATACACACACAACAAAACACACATACACACACAAACAACACATACACACACATACACCCACACGTATGCATACATACACGCACATTCAAGTTCAGAACACATTCGCGCAGGTAAATGCGTACACGCACATACACACGTGCATACGCACGCACGCACATGCGCGCTTGCCCATAAACTTACACAATGCGTGTGCATGCAAGCTCAACCTCTTCTCCAGTACGAATATGACAAATAAACTGTTTATCTATTCAATAACCAGTGTACCCTCTCTATCACCAGCACGTATTTTTAGCTAGACAAGAGACACTCACACACATACACACACACACACACACACACACACACACACACACACACACACACACACACACACACACACACACACGCTTACACACACATACACACACATACACTTACACACACACACTCCACACACACACACTCACTCACACACAAACACACTTACACACACACACACACACACACACACACACACACACACACACACACACACACACACACACACACACACACATCTGAAAGGAAACTAGCTTTCTTCGGTACAATAGGCCTGATGAAGTGTTTATCTATTCAATATACCTTCCACAACACCGGTAGTGCTTTCAGCTGGAGAAAGCACACAGTCGCACGCGCGCGTGTGCCTCTCTCTCACACACACACACACACACACACACAACACACACACACACACACACACACACACACACACAACACACACACACACACACACAATGTCATCATTATAAACCATTTCTGGTCAGGTTGAAATAAACGTTTAACCGACTCACAAACACATAAAAACACACGTGCACATGCACACACACACACACATACACACATACACACACACACACACACACACCACACACACACACACACACACACACACACACACATTCACACACACACTCCATCATCATCATCATTATTATAAACATTCCTGGTGAAGTTAACATAAACGTTTTACTCTCTCTCTCTCTCTCTCTCTTCTCTCTCTCTCTCTTTTCTCTCTTTCTCTCTCTCTCACAAACACACACACACACAACACACACACACAGAAGCACGCACACACACACACACACATACACACACACGCAGTCGCACATACACACACGCACATACACACGCAGTCGCAAGCGCGCACACACACACAGAGACACATCACACACACACATTACCGCTCTCCCTATTGACAAAGCTTTACCCAATCTCATCGTGTGATCAATTTGTCTCATAGGAACCACAGACAGGAACAAATCCCACGATGGCTACCCACTATCGCTTTGTACAGGTATTTCACAGGCCGTGTGCGAACAGCCAGGTTCCTGGTCAACAGACGTGTAGAGATTTGTCCATAGGCTGACTTGCCTGAGTCTGGTTCTTAGATCAACACAGCTGACCTCGACAACGGGGGTAGCCAGTGAAGTGGGTGAACTTGGGACCTACTATAGGAAACGTCTGGGTTCAGTCCGCCTAGATACCCCTGTCTGGTGGGTAAAAGGTGGAGATTTTTCCTATCTCACTGGTTAACATGTTTTGGCCGGAAAAAAAAAAACAGCAAACGGCACAACTTTGAAACATTTTGATAAGTTAAATATCTGGGAACGGTCATCTCACCAGACGGCAGAGGCACATCGGAAATAGACAGCAGAATCTGCCAAGACAAAACAGCATTCAAGAAAATGAAAAGCGTTCTTACCAACAAATGCCTATCAATTAACATCAGGAAGAGAGTTCTTGAATGTTATATAGAACTGATATGTTGTACGGATGTGAGGCGTGGACAGTCAACACGCAAATCAGAACAAAATTGAGGCAAATGAAATCTGGTTTCTAAGAAGAGAGTTCCATGGACTGCAAAGAAAACAAACATGACAGTCTTGAAGAAGGTAGACACAAGAAGATAATTAATAAAGAAGATTAGGAAAAGACAAGCATTATTTAAGGACATTTTATGAGGAAAGGGGAATTGGAGCACCTGGTCACAACATGAAAGCTGGAGGGAAAGAGAACACCAGGTAGACCCAGGGAGAAAATGTTGGACGGACTTGCAGGGTGGCTAAGGACAGAGAGGATAGAAGATGTACTTGCAGAGAGAGGGGATAGACTTGTATGGAGGGCCATGATCGCTAACGCCATGCGGTCAGGGCACATAATGATGATGATGGCACAGAATAATCTTTTATCTACATTGATTGGTTGCTTAGTTGGTTGCTGGTTGATTGGCTGATCGGTTGAGAGATTGGCTGGTTGTTTGGTTGTTGGTAGTTTGTTTAGTTAGTTGATTGGTTGGCTGATTGGTCGGGTGGCTGATTGGTCGATTGGTTGGTTCGCTGGCTGGCTGGTCGGTTGCTGATTGGTTGGCTGGTTAGTTGGTTGGTTGGTTCGTTGGTTGGTTGGTTATTTGGTTTGGTTGGTTGGTTAGCTGTATGGTTGTTGTTGTTGTGGTTGTCTGTTGGTTGGTTCGCTGGTTGTTTGGCGGGCTATTGGTTCTTCTATCCTTGGCTCGTTGGTTGGTGGATGGGTTGATTTTGCTGGTTAATTGATGCACGCACACAGCAACATGCTACAATCCGTCATCATCTTATGAAGGCGAAGTCTGAAAGGTAGAAATTATTGTGAACAATTATAACCCTCGCAATACAATACAATGCACATGCTTTCGTCTCTGTGTAATTTCCCACATAATCGAGCTGGTTGGTTCTTATAATAGAGCCATGGACTCAAATCTGATATCTCTTGAGTTCAACCCCGGCCAACAACATCAAAAGACTGATCTGTTCGCTGCCCATCTTAATGTTTCCGCCATTCTGGTGGTGGTGTCAGCTTAGTGTTTCATAAGTCTCTCCGCTCCTCCCTCCCCATTTTCAAGACCTTGCCAGCGCATAGGGCTTTGGGGCTTAGAGAGTCTGCCGGATAATTGTTGGCAGATTTCGGTGGAGCACAGATGGAATTGTCCAAGTGTGATGAATCCCTCTTGAACAAACTCCAAACTCCAGACTCAAACTCAAACTGAGGGCGGACATCCGACACTCTATACGCTCCCACAGCACCATCACCCCACCCCCACCCCCACCCCTTTCATCTTGCCACCCCATTACCCCTAGGTCTCCCCTACCCTGGTCTGATCCCTATCTTGCCTGCCCTTAAGTAAAAGAAGCCAATTGTCAAGTTCAGTTCTCTTTGTCGTCAGAGCCGGGTCTTACCTATTCATGTACCCTAACTCCTACAATAATTGCTATAGATGTAGCTGCTTCACCTTTTCTGTTCTTTTGCAATTTTTTTTTTCCTGTAGACAAAGAGAAAGCTTGTTTCTCGTTGACCGATATGTGTGTGTGTGTGTGTGTGTGTGTGTGTGTGTGTGTGTGTGTGCGTGCGTGGTGTGTGTGTGTGTGTGTGTATGCGTGTGTCCGTGTGTGTGTGTGTGTGTGTGTGTGTGTGTGTGTGTGTGTGTGTTGTGGTGTGTGTGTGTGTGTGTGTGTTGTCTGTCTGTTGTTTGTCTGTGTGAGTGTGGCGCGTTCTACTTCTGCCGATTAGTTTTATGGTGCCATATGTGCCCATATACCCGATAATATAGTTTCAGTGAGTGTTTATTCGAGGACCCATCATTATGTGCTACCTCTTGGGATTACACAGCAGCAACCAAAAGCCAGTTTTTAGTTCGATGCCTCAATAATACTCTAACAGCCTACGGAATGGAGAACAATGACGAGAAGACCATGCTGATGACCAGCAACACCAATAGCATCAGCACTGACATCAGGATTAGAGGACAACAGTCAGAGACAGCGCATTGCTTTTAATAGTTGGGGGCATCTGTCACAAATGAGCCCCAGTAGCTCAGTTGGTTTGAGCTCGGATTACATGCTAATGGTTGTGGGTTCGAATCCGGGGTGCGCTATATTAAAACTGGCCTTTTCACTTGTCCATCTTAACATCATTGTTGTTCTGGTGGTGTCACTATAGGATTAGATAAGTCCTCATTCCCCCACTTCCCTGGGATGGTTATCCCCGTCGGCCATATCACCTGAGGTGGGTGTCGACGTAAAAACTGAACCAAATCAATCAATCAATCACAAATGAAGGCTCCAAACCTGAAGCGCTTTCCAGGATTGTGCAGACAACAGCAACGTTCAAAAGATTGAAACCAACATGAGTAGACAACGTCTCCCTGAGCTCTAAAGAAAGGCTGATACAGTCAGTCGCCATGTCCATTTCCGTTTACACTGTCTTATGAAACAAGGACTTCCACAGCTGACTTACAGAAGAGGATTCAAGCCATGCAGATACGATGCTATCGAAAGAGTCTTCACATTTCGTACGCTGACCGTATCATCAGTGTGAGTGTCATCATCATCATCATGTGCCCTGCCGCATGGCGTTGGCGATCATGGCCCTCCACACAAATCTATCCCTTTGTCGTTGCAAGTACATCTCCCACCCTCTCTGTCCTCAACAACCCTGCAAATCCGTCCAATATTTTCTCCCTGGGTCTACCTGGTGCTCTCTTTCCTCCAGCTTGCATGTTGTGACCGGGTGCTCTAATTTCTCATTCCTCATAAAACTGTCCCATAAATGTTGCTTGTCTTTTCCTAATCTTC
This sequence comes from Monoplex corrugatus, assembly GCA_030674185.1. NCBI lineage: Eukaryota > Metazoa > Mollusca > Gastropoda > Littorinimorpha > Ranellidae > Monoplex > Monoplex corrugatus. The sequence continues at coordinate 49,951,640 of JAPXFY010000016.1, forward strand.
TTTATTAATGATCTTTTTTGTGTCTGTCTCCTTCAAGACGCTTACGAAACATGGACTCCCACAGCTAAGTAACAGAAGAGGATCCAAACCATGGAGATGAAGGCTATAGAAAGATTCTATGCATTTCGTACACTGACCATATCACTAACGGCAGTGTACACAGTAGAATCAAACAAGTTAAAGACACAAAAGGAAATGATTCGGACATATCACAAGATCCCCAAGCCTTGCAAAGACCATCCTCCAAGTCCCAGTCCCAGGGGGAAGAAGAAGATGAAGGTTGAAGAAGAGATCATCATCATCATCATCATCATCATCATCATCAAGTGCCTTGCCACATGGCGTTGGCGATCATGGCTTTCCATCTGTTTCTATCCCTTGCTGCCGCAAGCACCTCTTCCATACTCTTTGTCTTCAGCCACTCTGCAAGTCCGTTCAAAATGTTCTCCCTGGGTCTACCTGGTGCTCTCTTTCCCTCCAGCTTTCCTGTTGTGACCAGATGCTCCAATTCCCTTTCCTCATAAAATGGCCTATGAATGTTGCCTGTCTTTTCCTAATCTTCCTTATGAATGATCTTGTGTTTGCCTCCATCAAGACTGTCTCGTTTGTAATCTTTGCTGTCCATGGAACTCTCAAATTCTTTTTAGAAACCACATCTCGGCTGCCTCAATCTTGTTCTGGCTTTGCTTTTGACTGTCCACACCTCGCTGGTTTCACTTTACAGCGAAGAAGAGATACATGTAGAACAATAATATCCAAGAGAGGACATACCTAAACTTCTTCAGTTCTCAGAGAGTGGCAGAGAACGTCAGAGATGGAGAACTCGTCACAAAGTCTTCAGTGGTGCCCCTACAGTCCCGAGGATTACGGAACATGTAACGTATACATACCGTAACATAACCAACAGTCGAAAGTGCTTGTAACCTTTAAGTTTCTCCATAGTACTCTCCTTTGTAAGAAACAATATTCAAGACGCCTCGACCATGATCTAAATACGTTTCGGTACTCCGACAGAGACAAGGCGTGGACTCTGAGCAGTGATTTATTGTATTTAAGCATTGGACATAATTTCTTGATCAGTGAATTATGATTTAAGCAATGAATATAATGATCTGATCACTGATATAGCGCATTTCAGCTCGGCTGTTGGCTTCAGAGAATCTGTCAGACCTGATAACTTCAGGGAAAGTCACCAATCGTCGTGGTGTAATGGTTAGCGCAACTGACTACAGACTGGAAGGTTTGGGTTCGAATCCCCATCAGTTCCTTCAAAAATCACTGTGGGATTTTTCGGCTCTAACTGGCTCCTACCCAGAGTAGGGCATGCTATGGGCTCATTGGGAAGACTGGGACCACACAGTCGAGTCTCATTCATTTCACGGATGCGTCATTGAGGGTTTTTGCTCAAATCTTCTGACCAGCTTCGCAGGTGTCTGTATCTCTCGGGCCTGGTTGACGCCAGGATATATTATGATAGTAAGCGTAGTGTACAGCCCTGTCACGCAGTCTAAATCCTAGATGGAACTGCATAGGTTCTGTCGACAGCAACACGTCTGATTGCTTTTGCGATCTTATGCACATTCTCTGTGGTTGTGGTAAAACAACGTTGGGAACCTCCGACCGCTAAGTGTCAAGCTACAGTAAGGGGATAAAAGCTGGCAGCTATGTGAACTGGCGGCAAAAAAAAAAAAAAAAAAAAAGAGAGAGAGAGAACCGACAAAAGCATCGGTATCTTACATCATCATCATCATCATCATCAGGTGCCCTGCCGCATGGCGTTGGCGATCATGGACTTCCATCTGTCTCTATCTCTCGCTGCCCCTAGCATCTCCCCCACCCTCCTCGTCCCCAGCCGCTATGCAAGTCCGTCCAGCATTTTCTCCCTGGGTCTACCCGGTGCTCTTTTCCCCCAGCTTTCCCGTTGTGACCAGGTGCTCCAAATCCCCTTTCCTCATAAAATGGCCTATAAATGTTGCCTGTCTTTTCCTAATCTTCCTTATGAGTGATCTACTTGTGTCTGCCTCCATCAAGACTGTCTCGTTTGTTTTCTTTGCTGTCCATGGAACTCTCAACATTCTTCTAAGAAACCACATCTCGGCTGCCTCAATTTGCTCTGGCTTTCCTTGCTGACTGTCCACGCCTCACATCCGTACAACAGTATTGGTTCTATATAACATTCCAGACTCTCTTCCTGATGTTAATTGATAGGCATTTGTTGGTAAGAATGCTTGTCATCTTCTTGAATGCTGTTTTGGCTTGGCCGATTCTGCCGGCTTACAATGCAACAAAAAAAGTTTAAGGCTTCTCTGAGCAATTTTTATAGCTAGTCCTCGTATACTGTGTGAGTGGTAGGACTTAATTGTACAAAACAGAATAGAACAGAGCTGGCGGCAGGCCAGGCTGCCTATCAGAGAGAAGACGACTTGGGGAGTAAGGCGGAGGAGGGCTCTTTCGTTTTCCCTTGGTCCGGTTAATTGGCTGGAACTGAATGGTTTATGTTGCGTGGCTATGTCCCGGGATTTGTCGTCTTCCCCACTTGTCATTCGGCTCGTAAACGAGGTATCTGATGACACGGTCCGAAGGGTCATGCCGTGCATGAACAGCCCTACCCCCTTTTTTAAAATTTTTTAAAAATTTATTTTCCTTGGCGAAAAGGCTACCGTGTGGCATGGGGAGCTGGGAGGTAATTGTCCGCTTAGTGGTGAGGCATTCTTGCTCTGGGTTCCACCTAGCATCCTCGGGTGTTTTTGCTAAGTTAATTGATCAATGATTTTTTCACATTTTAGCAATGAATATATCAATATTTGATATATGATATATGGCTTGTCACATTTTCTCAGTACACATACCCGTTTGGTCAATATTTATTGCATTTTAGCGAATATTTTCACATGGTCCTCGTCACTTGTTTACATACAAAAGTAGCTCTACTCGTGCGGAGATCAGGTTCAGGTTCATATGTTTGTAGCCCAGTCGATATTAGAGCCACAGAGGAGGGAGACAGTTTTATAGATAGATAGAAGTAGTAGATAGTGATAGAAGATAGATAGAAGTAGTGGATAGATAGATAGATAGTAGCAGACAGACAGATAGATAGTAGATAGATAGAGCGACGTAGTAGATAGATAGAGATAGATAGACAGAAGTAGATAGATAGATAGATAGATAGATAGTAGATAGATGATGGATGGATGGATGTGATAGTCAGAAGATAGATAGATATGTAGATGTACGATAATAATGCTGTACATACATACATACATAGATAGATGAGATCATAATAGATAGAGTAGTAGCCAGATAGACTATAGAGACAGATAGATAGGTAGATAGTGATAGATAGATAGATAGAGTACAGATAGATAGGATAGATAGAGAATAGTATAGATAGATATAGATAGAAGACAGAGATAGATAGATAGATAGATAGATAGATAATAGATAGATAAGATGAGATAGACAGACAGATAGATAGATAGATAGATAGATAGATAGATAGATAGATAGATGAGATAGATAGATAGATAAAGATAGATAAGATAGATAAGATAGATAGATAGATAGATAGGATAGATAGATAGTAGATAGATAGATAGATAGATAGACAGACAGATAGATGAGATAGATAGATATAGATAGATAGATAGATAGATAGATAGATGAGAAGATAATAGTAGATAAGAGAGACAGATAGATAGATAGATAGATAGATAGATAGACAGACAGACAGATAGATGGATGGATAGATAGATGAATAGAAGATAGATAGATAGAAGATAGATAGATAGATAGATAGATAGATAGATACAGAGACAGATAGATAGGATAGATAGATAGACAGAGACAGACAGACAGACAGATATAGATAGATAGTGATAGCAGACGATAGATAGAGATAATAGACAATATAATAGATATAGATACAGGTATAGATAGATAGACACAGACAGACAGCATGAGGATATGGAGATAGATAGATAATAGTAGATAGATAGCTCAGACGATAGGTAGTAGACAGATAGATTGAGAGATAGGAGATACGATACATACATAAATACTACATATTCATACATAAACATACATACATACATACATACTATCTACAACATACATAGACACACACACACATAGGCTTTACAAAACCGACATCTTTACTCCATAGGGCTACGTTGTACTGGGGGTTACGCCTATGAATGTCTCTGTGTTTCCATAAGCCATCAAACGTCTGACAATTAACTTGACGAAGAGAAAATTAACTGCAAATTGACGATCTGCTTGAGTGCACAAGGAGAGGGGAGGGAGGAGCGATAGTTCTGGCTCTAACAGGGCTGCACATACGTTGACTAGGGAGATCTGGGAGAAAGAAAAAAAACCACCACCAGCATTTCAAGGGACGATTATGCTGACTGTTAATGTCGTCGGTCGTCAAGGGATCACAAGACGCCATCCGTCGCGCAGTGGTGTGACTTAGGATCCCCACTGTGAAGTGTGCATCCTGGGCTGGATGAAGTCTTGATGGATCCCCGGACTTAAGATCTCATGTCTCGAGTTAATCTCGGACCTCAGCATACAAGCCGGATTCTTCGCTTCTTGATGTCTCTTCATTCTGATGATGCTAGTGTTTGATAGGTTCCGTTCCACCTCACCCCCTCCTCACCATTTCAAGACCTTGTCAGGCATAATGTGTTTTGCACAGGATCAAGGAGTTTGCCAGATATTTCTTGTTGATTTGGGTGAAGCTGTATGGAACTCTCTGTATGGTGAATTCTTTTTGAACAAACTCTAAACCCTAAACTCTTTCTCTTTCGGTCGCCGGTTAGATATAGGTCACATCTGGCGATGAATGTGGCCAGTGTTGTTGGTTGGTTGGTTTGGTTGGTTTTGGTTGAGGTTGGTGTTGTGTTGACTGATTGGTTGGTTGGCTGGTTGGTTGGTTGGTTGTTGGGTGTTGGTTGGTTGGTTGATGGTTGGTTGGTTGACTGTTGTTGGTGGTTGTTGGTTGGTTGGTTGGTTGGTTGGTTGGTTAGATGGTTGTATAGTTAGCTGGTTGGGTGGATGGGTGGATGGGTGGTTACTTGCTTGCTTGCTTTGCTTCCTTGGTTGTTCGTTCGTTCGTTCGCTTGCTTTTGGAGGGATCAGTTCCCGTTGGCTGCTATGGAGCTATATGATCATAGAGGACCTGTAGTTTTCTCTCCACGTCCCTGGTGCAGCAAAACAGACAGGAGAGACCTCCAGTACTAGGTGATCCTGTTGAGACTCAACCCGGCACTACTCGTCCTTGAAGGGATTTCAATGAGCACACGACCGCTAGACGTGTGTGTTTTACGGTATGGTAGGCCTACCATGGTTTGTCAGAAGACACCTGAGACTCAGACGTGGTACGTCTGACTTAGCCCTCTACTTTTCTGTAGGGCCCAGCTCAGCTTTGGACTTTCCCTGACAGCACAGGTGTCTAAGGCTTTACGGGGCCCTAATCAGCCTGATGGCTCCTTCAGGGTCATTATCATCATGTGCCCTGCCCCATGGCGTTGGCGATCATGACCCTCCACACGAATCTATCCCCTATAGCTGCAAGTACAACTCGCACCCTCTCTGTCTTCAGCCACCCTGCAAGTCTGTCCAGTATTTTCTCCCAGGTTCTACCTGGTGTTCTCTTGCCCTCCAGCTTTCATGTTGTGACCAGGTACTCCAATTCTCCTTTCCTCATAAAATAGCCTCTAAATGTTGCTCGTCTTTTCCTAATCTTCTTTGTTAATGATCTTCTTGTGTCTGTTAATGATCTTTTTGTGTCTGCCTCATTCAAGACTGTCTCGTTTGTTTTCTTTGCTGTCCATGGTACTCTCAACATTCTTCTTAGAAACAACATTTCTATCAAAGTACGTACAGGGTATTTGCTACATGTGCCTTGCCAACTGTCATTCCGCCCCCGTCCTGATAGAAATCATTGCCAGTCAGTCCAAGACTGCTTATTCACCAAACAAAGCCTGGCTTATTTCGCAACTAACATCCATATCTGAAGGCCATCATCCACCTGCGACTTGCTGGGTTGAGAATGCCAAACTACCAAGCTGAAGGTAGATTTTCTCGGCATGGGACAATACGGGCAATGGAATTGGAATCTGATACTGCTACGATTTGCGCGCGATTGGAAACGAAAGATCAAAGGGACAATACTATGTAACGTCTACCAGCGTGCCGTGTACAGAGTTTGTTTCCCTTGATTTTTCCGTTTTCTTGTATTCGTTTTGCTCGTACGATAAATTTGCAAATATATTAAAAACTGCCGTTGCTTTGTTATTTCGCATTGTGTATAAGAATTGAATCTAAGAATCAAGAATTACAGAGTTAAGTTGTTGGCGTCTTTTTTTGTTTTTTTTTTTTTCATTTGGACGAGGAAACCAGTAACAGGAACTCGGTAAATCTTCATAATGCATATAACACACACGCACATGCGCGCGCGCGTGCACACACACACACACACGCATCGCAGGCACGCACCACACACACACACACCACACCACACACACACACACACACACACACACACACACACACACACACACACAACACACACACACTTGAACAACTGACTGAACAGAACAAGTGAAGCATCCCAGATTTTTTCAGTCAAATATGACATTCGAAAAAAAATTTCACCTAAATGTTGTTCTGTAAATCAAGAAACAAATCAACCTACGTCAAGTGTGCGGGGGGGGGGGGACACTGAAAAAAAAAACCCAAAAACCTACGCTTTCAAAAACAAGTAGGTGAAATGGCCAAACTCAGACTTGCATTCGGAAGGTCCTGGGTTGGATGTACTTCGACATCTCCGCCTAGGTGATATTTCTGGTCTCCCAGGTCAACATGTGTCCAGACCTACCAGTGCCCCCTTCGCATACAGGACGTCAAATACGCACGTTAAAGATTCTTCACACGATGCGCGAAACTGGCGCGGTCCATGGCCCACAGTTCCTGCAGACTCAGTGGCTGGCTTACGGAAACATTGAAAATACCCAACATGCACGCCCACCAAAGATGCAGACTGTGCAATAACATAGTAGAATGTGACCACCTCGCCTAACAGCTTGAGTTCTCCGCGTGCTGCATTACAAAGTCTGATCAAGTACAGTAAGTCCAAGTGAGTTTGCAGAATAACACTATGCAAGAAAGATGTATACCTTTGATGGCATTTGTTCAAATGAACACAAATTTACTTCTAGTTTAGTTTAGTCGACACGGCATAATCGCATTCGGACGATTCTTTTTCAGCATTTTTATGCACACAATCACTAGCAATATAGTGCTTAATGGTAGATCATTATGATCATGGCAGATGCCAAAATTAAGCTATCACATTCAGTTAATTAAGGAAGACGGAAAAGAGGAAGGCGGAAGAACACCTTGCGACGAATTGATAAAAGGAGGCTTAAAGGCCCTGAAACACACATGGGGTACTATACAAAGGCTGGCTCAGGTAGACAAGTGTGGAGAACCTACGTTGCTGGCCTACCAACGGCACAACAGGCAGTAGGTGCAGTAGGTCTATGTGTCGGCGAGGTCTTGAAAAAATTCATGTTTTGTTCTGCAAGCATTGCGCTGTGCAATCATTTGATGCATAAAGTAAAGAACACTTTTTCTGCTGCGGACAGGCTAAAAAACTTAGACATTATGCAAGAAATGAAACAACGTCTCAAAAACAAATAAACAAATACACGTTTTTAGCTTGCGTTCCGCGCGTTTTTATGGCGAATACATGTAATATTCGGGGGTTCGGGGGTTGCATGGGTGTTATTGCCGATGATGCGTGTGTGTTGTGTGTTGTGTGTGGTGTGTGTGTGTGTGTGTGTGTGTGTGTGTGTGTGTGTCTGTGTCTGTGTCTGTGTGTCTATGTGTATGCTTGTGTGTGTGTATGTGTGTGTGTATGTGTGTGTGTAGGCTATGTGTGTGTCTGTCTTATCTATGTGTGCGAACGCATGCGAGTGTGCGCACATGCGTGCATGCGTGTGCGTGCGCGCGCGCGTATTTCTCCCTCTTTGATCATGTCTGGTTAGACCGTTAATTAGTAGATGTCTGGTTGGCTGGATGGAATGGACTCTTGGTTTGTAGGATAGTTGATTGGCTTGTAGGATAGTTGATTAATTTCACGGCGATTGTAAGTGGATTCATTGAACTGTTTGCTTGTTTCTTTCTTTGTTCCTTTGTTTTTAGTTTGTTATCAGCCGAGTTACCCTATGTGGGTGTCATTGATAGAATAATAATAATCATCATCATGTGCCTCGCCGCGCGACATTGGCGATCATGGCCCTCCACACGAATCTATCCCCTGTCGCTGCAATTACATCTCCCACCCTCTCTGTCCTCAGTCACCCTGTAAGTCCGTCCAATATTTTCTCCCTGGGTCTATCTGGTGTTCTCTTTCCTTCCAGCTTTCCTGTTGTGATCAGGTGCTCTAATCCCCATTCCTTATGAAATATCCTATAAATTTTGGGTGTCTTTGATCAGAATAATAGAGGGTCTTATTAATCAAATGCTACCAATACAATCAGTTGGTCAGATTATTCACTTTCTTTTGTTGGTGTAAGATTTGTACAGGCCGGAGTTGCGTTTCATCAAGTCCACACAAGGCCCCAATAACCTCTCGAACGACTCGCGCTCCAGGAAAGCGACCTTGACCTTCCCATCAGCAATAACATTGGCGGACCTCGGCTTGTTCTCGATGAGGGCCAGCTCCCCGAAATACTTCCCTTTGGTGAGTCTGCCCACCATCTCCTCCCTTCTGCCTTTGTAAAGGGTTATCTTCACCGACCCTTCCTCTACAAAATACATCCCGTCAGCCTCCGCTCCCTGATTGATAATGACGTCATCTCCGGCATAGATCTTGGTGACGAGAGCGTCGGCGAGGTTCATTCTCTCGTACGGTTCCAGGTTCTGGAGCATGGGCACGTTCTCCAGAAGCTCCTCGAACATCTTGCGCTTCTTGAAGGCAGCCTTCAGCACGATGCGGCGAAAACTGGCGCGGTCCATGGCCCACAAGGTTCCTGCAGACTCAGCCATGACAGTGGCTGAGCGAGGCATGTTGTACATCAGAGCCAGTTCGCCGAAACTGCCGCTGTTGTTGAACGTGTGCACCTGGGTGACAAACATATACAGCGTACAACGACAATTCTTTTTTTTTTTTTAATTTTTTTAATCGTCCCATTTTCTGCACCACCTTAATGTCCACAGAAACTAGAACAGTTTGTTTGTTTGTTTGTCTTTACAATGCAATGATGATGATGTTGATCAGGATGATCATCATGATGCTATGGATTTTCGTCTAGGATTGAGACTGCGTGACAGGGCTATATACTCTACGCTTACTATCTTAACATATCCTGGCGTCAACCAGGCCCGAGAGATACAGACATCTGTGGTGCTGTCAGAAGATTTGACCAACACCTTCAATGACGCATCCGTGAAGTGGATGAGACTCGACTGTGTGGTTTCAGTTTTTCCAATGAGCCCATAGCACGCCCAACTCTGAGTAGGAGCTGGTTACAGCCGAAAAACTCCACAATGATGTTTGAAGGAACTGATGGGGATTCGAACTCACAACCTTCCAGTCGGTAGTCCGTTGCGCTAACCATTACACCACGGCGACAAGTCCCAACGAAGTTCATTATTTTATCCTTAGAAGTTATGTTAAAAATGTCCTTACATGTTAAGAATACTCGTACATAACGCTTGATGACACATAAATTCTAAGTAGGTGTATAGATTAGCAACGGCAAGCATACAATTCTAGGCAGGTATGTAGATTAGCAAAGGCACGTGCGTAAAACAGTTTTAAATAACTCCCACTTTTAGAAAACGATGTATCATTGTCTTTGTCACTGCCTCTACCTGATATGACTACTTCCACCCCATGAATCATCGTGTTCACATTTTTCAGCCTTTTCAGCGCACAAAGACATCTATATCTAGCTTATTTATAGCGTTATGCACACACTTGACACAGTGCATAGATTTGTGTCAGAAAAATATACATGCAGCCATTTCGTCATTAGCTGCCACTTCCCCCAACCTTACCGCCACTTGTTTGTTTTTAACACTTTCTTTGTTTCTTCCTTTCTTTTGTTTGTGCGTTTATAATCCATGTTTTCACAATTCATTTTTATTTCAGCATAAGGTTGTAAAGACCTATTATGTGAGCACAAGGGTCTGGGGTCTTAAACTATATACAGGTGAATGGACCGGCAGGGCAGAAAATGAGAGGAAGAGATGACAGAAGACGAAGGAGCAAAAGGAAGAAAAAAAAAAAGAGGAAATATCTAGCACAAATTTTCCAGACAGTGGCGAGACTACATATACTGAAAGAGCCCGGGCGTCCCCGTGGGGAAACTCCTAACAAATGAAATTGACAATTCGGGGACGTTTCAAAGATGACAGGCCAACAGAAAACCAATCGCACAAGCACTGTTATTTCTCGTGTTGCTAAACCAGGCGACAGACGCGGTAACCTAGTGGATAAGCATCAGACTTCAGATCAGAAGGTCCTGGGTTCGATCCGCTCAGACACCTCCGTCTGGTGGGTAAAGGGTGGAGATTTTTTCCGATGTTGCAGGTCAACATGTGTGTACAGACCTGCCAGTGTCTAAATCCCCTACTTGAGTGTCATCATCATCAGGTGCCCTGCCGCATGGCGTTGGCGATCATGGACTTCCATCAGTCTCTATCTCTCGCTGCCCCTAGCATCTCCCCCACCCTCCTCGTCCCCCAGCCACTCTGCAAGTCCGTCCAGCATTTTCTCCCTGGGTCTACCTGGTGCTCTCTTTCCCTCCAGCTTTCCCGTTGTGACCAGGTGCTCCAAATCCCCCTTCCTCATAAAATGGCCTATAAATGTTGCCTGTCTTTTCCTAATCTTCCTTATGAGTGGTCTACTTGTGTCTGCCTCCATCAAGACTGTCTCGTTTGTTTTCTTTGCTGTCCATGGAACCCTCAACATTCTTCTTAGAAACCTCAATCTTGTTCTGGCTTTGTTTGTTGACTGTCCACGCCTCGCATCCGTACAACAGTACTGGTTCTATATAACATTCAAGAACTCTCTTCCTGATGTTAATTGACAGGCATTTGTTGGTAAGAATGCTTGTCATCTTCTTGAATGCTGTTTTGGCTTGGCCAATTCTGCCGGCTATTTCTGATGTGCATCTGCCGTATGATGAAATGATCGTTCCCAGGTATTTGAATTTATCAACCTATGTCAAGGTTGTGCCATTTGCTGTTATTTTGCATGAGGCGATTTCATGTTTTTTACTGATCACCATGACTTCAGTCTTCCTGCTGTTTAGTTCCAGCCCCTTACCTTTGCTTTCTATTTCTAGTATATTCACAAGGTTTTGTAGGTCTTGAATGTACACATGCAAAACATCACGATCCTTAAAGTTTTGTCAGAGTTATGTGGTTTACAGAAACAGGGGAAAAAAACGCCCGGAATGCACGCTCGCCGATTGACAGCGGAGTGTGCAGCAACATACCTCCAGCACAGCTGGGGCAAAAACAATGTGCATACAAGCATCCGAGAAAAATCAGAACACTAAAAATCAAACTGAACAATTAATCCTTTGACCCTGCACTCTGTCCCCCAGCACCCTACATCATCAACCATGCTAGCAAAGCAAAAACTTAACCCTTTGATTTCCTCACCCTGCAGGAAGCTGGTGGATAGGGTGAGGGAATCAAAGGGTTAAGTTTTTGCAGTTGGTCGATAGGGTGTGGGAGTCAAAGGGTTAATCAAAGAAGCAAACAAACAAACAAAAACACACAGTAGTAGAACATACGGTTCGTGAAGAAAACGTTGTAAAAGTAGCAAAGCGTCAGAGCAAACAAACGTGTGACGATGGTCGAGCCATTTCGCTCCCAATGGTCCAACTTTCCTGTGCTTCCCTCACTCCATCCACCAGCTGCAGGATCTAGCCATTTCATTCCTTCACCCTATCCACCGGTGGGCTTCTACTGCAGGAAGCTCATGGACAGGGTCATCATCATCATCATCAGGTGCCCTGCCGCATGGCGTTGGCGACCATGGACTTCCAGCCATCTCTATCTCTCGTTGCCCCTAGCATCTCCCCACCCTCCTCATCCCCAGCCACTCTGCAAGTCCGTCCAGCATTCTCTCCCTGGGTCTACCTGGTGCTCTCATGGACAGGGTGAGGGACTGAAATGGCCAAGTCTTTGCTTTGCTGTCATGATTGATAATGAAAGAAGCAGGAGGTGAAAAGGTCAAGTCGTTGTTTCACTACCATAATTGATAATGCCGGAAGCTGATGCATAGGGTGAGGGTGTGAAAAGAGTACGTTTTTGCCTTGTTATCATAACTGATAATGCAGGAAGCTGGTAGACTGAGCGAAGCAGTGAAAGGGTCAAGTTTTTGATTTCCTATCATAACTGATAACGCAGGTGGTTGGTGAATGTAGTGTGAGGTATTGAAAAGGTTAAATTTTCGCTTTGCTCCATAGCTTACAATGCTGGAAACTGTTTCATAGTGTGAGGGAGTGAAAGGGTTAAATTTTCGCTTTGCTACAATAGCTTATAATGCTGGAAACTGGTTCATAGTGTGAGGTAATGAAAGGGTTAAATTTTCGCTTTGCTACAATAGCTTACAATGCTGGAAACCGGTTCATAGTGTAAGGGAGTGAAAGAGTTAAATTTTCGCTTTGATACAATAGCTTATAATGCTGGAAACAGGTTCATAGTGTGAGGTAGTGAAAGGGTTAAATTTTCGCTTTGCTATCACAGCTTATAATGCTGGAAACTGGTTCACAGTGGGGGGGAGGGGGGTGAAAGGGTTAAATTCTCGCTTTGTTATCATAGCTTATAATGCTGGAGACTGGTTCGTATGGTAAGGTAGTCGAAGGTTCACCTGTCCCATTAACATATTGACAAAAGCTGGAAGCGCCGCTTTAGTCACCACAGTCGACTGTTTGTATTACTTCTGCTATTTCCAGAATATTCACGGCTTTAGTCACCACAGTCGACTGTTTGTATTACTTCTGCTAGTTCAAGAATATTCTATAGGCTGTAAGATAATTTCGGCAGGCCACAGTTTGTTCTCATAATCGTTAATACCGTGTGTTCAAGCTGGTTACCATATCCCATCAATAGTAGTTAATAATCGTAGCATGTTTGATTCTGTTCTTCGTTTTCTTCTTTCGTTCGATGTCTGCAAGGTCAGGCCACACCTGGCGATGAATGTGGCCGGTGGGATTCTTGTTGTTGTTTGTTTTCTTTTTTCCAGTTTCTGCTGGCTGCCAAACAAGACTAAGCCAGCTGAAATGTGGTTTCTAAGAAGAATGTTAAGAATTCCATGGACAGCAAAGAAAACAATATGTTAATGGGACAGGCAGACCTTCGACTCCCTCTTCCTATGAACCGTTTTCCAGCATTATACGCTATGAAAGCAAACGAAATTTTAACCCTTTGACTCCCTCACACCATGAAAGAGGCAAAGATAGAAAAGAACATTAATGAAGAAGATTAGGAAAAGACATGCAACATTTCTAGAACAGTTTGATACCGTGAGTTCAAGCTCGTTACCATACCCCATCAGTAGTAGTTAACAATCGTAGCATTTGATGTCTGCAAGGTCAGGCCACACCTGGTGATAGTTGTGGCCTTTTTCTTCAGTTCAAGCCGGCTACCATGAAGCTTGTTGGTCAGAGGAGTTGTGTACCTTTCTTCCCGAGTCCCCCAGCAATAAAAACGGATGGGAGGATCTCTAGCAGGTGAGGGTGGATCCAGCCTGTGGAGGCACAGGTTGACCGAAATCTGATCCTCCCTGAAGGGACTTCTATGATCGAATGACTTTCTCCTCTGATGCAGATGACCGTGTAGTCATCTGCGTTATATTGCATGGCACTATGGTTTGTTAGGAAGCGTTATATTGCATGCCACTATGGTTTGTTAGGAAGCGTTATATCGCATGGCACTATGGTTTGTTATGAAGCGTTACATTGCATGGCACTAGGGTTTGTTAGGAAGCGTTATATTGCATGACATCATGGTTTCTTAGGAAGCGTTATATCGCATGGCAACATGGTTTGTTAGGAAGCGTTATATCGCATGGCACCAGGGTTTGTTAGGAAGCGTTATATTGTATGGCAACATGGTTTGTTAGGAAGCGTTATATTGCATGGCACTACGGTTTGTTAGGAAGCGTTATATTGCATGGCATCATGGTTTGTTAGGAAGCGTTATATCGCATGGCACTAGGGTTTGTTAGGAAGCGTTATATTGCATGGCATCATGGTTTGTTAGGAAGCGTTATATCGCATGGCACTATGGTTTGTTAGGAAGCGTTATATTGCATGGCACTATGGTTTGTTAGGAAGCGTTATATCGCATGGCACTAGGGTTTGTTAGGAAGCGTTATATTGCATGGCCCCATGGTTTGTTAGGAAGCGTTATATCGCATGGCACTATGGTTTGTTAGGAAGCGTTATATTGCATGCCACTATGGTTTGTTAGGAAGCGTTATATCGCATGGCACTATGGTTTGTTATGAAGCGTTATATTGCATGGCATCATGGTTTGTTAGGAAGCGTTACATTGCATGGCATCATGGTTTCTTAGGAAGCGTTATATCGCATGGCAATATGGTTTGTTAGGAAGCGTTATATCGCATGGCAATATGGTTTGTTAGGAAGCGTTATATTGCATGGCATCATGGTTTGTTAGGAAGCGTTATATCGCATGGCACTAGGGTTTGTTAGGAAGCGTTATATTGCATGGCCCCATGGTTTGTTAGGAAGCGTTATATCGCATGGCACTATGGTTTGTTAGGAAGCGTTATATTGCATGGCACTATGGTTTGTTAGGAAGCGTTATATTGCATGGCACTATGGTTTGTTAGGAAGCGTTATATCGCATGGCACTAGGGTTTGTTAGGAAGCGTTATATTGATGGCACTATGGTTTGTTAGGAAGCGTTATATCGCATGGCAGTATGGTTTGTTAGAAAGCGTTATATTGCATGGCACTATGGTTTGTTAGGAAGCGTTATATCGCATGTCACTATGGTTTGTTAGAAAGCATTATATTGCATGGCACTATGGTTTGTTAGGAAGCGTTATATTGCATGGCAACATGGTTTGTTAGGAAGCGTTATATTGCATGGCACTATGGTTTGTTAGGAAGCGTTATTTTATATGGTGTTTGTTTTGGTCAAGCCAAAACAGCATTCAAGAAGATGACAAGCATTCTTACCAACAAATGCCTATCAATTAACATCAGAAAGAGAGTCCTTGAATGTTATCTAGAACCAATACTGTTGTACGGATGCGAGGCGTGGACAGTCAGCAAGCAAAGCCAGAGCAAGATTGAGGCAGCCGAGATATGATTTCTAAGAAGAACGTTGAGAGTTTCATGGACAAAAAAGAAAACAAACGAGACCGTCATGATGGAGGCAGACACAAGTAGATCACTCTTAAGGAAGATTAGGAAAAGACAGGCAACATTTATAGGCCATTTTATGAGGAAGGGGGATTTGGAGCACCTGGTCACAATGGGAAAGCTGGAGGGAAAGAGAGCACCGGTAGACCCAGGGAGAGAATGCTGGACGGACTTGACTGAGTGGCTGGGGACGAGGAGGTGGGGGAGATGCTAGGAGCAACGAGAGCTAGAGATAGATGGAAGTCCATGATCGCCAACGCCATGCGGCAGGGCACCTGATGATGATGATGATGATGATGATGATTGATGACTATGGTTTGTTAGGAAGCGTTATATTGCATGGCACTATGGTTTGTTAGGAAGCGTTATATTGCATGGCACCATGGTTTGTTAGGAAGCGTTATATTGCATGGCACTAGGGGCTTGTTAGAAAGCGTTATATTGCATGGTACAATGGTTTGTTAGGAAGCGTTATATTGCATGGCACTATGGTTTGTTAGGAAGCGTTATATTGCATGTCCCATGGTTTGTTAGGAAGGTTATATTGCATGGCACTATGGTTTGTTAGGAAGTGTTATATTGCATGGCACTATGGTTTGTTAGGAAAGTGTTATATTGCAAGGTAACTATGTTTGTTAGGAAGCGTTATATTGCATGGCACTATGGTTTGTTAGAAAGCGTTATATTGCATGGTACTATGGTTTGTTAGGAAGCTTATATTGCATGGTCACTTGGTTTGTTAGAAAGCGTTATATTGCATGCACCTATGTTTGTTAGGAAGCGTTATATTGCATGGCATTATGGTTTGTTAGAAAGCGTTATATTGCATGGCACAGGGTTTGTTAGGAAGCGTTATATTGCATGGCTCCATGGTTTGTTAGAAGCGTTATATTGCATGGCACATGGTTTGTTAGGAAGCGTTATATTGCATGGCACTAGGTTTGTTAGGAAGCGTTATATTGCATGGCACATGGTTTGTTAGGAAGCGTTATATTGCATGGTACCATGGTTTTTAGGAAGCGTTATATTGCATGGTACCATGGTTTGTTAGGAAGCGTTATATTGCATGGTACATGGTTTGTTAGGAAGCGTTATATTGCATGGCACATGGTTTGTTAGGAAGCGTTATATTGCATGGTACTATGGTTTGTTAGGAAGCGATATATTGCATGGTACTATGGTTTGTTAGGAAGCGTTATATTGCATGGTACTATGGTTTGTTAGGAAGCGTTATATTGCATGGCACCATGGTTTGTTAGGAAGCATTATATTGCATGGCACTAGGGTTTGTTAGGAAGCGTTAGATTGTATAGCACTATGGTTTGTTAGAAAGCGTCTGCAGGCCTTGTACCGCTGTCTGTGATTCTGCCCTCCAGGTTCTCTGTGGGGGTTACCAAGGGCATGGGGAAATAAGCTTTTCTTCATTCCTGAGTCTCCACCTTCTATTGTTCGTTCCTCAATCTCCTCTTTCTATTGTTCTTCCTCAGTCTCCTCCTTCTATTGTTCGTTCCTCAGTCTTCTCCTTCTATTGTTCCTTCCTCATCTCTTCCTTCTATTGTTCATTCCTAAGTCTCCTCCTTCTATTGTTCATTCCTGAGTTTCTCCTTCTAGTGTTCGTTTCCCAGTCTCTTCTTTCTAGTGTTCGTTCCTGAGTCTCCTCCTTTTATTGTTCGTTCTTCAGTCTCCTATTTCTATTGTCGTCCCTGAGTCACCTCTTTCCATTGTTCGTTCCTGGTTCATCTTTCTACTGTTCGTTCCTAGTCTCTTCCTTCTAGTGTTCGTTCCTGAGTCCCCCTACTTCTAGTGTTCGTTCCTGACTGTCCTCTTTCTAGTGTTCGTTCCTGAGTCTCCTCCTTCTAGTGTTCGTTCCTAGTCTCCTCCTTCTAGTGTTTGTTCCTCAGTCTCCTCCTTCTAGTGTTCGTTCCTCAGTCTCCTCCTTCTGTGTTCGTTCCTCAGTCTCCTCCTTCTGGTGTTGTTCCTCAGTCTCCTCCTTCTAGTGTTCGTTCCTCAGTCTCCTCCTTCTAGTGTTCGTTCCTCAGTCTCCTCCTAGTGTTCGTTCCTCAGTCTCCTCCTTCTAGTGTTCGTTCCTCGGTCTCTCCTCACTTCTAGTGTTCGTTCCTCAGTCTCCTCCTTCTAGTGTTCGTTCCTCAGTCTCCTCCTTCTAGTGTTCGTTCCTCAGTCTCCTCCTTCTAGTGTTCGTTCCTCAGTCTCCTCCTTCTAGTGTTCGTTCCTCAGTCTCCTCCTTCTAGTGTTCGTTCCTCAGTCTCCTCCTTCTAGTGTTCGTTCCTCAGTCTCCTCCTTCTAGTGTTCGTTCCTCAGTCTCCTCCTTCTAGTGTTCGTTCCTCAGTCTCCTCCTTCTAGTGTTCGTTCCTCAGTCTCCTCCTTCTAGTGTTCGTTCCTCAGTCTCCTCCTTCTAGTGTTCGTTCCTCAGTCTCCTCCTTCTAGTGTTCGTTCCTCAGTCTCCTCCTTCTAGTGTTCGTTCCTCAGTCTCCTCCTTCTAGTGTTCGTTCCTCAGTCTCCTCCTTCTAGTGTTCGTTCCTCAGTCTCCTCCTTCTAGTGTTCGTTCCCTCAGTCTCCTCCTTCTGTGTTCGTTCCTCAGTCTCCTCCTTCTAGTGTTCGTTCCTCAGTCTCCTCCTTCTGTTTCGTTCTCAGTCTCCTTCTGTGTTCGTTCCTCAGTCTCCTCCTTCTGTGTTCGTTCCTCAGTCTCCTCCTTCTAGTCTTCTAGTGTTCGTTCCTCAGTCTCCTCCTTCTAGTGTTCGTTCCTCAGTCTCCTCCTTCTGGTGTTCGTTCCTCAGATCTCCTCCTTCTGGTGTTCGTTCCTCAGTCTCCTCCTTCTGGTGTTCGTTCCTCAGTCTCCTCCTTCTAGTGTTCGTTCCTCAGTCTCCTCCTTCTGTTGTTCGTTCCTGAGTCTCCTCCTTGTAGTGTTCGTTCCTCAGTCTCTCCTTCTGTGTTCGTTCTCAATCTTCTTCTGTTGTTGTTCCTAAGTCTCCTCCTTCTAGTGTTCGTTCCTCAGTCTCCTCCTTCTTGTGTGCGTACCCGAGTCATTTCCTTCTATTGTTTGTTCCTGAGTCTCCTCCTTCTATTGTTTGTTCCTGAGTTTCCACCTTCTATTGTTCGTTCCCCGGTCTCCTCCTTCTATTGTTCGTTACTAGTCTTCTCCTTCGATTGTTCGTTCCTCAGTCTTCCTTCTACTGTTCGTTCGTGAGTCTCCTGATTCTATTGTTCGTTCCTGAGTCTCCTCCTCCTATTGTTCGTTCCGTCTCCTCCTTCTATTGTTCGTTCTTCAGTCTCCTCCTTCTATTGTTCGTTCTGGAATCTTCTCTTTCTATTGTTTGTTCCTGAGTCTCCTCCTTCTATTGTTAGTTCCTGAATCTTTCTCTTGCGTATTCCCTCCTGATGTCTGTAAATGGCTGGTTTACTCGTATATTTGCAGGCCCCAATAGCTCAGTTGATTGAGCGTTGGATTCAGTGCTAATGGTTGTGGGTTCGAATCCCGGGTGCGCTACATTAAAACTGGCCATCTCACTGTCCCATCTTAAGATCATTGTTGTTCTGGTGGTATCGGTATAGGATAAGACAAGTCCCCCTTCCCTCACTTCCCGGGATGGTTATCCCCGTCAGCCATATCACCTGAGGTGGGTGCCAAGGAAAAACTAAACCAAACCAACCAACCAAACCTCGTATATTTGGCCTGCTTTCTTCGGATGGTGCCCCCATGTCCATCGTCTTATCATGATGGCGGTGTCCATATCCTCATGGTTGTTGCACTGGGCGAGTAACTGCTGCTGCGTGATGGTGATGGGCTAGAAGATTCGTCTGGTTTGTTCTGTTTAACCCTTTGATTCCCGCACCACGTCCATCAGCTGTAAAAAAAAACTTAACCCTTTGATTCCCTCATCCTCTCCACCAGCTTCTTGGTGGGAGGGTGAGAGAGTGGCGGAGAAGGAAGGGGAAAAGAAGAGGTGTCGTAACTGTGAAGAGGTACAATCGCCAGTAGTATATGGAATGTAAAATCATGAAAGCTGCTCTAGTTTTGGGATTTTGTTTTTTAAGTTAATGAACAGTTAGATTGGATTTCTTGGTTTGTTTCCTTGGATGTTGGTTGGTTGGTTCGTCCGTGCGATTGTTCGGTTTGTTGTTGTTGTTGTTGTGTGTGTGGTTGTGTGTGTGTGTGTGTGTGTGTGTGTGTGTGTGTGTGTGTGTGTGTGTGTGTGTGTGTGTGTGTGTGTGTGTTTTCTCTTTTGTTTTTGTTTCTGTTTGATGTTGTAGCGTGATTTTTATCATGTTTGTTTTTGAAAAAAAATCAATCATATTGACCTTCGAACTGAAAATGTGAACACTTACCGAACAATACCAGTCCTAGCGGTTTTGAGAATATATATTATTATTCAATGGCTTTACGATACTTTTATACTTATTTCTCCTCGACTTTCAGATTCATTCATTCATTCGTTCGTTCATTCATTCATTCATTCTATGCGAACAGGATTTCTTTTGATCATGCTCATTCCTTCGGTCTTTGAGCTTGTTCCTTCTAACCGTTTTCTCTTGTGCCTGTGTGTGGATGCGCACGCTGTAAGTTCCCGTGTCTATGACGTAAAAGTTGTCGCCGTCATCACCGTGACGTATCACCACTTCCCCGCTCTCCACGCGACGTTCAAACATGGCGTCCACCACATCCGCCACCTGCACAAAAAAAGTTTAAAGTTTACTTTTTCAAAATACAAAAACATCCAGCTTTCATATTCATTCTTTAATGATCCCATCCATTACGTCGAGCGGCAACATCAAACCACAGTCTTCTGCCTGAGGCCTTGACACTGTCTACCACTCCAATGTTCGTACCGAGTGGGGCTGTCTCTCTTCCTCTCATTGTTCTTGTCATCACAGAATAACAAACAGAGAATGCATTCAGTAAGCCTACTTTGCAAAACCATTTATATTTAAGTTTCAAACGAAGAAAGATTGCATCCATTTCAAAAAAAGTTAACAGTTCACAGTAATCCAGTTCCAAAAAAGTCAACAACTCACAATAAATATTTCCTCTTATTTTCATTACTTGGAATATTGTTGTGTGTTCAACCTTTTGTAAGGCCACTGGCCAAACAATCATTTTTGAATCTCTTTCCTCCCCATCCGTAAGCCACAGGATGCAGACTTTGCAGCAACATAATATTTCCTGCACGGGGTGGGTCAGAAAAATACGCATATACGCATCTGAGCTAAACTAAACATGTATCAGGTGGAAACACTGATAATTTGAAGTTGGGCCATGGTACCTCCAACTGTCCCAAAGACGAAGATCTGTCCAGGATGTTCACATTTTCAATCTAAATCTAGATCAACGACAGTGTTGTCCATTGTGTTGTCCACAGTGACCCCCAACTTGTCAAGATGAACCTAAACACGTGCCTGTATCTAACTTATCAAGGTCATGGCTTACTGATTAACCTAAATACGTGCCTACATCCAACTTGTCAAGGTTATGGCTTACTGATTAACCTATGAACAGGCCTGTCTCCTACGTGTCAAGAAAATGACTTACTTATTAAACCATGAATAGGCCTATATCCAACTTGTCAAGGCAATGACTTAGACTTACTTATTAACCTAATAATGTGCCGATATCCAACTTGTCAAGATCATGGCTTACTTACTAATCTAAAAGCGTGTTTATGTCGAGTTTGTCAGGGTCACGATTTACTTATCAAACGGAAAACGTGTGTAAGCTAGTCTAAAACCGTTCCTACGTGTGCCAGAAAAAGGAAAAATTCTTCTCTAGCATCTAGCATGTTTCTTCACTTCAGTGGCATGACGGTTTTGTATTTCTTTAATATTTTTTTTGTTTTTGTTTTTGTTTTCAAAGAATTTCAACTACTGGATTACTATAGCCACCGTTAAAAATACGCATGTACACCACGCAAACTTTGAAATAATCAATCTGAAGTTGATGAACTGACCTGTTCCGAATCCAGTGAGTTGAAAAGCAAAATGGAAGCAATGGCGTGGGACAGCCGAGACTTCTGTTGCTCGCTCTTTTCGTGCACGACCTTTTCTTCCTCAGTGTCATCCGTTTCCGGGTCATAGCGCTCCGCAGCCACGGAAGTTCGACGGCGTATCTCCCTTTCAGACCATTCTTTGGGCGCAGGGATTCAGGATCAGGCTCCCCGGCCTGGTCGTCGTCCACAATGATATACATGGGCACAGTTTTGGGTTTGGACAAGGTCCGCAATTTAGCGAAGTAATCGGCAGCGAAGTCTATCAGATGGTCGGGTTTCTCTCTCAAAACAGCCACTGTGAAGTCTCTCAGCAGTACTCCAAGTCCTTGTGGGATCCGTAAATCCATGATGCCAGTTGTGCCTTGTCAGATTTCTTTTCTAAAAACGTCTCTGTTTCTTATTCTTGCAATCCGTAGCTTAACACAGTCGCGTGTAGGATTGGCCCAATAAGCTGTGTTTTTGTTTAATACAACTAATTGCACGAACAACAGAAGAGCCCAAGAACTAAATTTTGCACTAACGGTGACTTGAATATGTCAATGAACTGGCTGAGAACAGGAAGCGACTAACTAACAGAATGTGCACTAGAAAAATCCAACAACGTAGGCTTTAGGTTTAACCTGTAACAGTAATACTATAGGTACTGTACGGGAACTCGAGATAGGTTTTACCCGTACACCCGAAACACAGTTTTAAATGTGACTGAAACTGGTTGGCACGAAAGAGAAACACAGCATATTGGAAGGACGAACGCTGTTCCATTACTAACTAACTAGTCGTGAGGGAGCAAACCGACTGAGCACCACTACGTGACGAGATCAATAACGTCCGATCACCTGCGTCCTCCTCCAGTCTTGTGTGTTCCTTCACTCTCTCCTTGTTTCTAATGCAGCGAAACGCGTACATTCTCTCTCTCCTCTCTCTCTCTTCTCCTCTCTCTCTCTCTCTCTCTCTCTCTCTCCTCTCTCTCTCTCTCTCTCTGCTTCACTCTCTCCTTGTTCTAGTGTCTCTCCTCTCTCTCTCTCTCTCTCTCTCTCTCTCTCGCTTCACCTCTCCTTGTTTCTAGTGTAGCGAAACGCGTAGGCCTCCCTCTCTCTCTCTCTCCCTCTCTCTCTCTCTCTCTCTCTCTCTTTCTCTCTCATCTCTCCTTGTACTAGTGTAGTGAAACGCGTAGAGCCTACATTCTCTCTCTCTCTCTCTCTCTCTCTCTCTCTCTCTCTCTCTCTCTCTCTCTCTCTCTCTCTCTCTCTCTCCTTGTTTCTAGTGTAAAGAAACACGTAGAGCCTACATCTCTCTCCTCTCTCTCTCTCTCTCTCTCTCTCTCTCTCTCTCTCTCTCTCTCTGTGGGCTCTTTAAGGCCTCTTGAATAACACATGATGATGGATTGAAGGAACTCAACACACCACTCGAGTTTCCTGCGTCAGTGATTTTCATTCCCGGGTTGTTCCTTTTGTCTTCTTTGGAGCTGATCAGTGGGCCGTTTCTTACTCGCTAGCATGCAAGCGCACAAATTGTTATGGTTATTATTATTGTTGTTTAAAGCCCAGCCGACTGTGTAGAGCTATATCAGGGCTACAACCGCTTCAAAACATACAAACTTCAACAGAAAAAAAAAAGAAAAAGAAAATTAAGCACACACATGTAGGCCTATACCAATGCACCCGCGCACACAATCCAAGGACATGCCCCCGGCGTTGACCACTCCGTCCAATTCATAGCACGGGGATTTAAAACACCTGACTACAGATTTAAGCATACCTATCGACATCAAAACATATATAAAAACGGACCTAGATTACCCAAAATTGTTTCCTCATATCACACCTCCCTAGAGCCAAAAATGCATTTTATACCTGTACCCAATTATCAATCCTAAGAAAAAGTAGGTAAGACTTTATTGAACACGTACAGGTGAATGGACCAGCAAGGCCGAAAATGATAGGAAGAAATGACAGAAAGCAAAGGAACAAGGCAGAAACAAAGAGAGTGACAGAAAAGAGGAAATTTCTTGCACCAAAAAGGAACAAGGTAAAAAACAAAGAGAGTGACAGAAAAGAGGAAATTTCTCGCACCAAATTTCCAGAAGGTAATAAGGTGGGGATACCATCTATACTGAAAGAGCCTCCGGCATCCCCACGGGGGGAACCGCAAAAATAACAAGACAGTCAGTGGCGAGGACGAGAAATATGTGTACCAGTCGCTGTGGTGTAGTGGTTAGCGCAACGGACTACCGACTGGAAGGTTGTAGGTTCAAATCCCCATCAGTCCCTTCAAAAATCATTGTGGGAATTTTTTGGCTCTAACCGGCTCCTACCCAGAGATGGACGTGCTATGGGTTCATTGGGAAGGCTAGGACCATACAGTCGAGTCTCATCCACTTAACTTCACGGATGTGTCATTGAGGGTGTTGCTCAAATCCTCTGACCAGCACTGTTGGTGTCTGTATCTCTCGGGCCTGGTTGATGCCAGGATATACTATTATATTAAGCATAGAATACAGCCCTAAACGAAACTCCATAACACCATGATTATCATCCTCATCGACACCATCATCAATGCACTGTAAAAACTGTGCCAGCTTCTGTGGCCATTAAGGTGGCATAGAAAATGGGACCGAAAAAAAAAAAGGTAAGCACAAAGGTAACCTCCCTGAGTGCGATGATCCTTTAAAAGAAAAAAAAAGAGAGACAGCGACAGAGAGAGACACAGAGAGAGACAAAGACAGAGAGAGAGAGACAGACAGAGAGAGAGGAGTAATTAAAAGAGAGAGAAATAATAAAAGAAAAAAAAGACAGTGAGAGAGAGAGAGACATAGAGAGACAAAGACAGAGAGAGAGACAGAGAGAGAGAGACAAGAGAGAGAGAGAAAGACACACAGAGAGAGACAGAGAGAGAGAGAGAAATAATAATTGTAGGTGTGCTTTGAAATGGATGCGAGGCTGCATTAGATTTTTAGTCCGTTTACAACGTTTATTTCACAACAGAAGAGGGAGTCGTCATCAAACACAAAGACGCCTTGCATGGCCGCCATCTTACCTCGCCGGCAAGAACCTCTCACGGCTACCTAGCGAATAGCCTACCTAGCCACGTTTGCCGCTACGGTAGGTGAAACAAAGAAATGTTGCTACTCAGCGTACTTTGCAAAAACCTCGCATACCTACCGTGTAAAAAACGGGCCTGAAATGCAGCCCCTCAGACGAGGTGGAAGCTTTTCCTTTTTCAACAATCTCTCAGACCGCAAAACTCTGTGTAGTGATTGATTTTTCTGGGAAACTCCAACAAATGGATGTTTATAAATGATTTTTGGAATGGTTTCAATGATTATCAAAAGAAAGACAAGTACGCTTTCTCTTATTTTTACTTTTTAAAATTCATATATTTATTTGTTTTGAATTTTATTCATTTATATATTTATTCATTTAATCATTTATTTATGTCTATTTCATGTAACTTTATTAAATTTATATCATTTTTTTCTTTTATTTCTTTTCGTTTTATTTCATTTTATTTTATTTTATTTTATTTTGTTTCATTTTACTTCATTTCATTTTATTTTATTTCATTTTATTTTATTTTCTTATTTATTTATTCATTTATTTGTGTGTTTATTTATTTATTTATTTGCGTCTTTATTTTATTTTACTTTTACTTGACTTAATTTACTTTACTTTTTTCTTTTATTTCGTTTTATTTTATTTTGTGTCATTTCACTTCATTTTATTTTATTTTATTTTATTTTATTTCATTTCATCTTATTTCATTTTATTTTCATTTTGTCTTATTTCTCGGATACGTGTTGGCCATGTGCAATGTATAGCACGGATTTGTTGCTGCACAGTCTGCATGCTCCGTCTTCAGTGGGTGTTTTCATGTGTCCATAGGCCACAGGACATTAACATCACTTACAGGATCTGTAACGTGCATGCTCCATGATCTGCATTCGTATGCACACGAAGGACGTTCAGACACTGGCAGGTCTGCACAAATATTGACCTGGGAGATCGGAAAAAATCTCCACCCTTCATCCATTACAATTTCCGACTGTAAGTCTGATCGACGCCCTGATAATTTAACGCTACGACTCCCGCACCCTCTCCATCAACTGCAAAAACTTAACCCTTTGACTCCTTCACCCTATCCACCAGCTTCCTTTGCTAGCATGGTTGACAATGCAGGCTGCTGATGGACAGGGTGTGGGAGTCAAAGGGTTAACCATTGTGTCTATCAGTTACTAATTGCGTTTTTGTTTGTTTGTTTGTTTGTTTGTTTGTTTGTTTTGTTTGTTTGTTTGTTTGTCCCCTGTTTTCCCTTTGACTTGATAATGCATCTCCGTTCACAACACCAAGAACATGACCATCATTTTGTTTTTATTGTCCTTGTTATTTTTGTTTAATTAAAGCCCAGCTGACTACATAGAGCCATATCAGGGCTGAACCATTTCAAGACATGCACAATACTTCAGCAGGAAAAGAAAATTAAGTACACATATCGATGCATCGCGCACATAATCTAAAGAGATGCCATTGGCGTTGACCACTCCGTCCAATTTATCACACAGCGGATGTGAAAAACATAGGCCTACCTGAATACAAATTTAAATATACACGAGCCTAAATTATCTAAAACTGCTTCCGCATATGACATTTCCATACAACCAGAAACGCGCTTAATACATGTACCCAATTGTCATTCCTAAGAAAAAGTACGTAAGACTTTATCGAACGCATACAGATGAATGGACCAGGAGGCAGAAAATGACAGGGAAAAATGACAGAAAGCAAAGGAGCAAGGCGGAAAGTTCAGAGAGTGACAGAAAAGAGGAAATTCCTAACACAGAATTTCCAGAAGGTAGGGATATTATTTATACTGAAAAACCTGCCGGCATCCCCACGGGGGTACACGATCATCAAAAAAGAAAACAAAAATCGAAGAAAGAAACAGACAATTTTGTTAAGACCATCGCACTCAGGGAGGTTACCTTTGTGCTCACCACTGTATGAAACTATATGATGATTCCCTCTGGATAGAAGGTCTGTATGAAACTATATGATGAGTCCCTCTGGATAGAAGGTCTGTATGAAACTATATGATGAGTCCCTCTGGATAAAAGGTCTGTATGAAACTATATGAGTCCCTCTGGATAGAAGGTCTGTATGAAACTATGTGATGAGTCCCTCTGGATAGAAGGTCTGTATGAAACTATATGAGTCCCTCTGGATAGAAGGTCTGTATGAAACTATGTGATGAGTCCCTCTGGATAAAAGGTCTGTATGAAACTATGTGATGAGTCCCTCTGGATAGAAGGTCTGTATGAAACTATATGATGAGTCCCTCTGGATAGAAGGTCTGTATGAAACTATATGAGTCCCTCTGGATAGAAGGTCTGTATGAAACTATGTGATGAGTCCCTCTGGATAAAAGGTCTGTATGAAACTATATGATGAGTCCCTCTGGATAGAAGGTCTGTATGAAACTATGTGATGAGTCCCTCTGGTTAAAGGTCTGTATGAAACCATGTGATGATTCCCTCTGGATAGAAGGTCTGTATGAAACTATAATGAGTCTCTCTGGATAAAAGGTCTGACCCTTTGACTCTCACATCCTGTCCACTGGCATCCTGCAATGTCACCCATGCTAACAAAGCAAAAACTGAACCCTCTGATTCCCTCACCCTTTCCATCAGCTATCTGCAGGAAGCTGGTGGATTGTATGAAGGGATCAAAAGGTCACGTTTTTGCTGTTGGTGGATAGGGTGCAGGAGTCAAAAGGCTAAATTTCAGTTCGAATATGAACAATATTTTCCATCAGTCTTCAAGCTACCAATCGGTCTGCCAGAAAATTTGGATTGGGTGGAGAAAAAGACAAAAAGAAAGGGGGTGGGGGTGGGGAGAGAGGGAGAGCGAGAGAGCGAGAGAGAGAGAGAGAGAGAGACAGACAGACAGACAGAGACAGAGACAGAGAAAGAGAGACAGAGACGGAGACGGAGAAATGAGGGAGGGGGTGGGAACTGCCACAAGCCTAATTGCATGTACGCTGCTATGCATTGCTCGTTGATGGCAGCAGTAACTTGAAAAGAGCTTCTAACAACTCTGATCTCATTGTCCCCGACGCGAAATATCGACGCTAGATGGAGGACGCCGTGGTGTTATCTTGTTTGGGACTGCTAATGACTGCGCATTAATGATTAGTTGATTTCGTCGGCTGTGCTGAATCTTTCGTTTCTGGGGTGAAATTTGCCAACTTTTTTGTTGTTGTAGTTATTGTTGTTTAAAGCCCAACCGACTGCGTACAGCCATATCAGGGCTACAACCGCTTCAAAACATACAAAACTTCAACAGGGGGAAAAAAAGAAAAGATTAAGTAGCCTATACATATCAAAGCATTCGTGCACATAATCTAAGAACATGCCCCCGTCGTTGACCACTCCGTCCAATTTATCGCATAGGGGATTAAAAACAAATATACCTCAATACAAATTTAAGCATACCTAAGGACACCAGAACATATATGAAAACGGACATAAATTACCGAGTGGCTCCACAAGATGATTCGATCAGCATGGAGGAACCAGAAGATCAGCGACCAATGGATGAGAGCTGAAGGAGTGTACATTCCGAAGGAGCAGAACTCCAGCAGCATCAATCAGTTCAGGCCAATATCACTTCTGAACGTCGAGGGAAAATCTTCTTCTCTGTTATGGCAGCAAGATTGACAAAATACCTGACTGAAAACAAGTATCTGGATATGTCAGTCCAAAAGGGAGGCATACCAGGAATGCCTGGATGCTTGGAACATGCCACGTTGATTTGGGATGCCATCCAAAAAGCAAAAACAGAGAAGAGAGACATTGACGTAGTTTGGCTTGATCTGGCGAATGCATATGGATCAGTTCCACACGATATGATCCAGCTGGCTCTTGAAATGTATCACATCCCAGAAAACATCCGAACAATGCTGAGGAAGTATTTCCAAGGGTTCTCAATGCGGTTCTCTACCAAAGAATACACCACGGACTGGATAGACCTAGAGGTGGGCATTGCAATGGGCTGTGCAATCTCTCCCATACTGTTCGTGTTGGCAATGGAAGTCATCTTGAAAGCTGCAATGAAGAGTTCAGGTCCAGTGAATCTGGGAGATGGATACCAGATGCCTCCTCTGAAAGCTTTCATGGATGACACAACAGTCTTGTCCACGGATGAGGAAGAGACACACCAAATCTTAAAGCAGCTGGATGAGCTGGTGGCCTCTTCAAGAATGAGGTTCAAACCTAAGAAATCCCGAAGTCTCTCACTGCGAAAAGGAAAAGTGGCAGATTCAGTCAAATTCATGGTAGCCAACCAAGCCATCCCCACTGTCACAGAAGAGCCAGTAAAAAGTCTCGGAAGATGGTATGATGACTCCCTGAAAGACACACAAAGGGGATGTGAAACCAAGCAAACAGCAGAAGAAGGCCTGAAGAAAATAGATAACTGCGGACTGCCAGGCAAATACAAAGTCTGGTGTCTACAGTTCATGCTGATACCAAAGCTGCTGTGGCCACTGCTAATCTATGACATTTGCACCAGCACAGTCGAAGCAATGGAAGCCAAAATCAACAAATACACAAGAAAATGGCTCGGTGTCCCACCTGGTCTCACTGATGTTGCATTCTACTGTCGTCAAGCAATGCTGAAGCTACCTCTCAAATCCATAGTGGAGGAATACAAAGTTGGAAAAGCAAGACTGTTGAGCGTGCTGGAGGAATCGGAAGACAATATCGTGAGATCAGTTCATCCAAAGCTGAGAACTGGCAGAAAGTGGAAAGTCCAAGAGGCTGTAAACAATGCCAAGAGAAACCTCAGCATCAAAGAAATAATTGGACACACGCAAACCAACAGACAGGGACTGGGAGCAACAAAAATGCAGTGGTGGTCCAAAGCCAAAGGGAAGGAAAAAAGAGACATGATCATACAGGAGTTGAAGGAAGAAGAAGATGTCAAAAGAGTGCAGAAGGCAGTCCAGCAAGGTCTACAGGGGCAATGGACAACATGGGACAGTGCACTCCAAAGAAGTCTCAGCTGAAACGATATGTGGCACATGGCTCCTCTAAGGATAAGCTTCCTCCTCAGATCTGTATATGACCTGCTCCCCTCGAATGCAAACTTAGTGAAATGGGGGAAAGCAGACGACCCAGCATGTCCGCTCTGTCAGAAGAAACAAACAGTGGAACATGTCCTAAGCTCTTGCAAAGTAGCGCTAGCCCAAGGAAGGTATACATGGAGGCACAACCAAGTTCTGAAAGTGATCGCAGATGTGGTTAGCGAAAAAACCATGACCCCAAACGCACCAATTGCTATGACAACGTTCTACAAAGCAGGCAGGAGGGAAACAGGTCTGGCCCGAAAGTGCTATGACAACCAGCACATTGCCAAAGGGTCTTCTGGATGGAGCAGTCGACTGGGAGTGTACAGCAGACCTCCCAGACTGGAGAAATTACCCAGATGTCATCAGCAAGACAGGCATGAGACCAGACATCGCTCTCCACTCTGACTCCTCAAAACAAGTGATTCTGATAGAACTCACTGTGCCATACGAAAGCAGAATGGAAGAAGCACATATCTACAAGACCGAAAAATACGCCGGTCTTGCCAGCACCCTGAAGAAAGCAGGTCTGCGGGTCAAAATCTTCGCCATAGAGGTCGGGGCAAGAGGGTTTGTGGGCACCTCCACTTATGATCTCATGAAACAACTCGCCATTTCTCGGAAGAAGAGGACTAGAGCCCTTAAAGCGATGGCAGAGGCAGCAGAAAGGAGCTCAAGCTGGATCTGGGCAAGGAGGAACCAAAAAAGTGAACTTCATAAGGATTAAATTCCCTACAGATGATGTGTGCCCCGTTAGCACATTGGTAAAACCGCGTACCGCAGTTCTGAAGCGCAGAATCGCCCAGGTTCGATCCCCGGCGTGGGGAAAAAAAAAAAAAAAAAAAAAAAAAAAAATAGACAACAGCAGAAGGGCATCCAGGAGTCATGACCTGGATGTGGCCCAGCCCCCAGAGAGTGTAAGGAATTCAGGGCCGAAACACTTGTCTAAAGGGGGTTACTTCTCTGAAGACCTTCTGTTGTCTAGCTCTCCCTAGAGTTTCTTTCTACCTAAAAGTGCTTCTGCATATTTCACCTCCCTAGAGCCAAAAATGCATTTAATACATGTACCCAATTATCAATCCTAAAAAAACATACGTAAGACTTTATCGAACACACACAGGTAAATGGACCAGCAAGGCAGATAATGATAGGTAGAAATGACAGGAAGGCAAAGGAAGAAGAAAGAAACAAAGAGAGTGACAGAAAAGAGGAAATTTCTAGCACAGACTTTCCTGAAGGTGGGGATATTATTTATACTGAAAGAATCCCCGGAATCCCCACGGGATAAGTGGTGTTCTAGATGCGGTCCACCCAAATCTGTCACCAATTAGGCCTATCTGGTCGACTGCCTGAGCCTGTGCAAACCCCTTAGCATGGAGAGGGACTTATGGAACACTACGCTGATATCACACGAATGATGGAAACATTAAGATGGGTACTATATAGACCAGGTTTAATGTTGCAGGCTGAGTTTGAACTCGAGATACGTAGAGGAGAGGGGCACCGCCAAGAAAAAAAAATTGATCTCTCTGCTATCACACTCCCCTTGAACCTCAGGTTATGACTGATTGATTTGGTTCAGTTTTCACGTCGGCATCCACCTCAGGTATATGGCCACCGGGGATAACCATCCCAGGGAAGTAGGGGAAGGGGGACTTATCTAATCCTTTTCCGACACCTTCAGAACAACAATGATGTTCAGATGGGACAGTGAGAAGGCCAGTGTTAATGTAGCGCATCCCAGGATTCGAACCTACAACCATTAGCATGTGACTCAGGGTTATGGGACAACCTTGACCTATTTATATGTGCTTAACCATCAAGACACACCAACGCTAAACGTGAAAATTCAGGAGTAAAGTTTGGGGTGGGGGCTGGGGGTAGGACTGTGGGGTGAGGAATGGCAGAGGAAGAGGGGGAGGAGAGAGAGGGAGATGACAGTGCCACTGCTTTGATTTGCACAGAGTGGTTCACAGGCCTGTACCGACCGATCAATGCCAGGACCTTGACTTACGTCGAACGGATTGATTTGTGTGTGCATGTGGTTCCCCACTTCTCTCTCTCTCTTATCGTTATCACAATCTTAAGTATTAATATCAATCAATTATCAATATTGTCATACAGTTATCGGTATCATTATTACCATCCAACACCATTCACGGTCATTATCACTGCTGCGGTGGGCATTTTTTCTGTTACTATACTACATATTAAAAATGTTATAATAATAACGACAGCAATAATAATAATGGTAATAATATCAATAATAATAACAATAATAATAACAGTAACAATAAGATAATAATAGTAATAATAATATAGATTTATCAAAAGTCTGTCTTTCAGCCATCAAAAGTCCGTTGTTGGACATAGGCCTTCCCAGCTGGTTCCATTCACTTCGCTCCAGAGCTTTTCCTCCTCAGTTCTTGTCAAATCCATCTAGGGGCCAGAAAAACATGAAAATAGAATCAGAACGCGTATTTAATACAACCAGACAAGACAGGTACAAATTTTCGGCCAACTGGCCTTTGTCAAGCGTGAATATAAGATCATAAAAAACCCCACTGAATACAAAAATTAGGAGAAAAAGACTTAAACTTCCCTGTTGCTTCGTCCAGTTGGCCGAAAAATTGGTCCTGTCTTGTCTGGTTGTATTCTATTTTCGTGTTTTTTCTGGTTCCTGTTCGCTTGAACGCGAGCACTCGCACTTGTTTTGAAATTCATCTAGGTCGTCTCTCCATCTAGTTTTCTGTCTTCCTCTATTGCGATTGCCGTCTCTTGGTATCCAGAATGTGGTTTTTGTTGTCAAACGATTGTCCATTCATTACAACAACAACAACAAACAAACAAATAAACAAAACATCTATTATCATTAGACCGAAGACATTAAAATAGAATTTCTATTTATAACGTTCTTGCAGTGGAACACTGCTGGCTGTTTTTGTCGTTGCTAATATTGCTGATGAATTCATTGTAGTCCTTCTCTCCTACAGGACGAAGCAGTAGAGAAGTTTTAGTCTTTTTCTTCTAAATTTTGTATTTGGTGTTTGTTCGTTTGTGATCTTACGTTTAAGCTTGACAAAGGCCAGTTGGACGAACATTTGTGCCTGTCTTGTCTGGTTGTATTAAATATGCGTTCTGATTCTATCTTCATGTTTTTTCTGGTTCCTGTTTGCTTGATGCTAATGTTAAAATTATTCTTACCCATATAATTGTAGGCCTATACTGGATACTGATATATCGGATCTTCTTATCCAACATTATATGGTTATAGCCCGTGGTATTATAACACTATGCGTCTGCACTGTGGCTGTGTCGCGTGTCTGTGAGCATGAGTGCACGTGCGCGTGTGCACGCGTGTGTGTATGTGTGTGTGTGCGCGCGCGCGTGTGTGTCTTAAAAACTCATTTGTCATAAGAACCCCAATAGAGACTACTGACTGGAAGGTTGTGGATTTGAGTACCATCGTGCAACGGACTATTAATTGGAAGGTTGTGGATTTGAGTACCATCGTGAACGGATTATTAACTGGAAGGTTATGGATTTGAGTACCATCGTGTAACGGACTACTACCTGGAAGGTTGTGGAGTTGAGTACCATCATGCAACAGACTACTAACTGGAAGGTAGTGGATTTGAGTACCATCGTGCAACGGATTACTAACTGGAAGGTTGTGGATTTGAGTACCATCGTGCAACGGATTACTAACTGGAAGGTTGTGGATTTGAGTACCATCGTGCAACGGATTATTAACTGGAAGGTTGCGGATTTGAGTACCATCATGCAACGGACTACTAACTGGAAGGTTGTGGATTTGTGTACCATCGTGCAACGGACTATTCGCTGGAAGGTTGTGGATTTGAGTACCATCGTGCAATGGACTACTAACTGGAAGGTTGTGTATTTGAGTACCATCGTGCAACGGACTACTAACTGGAAGGTTGCGGATTTGAGTACCATCATACGGACTACTAACTGGAAGATTGTGGATTTGAGTACCATCGTGCAACGGATTACCAACTGGAAGGTTGTGGATTTGAGTACCATCGTGCAACGGACTACTAACTGGAAGGTTGCGGATTTGAGTACCATCATACGGACTATTAACTGGAAGGTTGTGGATTTGAGTACCATCGTGCAACGGACTACTAACTGGAAGGTTGCGGATTTGAGTACCATCATACGGACTAACTGGAAGATTGTGGATCTGAGTACCATCATACAACGGATTACTAACTGGAAGGTTGTGGATTTGAGTACTATCATGCAACGGACTACTAACTGGAAGGTTGTGGATTTGAGTACCATCACTTCTACCAAAAGCATTGTGGGAATCTTTGTCTCCTACAAGTTCCTACCCAGAGTGTCCTATGGGCTCACTGGAAAGGTAGGAACCACACAGTCAAGCCTCATACATTCCATGGATGCGTCATTGGAGAGTGTTGCTTAAAACTCATGACCAACACTGCAAGTGTCTGTCAGGTTTGTTGACACCAGAATATGTATTATGATGGTAACGTAGAGTACAGCCCTATCATGCCGTCTCAGAACAAGATGGAACTCCACAGCATCATAATTACCATCCCTATTGTCATGATCATCAGAGCGTTATAGAAACAGTCCCAGTTTCTGTGGTCATTTAAATGGAGTAGGAAACGGGACAGAAAAATGGTAAGCACAAACAAAATAGCCTTAAAAAAGTAAAGAAAGACAACAACAACAACAACAACAAAAGAAAAAAAAGGAAAAAAATAGAAAAAAAAATAAACCAAGTGCTGCCCTGTACAGTGCAGCATCTCAGCATTCTTTCCTTAAACAATTTTACTGTTGATGTAGGGCCTACTGTATCATGGCATCAAGCACATCCATAGAGACATCTTCGACTGAGATATTTGAGAAACGCCAATGAAGTAGGTGATAAATTTATGTGTGGTCCGTCTTCCCACTGAACCCATAACACACTCAAATCTGGGTTGAGGCTGATTGGAACGTAAAAATCCTATACTAATTTGAACTCACGCCCCCCCCCCCCCCCCTGGGGGGTGTGTGTGTGTGTGTGTGTGTGTGTCTGGGGATGTGGGGTGTGTGTGTGTGTGTGTGTGTGCGCGCACGTGTGTATGTGTGCATGTGTGTATGTGGAGTTGCTTCAAAAGGAGGGTGAAAAAGTTGGATGTGTAGGGAGATTGGTGTATGTGTGTGCGCCTGCATGTGTGTGTGTGTGAAAATAGGCCTATGTGTGTGTTTTTGTTAAGGGGATGGGGGGCAGGAGTAGCCCTCCAATTTTTCTCATATGCGTGCACACACTTTGTTTTGCCCACACTATGTAAGCAGCATTTTGCTGTACATTCATAGTTTGTCTAAGTGGGCATGCGTTCTGGGTGTTTTCGTGTTTCCATAAGTCACCAGATACTTACATGACTTAAAAGCTCTTTAATGTGCACATTTGATGTTCTGTGTGTATAAAAATTTATACACATGAAGGGAGTGTAGGTACGGGCAAGTCGGGACACACTGACCTGGGAAATCAGAAAAATCTCCACTTAATCACTATCATGTATCCCATCCCCATGTATTGAAAGAAAAGGGTGAGGGATAGAAAGGATTAATCACTATCATTGTCATTGTTTTTAAAGCCCAGCTGACTGCATAGAGCCATATCAGGGCTGTAACCGATTCAAAACATACCGGTACAAAACTTCCTACAGGAAAAAATAAATAAATAAAGTAAAATCAAATCAATCAATCAAATAGATAAAATAAATAAAATAAATAAAATAAAATAAGATAAAATAAATTAAATAAATTAAATTAAATAAAATAAAATAAAATAAAATAAAATAAAATAAATATATAAAATAAAATAAAATAAATAAAATAAAATAAAACTCATCACCTAAGGCATTGTCATAAGAAAACTTTCGCTTTTCCAATCTATTCCTTTTGGTCTACCTAATTTAATCTCAAGCTTGTGACAGCTGCATTGAAATTCAATCAAAGGAAAATTTTAAGTATCTGGTCGAAATTGTAATATATTCATATACAATAACAAGTAGGGCTTACATACACACTCATATACATACACACACACACACACACACATTATATATATATATATATATATATATATATATATATATATATATATATATATATAGGCCTATATACATACATACATATAATACACACACAAATAAGACCTTTCAGATACTTGCAAACACATTACAATATCGGTAACAAAAGATGTGAGGGAGGCAAGCTAACATCTACTCACCTTCTAACAGACCTCTTTACAGATTAGGAAGAAGCTACTGTGGATGGCAATTGGAAACCAAACTGTGCAAAAAGAGCTAACTAAAACCTATGTGACTCTATCTGATATCTGAGAAATTAAATGTGATGCTACAGATGGGCACTTGTCAATTTCTTTGTAATATCGGCAGTTGTCTTTCCATGCAACAAATCACAAGATGAAGATATGTAAAACAGAAATCCAGGCTGTGAGATAGGTTTGTGTACACCTTAAACTGACTCCCATACATACTAAAACCACAGGCAGAGAAAATCATCGCCGAAGAGCAAGTTGGTTTCAGGCCAGGTCGCAGCACAACGGAACAAATCTTCAACGTCAGAATCCTTATGGAAAAGTACCTCCAACACCAACAGGAGCTCTACCATGTGTTTGTCGATTTTAAGAAGGCATTTGACAGAGTCTGGCACGAAGCCTTGTGGGCAACCATGAAGATGTACAACATCAACGCCAACTTAATCAGTCATAGAGAACCTCTAAAATAAAGCCAACAGCGCAGTCTTCTTCAACAACAATATTGGAGAATGGTTCTGGACGACAGTTGGAGTACACCAAGGCTGTCTACTCTCCCCTACTCTCTTCAACATCTTCCTAGAAAGAATAATGACGGAGGCACTCGAGGAACATGAAGGAACAGTCAGCATTGGAGGTAAAAACATCACTAACCTACGTTTTGCAGATGGAAAAGAACAAGAGTTAATCAACCTAGTGGACTGTCTTGGAAAGACCTCCTCTGATTATGGCATGGAAATCAGCGCCAAGAAAACGAAAATAATGACCAATCGCAACAACCACTTTATGGCAGATCGGGCCTTACACTGACCTCCTGACCTTAGTAAGACGATGCAAACTAACATGGTATGGACACATCACTTGATCATCCGGCCTTGCCAAGACAATCCTGCAAGGCAGAGTCTTGGGAGGAAGGAAAAGAGGCAGACAAAAGAAGAGATGGGAAGATAATATTCGAGAATGGACAGGCCTGGAGCTGAGGGATACCCTAAGGAAAACGGAGAGCAGGGAGGAGTGGAGAAAGGTTGTTGTCAAGTCTTCGGAGGCGCCCCGACGGACGGCCAGTCTAAGGGATCGGTGACGGTGACGGATACTACAAATTAAAAGACAAGAATTTATTCAATAATGTTTTCTTTCTCTTTACTTCATTCATTTCATGCATCACAACAGCATAATGTTAAAACAAAACCAAAATGTCTTTGGAGAAACTAATTAATTATGAACACTACCACACAAATCATTCAATGCATTCAAGTTCGGTCACTCACACCATGGCATGTAAACACACTTCAAGTAAACTGGCTAGGCCTCAAACAACTCCGCTGCACCTGAATCTGACCATTATATTATAGACAGTAGGCTATATCTATCATTTCCTCAATTTTCTGACTTTCATCAGCTGCCTGTTCTGTCTCAGAGCCATTTTGCGAAGTCGTCGCCAATATCGGGGGTCTTCTTGGTCTAGTTCACTCAAGTCTGGAGGCTGGCGATCAACTCTCAATGACCAAAGCCACTCAGGATATTCGGTGTCCGGTTTCAGCTTTGGGTCAGTGCCTGTAGTGTATATGTTGGCCCCACAGCAGAATTGAGTCAGTTTGGCAGCATCCGTCTCCACCTCCAGTGTTGGTTTCTTCATTGGTGCTGGACCACCCTTTTTGCCTCCTACACCACCCATTTTGCCACCTGCACATATATCACTGATGGATGAATGGAGGAGACTAAAGGGAGAAGAGGAAGAATATAAAATGATACACAAAGAAATCAGGAATAGGTGCAATGAAGCTAAGGATGCTTGGCTAGAAACAAAGTGCAAAGAAAAAGAAGCCTGATACAAAACAGACCCAAAGTTTGTGTACACAAACACTGCACAAACTGCCTACAGGAAAAAAAAAAGATGTGCACATCAACTGGTTGTGTCAAATTTAAAGACAGTACAATTTTTATGGAAAAAGACAAAATTTTGATACATGGGAAGAGTATATTAAAGACCTTTTTGACAATAACAGAAATGAGAAAGGCGAAACTCATCACAGGAAAGAACGCTGAAGGACCACAACAATGAAAGATGAATTCAAAGCAGTGTTGAAAAAGATGAAACTAGGAAAATGAATTCAAAGCAGTGTTGAAAATAATGATGAAACTAGGAAAATCCCCAGGACCAGACAATGTAGAAATGATTGAGGTTCTAAGTAAATCTGTTTGAAAAAGTAACAGTCCTCATGAAATTTATGACACCAGCAAAATCCCTAAGATATATATGTCAATATCAATTTTCATTAGACTTCCAAAGAAAGAAGGGGCTACAGAATGCAAACTCATCATACAATCAGCTTGATGAATCCTAGACAAAGACTCTATTCAGAATAATCATGTTGAGTGAGGACACGGAATAGAATCAAAACAGAAATAACAGAAAAGCAATGTGGTTTTATTGATGGGAAGAAAACTAGTTATGCCATATAGACCTACATCCTAAAAACACTCACAGAAAAAGATCAACTGAGTTCAGTAAGGATTTATATTTAAGTTTTGTTGATTATACTAAGGTTTTTGATCAGCTCAGACACGAAGAATTGATGAACCAACAGGAAAAGCTGAATACTGATGGAAAAGATAAAAGAATGATAAAGAATATGTACTGGAAACAAACAGCAGCAATGAGAGTAGAAAATAATCATAAAAATGAAAATATCATAAAAATAAACTATCAAAAGAGATGTAAGACAGAAATGTGTTCTATCACCAGATTTGTTTTCACGTTATACAAAACCATCATGAGAAACCCAGTAAAAAGTCTTGGATTAAGGCTGAAGGAAAAATTATACATATAATCTTCATTAATAACACCATCTGACTTTTAAGAAAATGAAAAAGACCCTCAAAATCTTGTGAATATGATAGAAACAAAAAGCAGAAATCAAAAGCTAAAGCTAAATAGTAAGAAGACTGAAGTCATGATAATCAGTGAAAAACAAGAAAATCCCTATGTAAAACAACAGCAAATGGCACAACACTGAGTTGATAAGTTGAAATATGTGAGAAGAGTCACCTTACCAGACAGCAGATGCACATTAGAAATATCCAGAAGAACTGGCAAAGATAAAACAGAAATCAAGAAACTGAAAAGTGTTCTTACCAACAAATACCTATCAATTAAGAAAAGGAAGAGAGTTCTTCAGTGTTAAATAGAACCAATACTGTTGTATGGATGCGAAGCCTGGACAATCAACACGCTAAATCAGAACAAGATCAAGGTAACTGAAATGTGGTTTCTAAGAAGACTGTTGGGTTCCATGGGCAGCAACAGAAACAAACAAGACAGTTTTGAAAGAAGCAACATTTAGGCTACAGGACATTTTATGAGGAAAGAGAAATCGAAGCATCCAGTCACAACAAGAAAGCAACAGAGAAAAGAACGCCAGGTCTCACAACAAGAAAGCAACAGAGAAAAGAACGCCAGGTAGACTCAGGGATAAAATATGAGTTTTGCAGAGTGGATGAGGACAGAGAGGGTAGGAGGTATACTTGCAGCAACAAAAGACATATATTTGTATGGAAGGCCATGATTGCCAATACCATGCAGTAAGGCTCATGATGATGATGAAGATTGCATGTGGATTTTATCTCTGTGTGCGTGTGTGCGCACATGTGTGTGTGTGTGTGTGTGTGTGTGTGTGTGTGTGTGTGTGTGTGTTTCATTGGGGGGGGGGGAGTATTTATTCATTTTGTTTATTTGCTTACTTCTTTTTCATGTGGCCTTTTTTGGAATGCTGCTGTGTGCTTTGAAAGTTTTTCCTTTTTGAATCTAAGGAGGAGGTAAACAGGAGGGTGCTTGTTTGTTTCTGTTTCAAACAGAATCAACGCAAAGATAATCAACAAAACTGTTACAGTTAAGTAGGCCTACTTCTCACAGTATTTTCTCAAAACCCATATTTGCCAAGACTGTTAGAGACTTCCCAAAATATTATTCTCCTAAACATGTTTGCCATGTTATGTTTACTTCTCACAATATTCTACCAACCCATGTTAAAAGTAAATAGTGCCTACAGATGGTCATCCAGGAGTCATGACCTTGATGTGGCCTTGCCCCCTTATAATGTAAGTTTGGGATCTAAACACTTACTGAGGACATATTGCTTTCCACCTCTCTGCAGAGTTTAATGCTATTTTCTACTTCTCACAATACTTTACCAACCTGTGTTTCAGTTTTACTGTGCGCACTGTTTGTGATTCTTTACTATCCCTATAATTCCAGGGGGAAAAGGGATGGTGGTCTGATGTGTCAGTTTGTGTGGTGCCATCTATATAGTTATGTGTTTGTATGGGACAAAGGTGGGGGGTGGGAAATAGAAGCATGACAGGGTGAGACACATTCTGGCCTAGTTTCCTGTTTGTATCCTCTCTCTTCTCATATGTGTGTGTGTGTTGTGTGTGTGTGTGTGTGTTGTGTGTGACGAAGACAATGACTGAGAGAGTCTGAAACTCGTTCACTTGGCAATTGCATTTCTGGATATGTGTTTAACTGTTTGGTTCAAGATACATAAAACTTGCAAAAACCCCATCTTATTATCTATATTATTAAACATTACATTTAACATTAGGCCTATATTAGCCTACACTTACAAGTTTTGTACAGTTATCTTTCATAGCTTTGGAGGTATCAGTGAACAAAACTCACTGGCTCTTATCATAACTGTTCTTTATTTTTTCAGCATACACTAGAGGCAAAAGCATTAACACTAATAACAGCGATGGGGTGAACAATAAACCAAACTGAAGTCTTGGCCAGCCCTCAGTACATCACACTGCTGCTGACTGCACGTTGTGAATGACACAGATACAATCACCGATTAAATGACGAACTATCACCACAGTCGTAATGCTAAACAGTAAAAATGATTATGTATTCTCACCACGGCCAGCAACTTTCTTGGCATAGTTAGCTGCAAATTGTCTGCAGTACGAAGTTGCTGTCAAGCATAGTTTCTGTGTCACTTTTCCAAGTTGCAGAGCCATGTTGGATATCGCCTAATTTCGACTTTTTAGGCTAAACCATTGAAATTCACTGAATGCTCCTTCATCTTAAAAAACAACTTCTCAGAAATACGGCTTGTTTCTGCGGTATATGAAACATGGCAAAATAAATATCCTTTAAGTGCTTGATAATGCCTTAGTGGTTGCAAAATAAGTCAACCTAGATTTACATTAGGTTTCGTTTTTTAGTCCAAATTTTTGTAAACTCGAAATCTCAACTTCCGTTCCCTGTGACCACATGTGAAAGTTGTGCATCGTCTGCATGACTGTAAGTCCTTGGTACGCTGGAACACAAACTTGACACATACGGAGACATCATATACTCTATCTGCAGGGACACTTATGGAGTGAAGCAGCCAAAGACAAAAACGCCTCCCCAGAAATCCAGAAGACAGCAACAGATGGAGAGCATCCGGAGGGAGAAAAGGAAGCTTAAAAAGCGAATGAAAACTGCCTCAGAATTCGAGAAGCAAGGGCTCCTGGAACTCTGGAAAGATCTGAAGGCCAAACACAATGCTCTCAGCAAAGTGGAATCAGCAAGGCGAAGAAAGAGCAAAAAGAAGAAGACTCAAGATCGTTTCTTCAAAGATCCCTTTGACTTTTCAAGAAAGCTGTTTGAACAACCCAAATCAGGGACTCTCACAGTGGGCAAGGAAACCCTAGAGCAGCATCTCAGGGAAACATATTCCGATTCTCAGCGCGAGGCACCACTTGAAATCCAGAATCTGGTTTGGCCTGCAGCGCCAGAAGGAAAATTCAATAACAAACCACCAACACTGGATGAAGTGAAGAACGTAGTAAAGAAAGCCAGAGCCAAGTCAGCACCTGGACCAAACGGAATACCATACCTGCTCTACAAGAAATGCCCAAAAGTGCTCGAGTGGCTCCACAAGATGATTCGATCAGCATGGAGGAACCAGAAGATCAGCGACCAATGGATGAGAGCTGAAGGAGTGTACATTCCGAAGGAGCAGAACTCCAGCAGCATCAATCAGTTCAGGCCAATATCACTTCTGAACGTCGAGGGGAAAATCTTCTTCTCTGTTATGGCAGCAAGATTGACAAAATACCTGACTGAAAACAAGTATCTGGATATGTCAGTCCAAAAGGGAGGCATACCAGGAATGCCTGGATGCTTGGAACATGCCACGTTGATTTGGGATGCCATCCAAAAAGCAAGAACAGAGAAGAGAGACATTGACGTAGTTTGGCTTGATCTGGCGAATGCATACGGATCAGTTCCACACGATATGATCCAGCTGGCTCTTGAAATGTATCACATCCCAGAAAACATCCGAACAATGCTGAGGAAGTATTTCCAAGGGTTCTCAATGCGGTTCTCTACCAAAGAATACACCACGGACTGGATAGACCTAGAGGTGGGCATTGCAATGGGCTGTGCAATCTCTCCCATACTGTTCGTGTTGGCAATGGAAGTCATCTTGAAAGCTGCAATGAAGAGTTCAGGTCCAGTGAATCTGGGAGATGGATACCAGATGCCTCCTCTGAAAGCTTTCATGGATGACACAACAGTCTTGTCCACGGATGAGGAAGAGACACACCAAATCTTAAAGCAGCTGGATGAGCTGGTGGCCTCTTCAAGAATGAGGTTCAAACCTAAGAAATCCCGAAGTCTCTCACTGCGAAAAGGAAAAGTGGCAGATTCAGTCAAATTCATGGTAGCCAACCAAGCCATCCCCACTGTCACAGAAGAGCCAGTAAAAAGTCTCGGAAGATGGTATGATGACTCCCTGAAAGACACACAAAGGGGATGTGAAACCAAGCAAACAGCAGAAGAAGGCCTGAAGAAAATAGATAACTGCGGACTGCCAGGCAAATACAAAGTCTGGTGTCTACAGTTCATGCTGATACCAAAGCTGCTGTGGCCACTGCTAATCTATGACACTTGCACCAGCACAGTCGAAGCAATGGAAGCCAAAATCAACAAATACACAAGAAAATGGCTCGGTGTCCCACCTGGTCTCACTGATGTTGCACTGATGGACGGCAGTTGACGAAGGCAGCACCTACGGGAATGCACTGCAGCAACTACCGAGCGGAAGTGGAGGCCCTGACTCTTGCTGCCGATACCATCAAGCAGATCACAGACGAACTAACACCTGTCGTCTTTCTGACTGATGCCAGATCTGTTCTTGAGGCCCTGCAGAACAACAAACAGCCCCGTCTGCAGGAAGCTCTACAAGACATCAAGAGCCCAAGAACAGTACTGCAGTGGGTGCCAGCACACTGCGGCATTGCTGGCAATGATGCAGCAGATAGAGCAGCAAAGGAGGGTGCCAGCCAAGAGCAGGAAGACAACCCTGTGACCCTTGCAGAGATGACCACCATCATCAGGTCCCTGCACAACCAGCCACAGGCGGAGGACAGTTACCACCAGCTGTCCAGGCAACAGCAAGTCACCATATTCCGTCTACGAACTGGACATAACCGGTTAAATCACCACATGTCCAGAAAGCTCCGCCTTGTACCCTCTCCACTCTGCTCCTGTGGACTGGCAGAGCAGACAGCCGAGCACATATTGCAGGACTGCCCTGGTCTACGGAAGCTGAGGGACGAGATCTGGCCAGAGCCTGCCGGACTCCTGGAGAAGCTGCATGGCTGTGTGGAGGCGTTGCTGAAGACTGCCGATTTCGTCATGAGATCTGGTCTCCACGTTTGACGGCGTTAGACAACAACAACAACTGATGTTGCATTCTACTGTCGTCAAGCAATGCTGAAGCTACCTCTCAAATCCATAGTGGAGGAATACAAAGTTGGAAAAGCAAGACTGTTGAGCATGCTGGAGG
The DNA here is from genome assembly GCA_030674185.1 of Monoplex corrugatus. Taxonomy (NCBI): domain Eukaryota; kingdom Metazoa; phylum Mollusca; class Gastropoda; order Littorinimorpha; family Ranellidae; genus Monoplex; species Monoplex corrugatus. The sequence continues at coordinate 49,995,345 of JAPXFY010000016.1, forward strand.
AATCGGAAGACAATATCGTGAGATCAGTTCATCCAAAGCTGAGAACTGGCAGAAAGTGGAAAGTCCAAGAGGCTGTAAACAATGCCAAGAGAAACCTCAGCATCAAAGAAATAATTGGACACACGCAAACCAACAGACAGGGACTGGGAGCAACAAAAATGCAGTGGTGGTCCAAAGCCAAAGGGAAGGAAAAAAGAGACATGATCATACAGGAGTTGAAGGAAGAAGAAGATGTCAAAAGAGTGCAGAAGGCAGTCCAGCAAGGTCAACAGGGGCAATGGACAACATGGGACAGTGCACTCCAAAGAAGTCTCAGCTGGAACGATATGTGGCACATGGCTCCTCTAAGGATAAGCTTCCTCCTCAGATCTGTATATGACCTGCTCCCCTCGAATGCAAACTTAGTGAAATGGGGGAAAGCAGACGACCCAGCATGTCCGCTCTGTCAGAAGAAACAAACAGTGGAACATGTCCTAAGCTCTTGCAAAGTAGCGCTAGCCCAAGGAAGGTATACATGGAGGCACAACCAAGTTCTGAAAGTGATCACAGATGTGGTTAGCGAAAAAACCATGACCCCAAACGCACCAATTGCTATGACAACGTTCTACAAAGCAGGAGGGAAACAGGTCTGGCCCGAAAGTGCTATGACAACCAGCACATTGCCAAAGGGTCTTCTGGATGGAGCAGTCGACTGGGAGTGTACAGCAGACCTCCCAGAGTGGAGAAATTACCCAGATGTCATCAGCAAGACAGGCATGAGACCAGACATCGCTCTCCACTCTGACTCCTCGAAACAAGTGATTCTGATAGAACTCACTGTGCCATACGAAAGCAGAATGGAAGAAGCACATATCTACAAGACCGAAAAATACGCCGGTCTTGCCAGCACCCTGAAGAAAGCAGGTCTGCGGGTCAAAATCTTCGCCATAGAGGTCGGGGCAAGAGGGTTTGTGGGCACCTCCGCTTATGATCTCATGAAACAACTCGCCATTTCGCTTTATGTATTTTAAAGTACTAATCCATGAACTCAAAGTGCAAATAACAAGGTAGAATGGTAGGGCTCATCAGATGAATCTTCATTGGCCTTTGCATACTGTGCACATTATTTCTATCCAGTCTTGTGAGAATAGGAACTCCAATGCATTTATTTACCTTTGAAAATTAGAGCATGTGTGACGCATTTTTCTGAGAGAATTTAGCAATCTATTATACATATTGAAATAAAACTGAATACACTGCAGATGTCTGCTGATGAAAGGTGCCAGTGAAGTAGGTTGTTCTGTGTTTTAATGGAGATTCCAATAAGCTGTATGATCTCATGGACATTTGGAAATGAGGTCACACACCACTGACACAATATGTTAATTTTTGTGTTAATAAATGATGCATCTTTTATGAGTGCAGGACCCAGTGAATCAAATCCCCATGCTGAAACTGTGAAAGACTGCTTTTACTGGACCATTTGCAACGTATGTAATCTCTTCTTGCAAGCAACAAAATAACAATGGCTTCTGTAAGTGTTGCTCTGAGTGAGATTCCAGAACAGGACAAAGACTTTGGACGTCAGATCTGTCGAGTCAGTGTAAAAGTTGCAGAACAATGTGGTCTGTCACTAGGACAATGTGTTCGCATAGTCCACACACCTCGCAAGTCAGTGGTATGTAGAGTGTTTCCTGGAAAAGGTGCTGATGACTCCATTCAGTACGACTCCTGTGTGACTGAAAATGTTTCAGAGCAGATAGACAGACAGAAATTAGACATCCACTATTTAGACTGTAAAGATGGGAAGGAAGTGAGCGTTAAGCTTGTGCTCAAGGATATTCATCAGTACAGAAATGTTCAGTCACTCCTTCATACAGACCTCACCAGAAAGTGCCTGCATAGCATTCGTGGTATGTATGTAACTCCAGGCTGTGTAATTGATCTGACACATTCAAAACTAGCAAAAATTTATGGAATTTACCTCTGTCATGTGCTTTCTTGTTCCGCTGAAGCAAGGCCAACTGACCACAATGTTGCGGTCAAGATTACACAGAAAACATCTGTAAAGATCAGTAATATTCAGAGTTGGGAATGTTATCAACTTGTTGAACACACAATCTCAGGAATGAAAGAAGACATCGTCTGTGGTGTGGAGACCGAACGACAGATTCTTGCTGATCTTCTCAAGTTAGCATGTCGTCTTTCCAACTCGCAAGGGGTCTTGCTCCAGGGTCCACCAGGCTGCGGTAAAACCTCCCTTATTCGACAAGTGGCATATGATTGTAATGCTGCTTTGTTGGTTGTGAATAGCTCGGAAGTACTGAGTTCCAACCCTGGTGAGAGTGAGAGTAACTTGGTTGCTCTGTTTGATAAAGCTGCACGAGTTAGCCAGGAGGTGCCATGTATCATGTTCATTGATGAAGCAGACTCTATCTGTCCAAAGCAGAGGAAATCCAGTTCCAACAACAGTTCTCGACTGACAGCTGCATTGCTCACTCAGCTTGACAAAGTTGCCAGAGTGTGTGGTTTGTTAGTTGTCATGGCAACAAACAGACCAGCAGCATTGGATCCAAACATCCGTCGCCCTGGGAGACTGGATAAAGAAGTTAGTTGTACTGTTTGTTTCTTTGTTGCTTGGTTGGCTTGCTTGCTTGCTTGCTTGCTTGCTTGCTTGCTTCTTTGTTGCAACATGCGGACAGATAGAAATAGAAACTTCGGCTGCCTAAATGTGAATCATTTCTTTTATGTTAATTTATGATAATGATGATTGTTAGAAAAGTTATTTCATATAAAGTTACATACAGTTAGAAAAGGTTAGTTGATGCTTGATGGACCCCATGAAGTGACTGTTGGAAAAGGTTAGTTAATATCATGAAATGACTGTTGGAAAACGTTAATTGACATTGGATGGATTCCATGAAAAGATAGCTGTCAGCATTCCCTCACAGTCATTCACTTAAGTATCACTTACTTGTACACTTTGTTCCCACACACACATCCACGTTCTGTGTCACTTACTTGTAACACTTTGTTCTGAAACATTCATTCATTTCAGTATCATTTACTTGTAACACTTTGTTCCCACACATGTATACATTCACACTCAGCATCATTTACTTGTAACACTTTGTTCCCACACATGTATACACTCACACTCAGTATCATTTACTTGTAACACTTTGTTCCCACACATGTATACACTCACACTCAGTATCAGTTATTTGTAACACTTTGTTCCCACACTCACATTCAGAATCACTTGTAACATTTTGTTCCTTTACATACATTCACATTCAGCATCACATGCAGCATTGTGTTCTATTAAATCCATTGCATTGGATTCAGAAATTAAATTCAACTGTAAAATTCAAGACAGTTTAATTTTGTTTGTATTCTGCATTACATTTTGTTGGACTTACAGTCATTGCTGAACTTTCTTGCTTCAAGGTTGAATTATGAAAGTAGTGATAACCTTATTAAATGAAAAGGAAAGCTTGCTCAGTTTTTAATGAAGCTAAGAAAAGTGTTATCTAGACCAGTTTTTGGTTAAGGTTAGAAAAGGAAATCTAGCCTAGTTTTGATTAAAATAAGAAAGAAAGTCTTGCCCGTTTTTGGTCTCCTAATTTAAGACAAGAAAAAGAAATCTTGCCCAGTTTTGGTTAAAATAAGAAAAGATAGTCTTGCTCATTTTTGGTCTTCTAATTTAGTGTGTCATTTAAATGATGCTTGATCTTCTTTTTTTTCTACCCCCAGATTCTTGTGTCAGTACCAACGGCAATTCAAAGGCGTCAGATTTTCAACCTTCATCTGCGCATGCTGCCAGTGGCCAGTGACATTGACCTTGACCGATTGTCATCTGTCACACCAGGCTATGTTGGAGCAGATATTGAAGCAGTATGCACTGAAGCTCGAAGAAAAGCTTTGCATCGGAATTTATCCCATTCTGATGCTTCATCTGTCAGAAACGTGGTATTTCTTATTCTGTTTTTCTCCTTTGATAATTAGTCTTCCCTCACAAACCCCTACCTTCCCCACCTGTCTTATGAAAAAGTTTTCTTTTTTTATCAACCCATGTCATTTGTGTGTGTGTGTGTGTGTGTGTGTGTGTGTGTGTGTGTGTGTGTGCAGGCGCACACGCGTATGTATGTTTGTATGCGTGTAATTGTGGGCGTTTCTCAGGGTGTTTTGAATAGAAAATGTGTACAAATAAAATGAAGACAATTTTTACTAGTGTACTGGTCATTTACTCAACGCTTATTTTTTTCTTCTAGGTTTTTTGAGAAAAACAAATGCTGTTATGAACCATGGATACAATGTTCACTTTTAATTTGCCATTTTTCAAAATATCAGAATCGAACTACAACTTAAATAAGAATATGCTTCTTTGTAAGTTGTATTTGTCTATAAGAGGAGGAGAAGCAGTAGAATGGAGGCATGCTCAGTTTGCTGAGAACTTCTGTCACAGTGTTGTTTCTCATTACCAATTTCCAGGAGACTACTTCTTTGATGATCAGTTTCGGTTTTGATTTCTCAAGATGACGTCTCCACACTGAGAATGAATTCCGTATGCACTAATGTCACAGGTGCCGTGTGATGAAGATATATAATTAAATAGAGACATAAATAAATAAAGAAGCAAATAAATATATAAATAAACAAAGGAATAGGTAGATAAATATACAAGTAAGAAATGAGAAATGACAACTTAAATAAGCAAGTAAGAAATGAAAAATAACAACAGTAAATACATACACACACATATATATAAACACATGTATGCACACGCACACACACACACACACCACACACACACACACACACACACACACACACACACACACACACACACACACACACACACACACACACACACACACACACACACACACACACACACACAACACAAACTACTTATCACTGTTTGAGGCAGTTTGATCCCCAGTTATTGTTTCTGAGGAAGAGAGGGAGGCCTGATTATGAAAATAACATGCCAGTTCTAAATCCTACTGTCAGAGTAAATGATCTGATTTTTTTATATGATTTTCTTTAAACATTCTAAACACTGTTTCATTAGATATGTGTATACATCTTGTTTGGCCAACACTGTGCAAGCATTGTGTCATTGCACAGTTTACGTACTCTGACTTTAGTGGGATTGCATTCAACCCGTGGGGATGCCAGGGACTCTTTCAATGTAAATAATATCCCCACTTTCTGGAAACTGTGCTAGAAATTTCCTCTTTTTTGTCAGTCTGTTTCTGCCTTGTTCCTTTGCTTTCTTCATTTCTTCTGATTTTTTCTGTTTTGCTGGTCCATTCACCTGTATGTGTTCGGTGAAGTCTTACATACTTTTTCATAGGATTGATAATTGGGTATATGCATTAAGTGATTTTTGGCTCTAAGGAGTTGAGATATGCGGAAGCAGTTTTAGGTAATTTGTGCCCGTTTTTGTGTATGTGTTGGTGTCCTTAGGTATGCTTAAATTTGTATTCAGGTGTGTTTTTTAAATCCCTTGCGCGATAAATTGGACGTAGTGGTCAACATCCAGGTGCATGTCCTTAGATTATGTGTGTGAATGCATTGATATGTGTACTTAATTTTCTTTTCTTTTATTTCCTGTTGAAGTTTTGTATGTTTTGAAATGGTTATAGCCCTGATATGGCTCTATGCTGTTGGCTGGGCTTTAAACAACAATAACAATAATACTAGTCAGTCTCATGTTTCCAGAAGCCACCAAACACTGATAGAGCTCACATACATGGTCTTTAATGTACATATTTGGTGATCTGTATGTGTATGCACATAAATGGAATTCCAGCACTAGCAGATCTGCACATGTTTTGATCTTGTTTGAATTTAGCATGAATGACTGGCATGTGCTTGTTGCCAGAGTTCCATGTTATATTTCAATATGAACAGTTGGCATGGTGCTTGCTGTTGGTGTCATTTTATTTCAGTATGACTAATTGGCAATGTGATCCTGATGACATCAATTTCAAGCATTGTTCTTTTAGATATATATGTATATAAAAGAATCTTTAGAAATTAAGTATTATCACAACCATACCTTGTGTACAGTACCTTATAAAAAGCAAATTGTGTGTTGTGTGTGTGTGTGTGTGTGTGTGTGTGTGTGTGGTGGTGGTGGTGGTTGTGTGTGTTGTCTGTATGTGTTCGTAGTGCGTGCATCTTCCACTGACCTCATCTTTCCTGTATGCAATATTTTCACATAGATTACAATCTAGATATGTTAAGATTTTTGTAAATGCAGGAAATTGAAGTGACACAGGCAGACATGGAGGCCGCTTTGATGTCCTTCAAGCCGTCCATGCAGAGAGGGGTGGAGAGTGTGGTGGATGTTCGCTCTGTGCAGTGGTCAGACATTGGCGGTCTGGACCACGTCAAGCTGCAGATTCAGCAGGTAAGATACACGACTGTTCTGCTGGGGTACTTCTCCTTGTTCTGGTTCAGTGATTGACTGAAGAGTAAGGCATTGTTTAACAATAAAAATAATATTAATAAATGACTTTTATATAGCGGTATTCTCCTACACGTAGGTAAAGACTCACTGCGCTTTACATTAATTAGATCATTTTTCCCCAATCAGCCCTATGCCTAGTAGTCAGTTATACTAACTCCCACTCCTAGTACCTCCCCGTCTGCCAACACACACACTAGCACATCTGTTGCAAACAAGTAATAATATATACATTACTGAACAGAAAGATCAGAAATCGTGTTTCGTTACTGGTAGTATTTATCAAAAAGATGAGATTTGAGGCCCGCCTTGAAAGAAGAGAGAGATGATGAACAAAAACAAACAAAAATAAACAGCCAGTGTAATCACTGCCATGGTGTAATAGACGAGACATCAGCCTCTTATACTTGTACAGTGTTTACACAGAGTCCTGGAGTTCTGGAAGACTGGACAGGTCTTGGGGAAAATGAAAAAAAGACTATTTCACAGCTGGGTAAAGAAGTTGGTTGTGCTGTTAGCTAGTTGTTTAAGGGTTTTGTTGGGAGTGGTTGTGTAAGGGAGTTGGGAAGTTTGTTAAAAAAAAAAAGAACCCCAGAAAACAAGCCAAACTTGGAAAAGTCAGTTCTTGGTTTGGGTAGATTGTACAAATGGTTTCTGATGATGAAAATGCTTGTTTATGTAACCCTTTGACTCCTGCACCCTGTCCACCAACATCCTGCATTGCCATCCATGTTAGCAGCAATGTAAGCCTTTGACTCCCTCACCCTATCCACCAACTTCCTGCAGGAAGTTGGTGGATAGGGTAAGGGAGTCAAAGGGTTACATTTTTGCAGTTGGTAGATAGGGTGTGGGAGTCAAAGGGTTAAGGAAAAGAGCTCTTCTATGGTCTAGTGTTTTTGAGTGTACAGCTTTGTGGACAAGTGTACTTTTGTTAAGGATAAATCTGCTACTCGAAGAAAACAAGTTTAGTTTATTTAGTTCTCGTTTTAAGTTCAATACATCCATTCCAGACATTGGATGTGGAATCAGTGTGAGGTATATGTGCATGAAAAAAATCATGTTATTGTGTGGTGAGGGTAATGTTTAAAATGTTGACATTATTTTGCTAGAATCCTTCTGTTTTGTTGATATAAGATTGCCACTTAATGTTTAAAATGTTGACATTAACTTTATAGTATTTTGCTATAATCCTTCTATTTTGTTGATATAAGATTGCCACTTAAGTTCATTATGAACGATACTCTCCAGTAAACTGTCTTCAGGTACTTGTTCAGTTACTCAGAAATGCATGAAAGTAGACTGAGAACATGTTCTTGATTAAGCAAACAGGACAGACATATTTTTAGGAATGTTTCTTTGGTGAAGTGCACACCATAATGAAAGATGATGATGATATAGTAATGATAGTGGTAATAATAATCGTAACAATGATAATGATGATGATGATGATAACGATGGTGATGATGATGATGATGATTAGGCGCAGAATGTCAAATGTGCACAGTAAATATCCCTTAAGTCATGTCAGTGGCTGGCTTATGGAAACATGAAAACATCCGCATGCACGCCCAACAAAGATGTAGTCAGCTATCCAAACAGTTTGAGTTCTGTGTGAAAAGTCTGATTAATCTTTTGACTTCCGCAGCCTGTCTACCAGCTGCTTGCATTCTCAACAGTGCTAGCAAAGCAAAAACTTTATCCTTTGACTCCCTCACCCTATCGACCAGCTTCCTGCAGGGAGTCAAAGAGTTAAGTTTTTGCAGTTGGTGGATAGGGCGCAGGAGTCAAAGGTTAAGTGTAATGTGCTATGAGTCCAAAGAGTTAGGAGAGTTGTGATATACAAAACTGATATATAATGGTTGTAATCTTCTGTTTTACCAGGCAGTGGAGTGGCCCATGTTGTATCCAGAGACCTACCAAGCCCTAGGATTGCCGTTAACTAAGGGGGTGCTACTCTATGGACCTCCAGGCTGCGGGAAGACAACTCTGGTGCAGGCTGCTGCCACAGCATGTCATGTCACCTTTCTGTCGCTCAGCTGCGCTCAGTTGTATTCCCCTTATGTAGGGGACTCTGAAAAGAAAATGTCAGAGGTTGGTGATGTTGTCTTTTTTTCATTGATTTTCTTCATATTTTGAGTTTGTTTTGTTGTGCATTTGTTGTTGTTTTGTTTATTTGTTAGTTTCTTTCTTTTGGTTTGTTTCATTCTTTTAAATCTGTATATATGTGTGTCAGTTTGTGAATGTGTACTGGTGTGTGTGTGTGTGTGTGTGTGTGTGTGTGTGTGTGTGTGTGTGTGTGAGTGTGTGTGACTTGTTTTTGGTTTCTCCATTGTCTGCATTGTCTTATTTTGAGTTTGTTTTGTTGTGCATTTGTTGCTGTTTTGTTTACGCTCGTATTTGTTTGTTTTTTTTTCTTTTGGTTAGTTTCATTCTCGTAAATGTGTATATGTGAGTTTGTGAATGTGTATCTGGTATGCTTGACTGGTGTGTGTTTGTGTGTGTGTGTGTGTGTGTGTGTGTGTGTATGTGTGTGTGTGTGCTTGTGCATACGCATGTGTGTGTGCGTGTGTGTGTGTGTGGCGCGCGCGTGTGTGTGTGTGTGTCTGTGTGTGTGTCTGTGTGTGTGTCTGTGTGTGTGTCTGTGCTTTTGTGACTGTGTTTGTTTTTGGTTTTGGTTTCTCCATCTTCTGCATTATGCCCATGTCACTGACCCCCTGTTGCTCATGTTGGCTCACCAGCACACTTCCAAACCCACCAAAGCTGAGTCAAAAGGGCATGTAAGAACACATAATCTGAGACAAGTTTTCACTTTGGCAAGATGATACATGAGGATGGGGATATAAATATGATGATACATAGAGCTTGGGGATATAGATGTGATGATACATAGAGCTTGGGGATATAAATGTGATTAGTGATGATACATAGAGCTTGGGGATATAGATGTGATGATACATAGAGCTTGGGGATATAAATGTGATTAGTGATGATACATAGAGCTTGGGGATATAAATGTGATTAGTGATGATACATAGAGCTTGAGGATATAAATGTGATTAGTGATGATACATAGAGCTTGAGGATATAAATGTGATTATACATAGAACTTGGGGATATATATGTGATGATACGTAGAGCTTGGGGATATAAATGTGATGATTCATAGAGCTTGGGGATATAAATGTGATGATACATAGAGCTCCATTTCCGATTGAGACTTCTACACTACACTTCCTTTCATGATGTATCCTGACGTCAATCAGGTCTACACACCAGTGACGTCAGTCAAGAAATTTGAGGAGCACCCTTAGTTAATGATTCACCTGTAAAGTAGATGAGACTTGACTGTGTGCTCCCAGTCAGTCCGGTGAGTTTGGAGTATGCTCGGCTCAGGGTAGAAACAGACTGACGCTAAAAAAGAACCAACTGAAGTGATATGAACTAATAGGGATTTGATCTTCAAAAACCATGCAGTGATATGAACTGATGGGGATTTGAACTTTAAAAAAACCTACAGTGATATAAACTGATAAGATTTGAGCATAAAAAGCCTGCAGTGATATGAGCCAAAATGAGTTGGAACCTTTAAAGAGCCTGTATTAATATGAACCGATAAGGGTATGAAAACACACGCACACACACACACACACACACACACACACACACACACACACACACACACACACACACACAAAACACACACACACACACACTGATATGAACTGATAGGGGTTTGAATCTAAAAAAAAAAGTAAAAGGCCATGATATGGACTGATCAGGTTTGAATGTAAAAAACCTGCAGTGACATGAATAAGATTTAAACCTAAGAATATTTGAAATGATATGAACTGTTAAAAGTTTGAACCTAAACAATTTGCAATGATATGAACTGATAGTGGTTTGAACCTAAAGAAAAACAAACTTGCAATGGTTGAACTAATAGGGATTGGAACCTAAAGAAAAGCAATGAATGATGTATACTAATAGCAGTTTGAACCTAAAGAAAAACAAACTTGCAGTGATATGAACTATAGGGGTTTGAACCTAAAGAAAAACAAACTGGCAATGCTATGAACTATAAGGGTTAGAACCTAAAGAAAAACAAACTTGCAATGATATGAACTAATAGCGGTTTGAACCTAAAGAAAAACAAACTGGCAGTGTTATGAACTATAGGGGTTGGAGCCTGAAGAAAAACAAACTGGCAATGCTGTGAACTATAGGGGTTGGAGCCTGAAGAAAAACAAACTGGCAATGCTATGAACTATAGGGGTTGGAGCCTGAAGAAAAACAAACTGGCAATGCTATGAACTATAGGGGTTGGAGCCTGAAGAAAAACAAACTGGCAATGCTGTGAACTATAGGGGTTGGAACCTAAAGAAAAACAAACTGGCAGTGCTATGAACTATAGGGGTTGGAGCCTGAAGAAAAACAAACTGGCAATGCTATGAACTATAGGGGTTGGAACCTGAAGAAAAACAAACTGGCAATGCTATGAACTATAGGGGTTGGAGCCTGAAGAAAAACAAACTGGCAATGCTATGAACTATAGGGGTTGGAGCCTGAAGAAAAACAAACTGGCAATGCTATGAACTATAGGGGTTGGAGCCTGAAGAAAAACAAACTGGCAATGCTGTGAACTATAGGGGTTGGAGCCTAAAGAAAAACAAACTGGCAATGCTATGAACTATAGGGGTTGGAACCTAAAGAAAAACAAACTGGCAATGCTATGAACTATAGGGGTTGTAACCTAAAGAAAAACAAACTGGCAATGCTATGAACTATAGGGGTTGTAACCTAAAGAAAAACAAACTGGCAATGCTATGAACTATAGGGGTTGTAACCTAAAGAAAAACAAACTGGCAGTGCTATGAACTATAGGGGTTGGAACCTAAAGAAAAACAAACTGGCAATGCTGTGAACTATAGGGGATGGAACCTGAAGAAAAACAAACTGGCAGTGCTATGAACTATAGGGGTTGGAACCTAAAGAAAAACAAACTGGCAATGCTGTGAACTATAGGGGTTGGAACCTGAAGAAAAACAAACTGGCAATGCTGTGAACTATAGGGGTTGTAACGTAAAGAAAAACAAACTGGCAGTGCTATGAACTATAGGGGTTGGAACCTAAAGAAAAACAAACTGGCAGTGTTATGAACTATAGGGGATGGAACCTAAAGAAAAACAAACTGGCAATGCTCTGAACTATAGGGGTTGTAACGTAAAGAAAAACAAACTGGCAGTGCTATGAACTATAGGGGATGGAACCTAAAGAAAAACAAACTGGCAGTGCTATGAACTATAGGGGTTGGAACCTAAAGAAAAACAAACTGGCAATGCTGTGAACTATAGGGGATGGAACCTGAAGAAAAACAAACTGGCAATGCTGTGAACTATAGGGGTTGTAACGTAAAGAAAAACAAACTGGCAATGCTATGAACTATAGGGGTTGGAACCTAAAGAAAACAATGAATGATATGAACTGATAGGGTTTGACCAAAAAGAACCCTGCAGTGATTAAACTGGTAGGGATGTTAACCTTTTGCTCTCCCAGTCATCAGTCTTTAACGCTATCTACTAACTGCAAAACCTTAATCCTTTGATTCCCTTATCCTGTAGCTGGTGGATAAGTTGAGGAAAACAAAAGGTAAAGTTTTTGCTTTGCTAGCATGGTTGACAATGCAGGATGCTGGTGGACAGGCTCCAGGAGTCAAAGGGTTAAATGAAGCATTGCATTAACCACTTCCCCATGGTAACTGGTGTGTTAATGTACCCATGTTTGTCTTAGGAATTTGTTGCTTGTCTGCTACCAAGCCTCTGGACTCTGATAATCATAGTTTGGCCAGAAATGACATAATTCTTTGATATATTCTTGAGTATATTGTGTGCTTCGTTTTGAGAACTTTTATGCCTACAAAGCCTTTTACAGAGCCTTTCATAGTTATTTTTAAACTTTTAAAATCATGGTTTGACCACAAACAAAACTTCAAATTTTGTTGTTTTTCTGTTCATTTGTGTTTTTGAAATATTAATATCTGCAACCATAATTTTTTATACTGGCAAGTATCTTTTTTTTTTTTCTTTTTTTTTTTTTTCAAGACTTTCCGGAAAGCTCGTGCTTTGGCTCCATCAATTCTTTTCCTGGATGAGGTGGACTCAATCGTCAGCAAGCGTACGGAGTCCTCTACTGGCTCTGGTGTGTCAGAAAGAGTGCTGTCAGCGCTTCTCAATGAGATGGATGGTGTGGGCATTAGACTCGATGAAAAATGCGACAGTAAAGAAATGGAAACAGAAGGGGATTCTCACACAGTGCAGGTGAGATCAAAATGAATGATTGTTTTTCTTTCTTGAAGTGGATGTTTATTCTCCTTTTTTGAAATTGATGACTAATCTGCCTTTCTTGCTCTGTACAACTCAAATATTTTCCTGTTTTTAAAGTCAATGTTTCTTCTCCTTTTTTGAAATTGATGACTATTCTGCCTTTCTTGCTCTCTGTTACTAACTAACACATAGACTTGGACTTTTTTTTTTTTTCAAGTATGTTACTTGTTCAGTGTTTGATTGATAAACAAATAAACAGACAAACAAAACTCCAAGCAACCAAAACTGAAAACAACAACAAAAACTGAAATGAAACAAAACAAAGTAAGATACTGGCAACAATGAACCACAATTTCCTGCCTGAAGACTGGACACTGCTGCCTACTCTATCATACATGCAGAATGGGGCTTTCCCACACAGATGCATGACCATGCCAGACAGACTTACATAGTCTTCAGAGCATATTGTATGGTTTTGTCCCTGGTTCAGAAATGAAAGAAAAAATAAATGAGCAGGAGAAACTTTAGAAAAGGAGCTCCAGATTAACAAAACCACATCTTTCATCCAGACCACTGGTCTGACTGTTTCAGGCGTAACCATGCTCAAAGGCAAAATGTGGGGGCACATCCTTAGACTGTGTGCGTAAATGCATTGATATGTGTACTTAATTTACTTTTTCCAGTTTTTTTAGTCATTTAAGTGTTGTGTATGTTTCGAGATGGATATACTGTTGATATGGCTCTTCACAGTCAGCTGGGTTTTAAACAGTCATTATCATCATCATCATCACCATCATTGTAATAATAATATAATATAATAATAATATAATAATAATAATAATGATAATAATAATAATAAAACAACAACAACGTAATGGTTAACCCTTTGACCCCTGCACCCTATCCACCAACTGCAAAAACTAAACTCTTTACTGAAAGGTGGTGGACAGGGTGAGGGAATCAAAGGGTAAAGTTCTTGCTTTGCCAGCATGGCTGACAATGTGGGATGCTGGTGGACAGGGTATGGGAGTCATAGAGTTAAAATAGATTCTTTGTTCTTCACAACAGACACAGCAGAGGCAAATGGCTGTGAAAGAAGCAAGCGATCATCACGTCCTGGTTGTGGCAGCGACTAACCGTCCAGACATGTTGGATGCTGCTCTCTTACGGCCAGGAAGGATGGATCGTTTGATCTATGTCCCTCCTCCTGATACCGAGGTATTCATATAATATATTGTTCCTATATATCACTCTTATATAATAAATTGTTCTTACGCTTGAGAGAGGCAGAAAATTTGCGCACGTCTTGTCTTGTTGTATCAAATACGCATTCTTTTTCTTTTTTCGTGTTTTTTTCTGAGTCCAAATGAGCATGGAGAACAGCACTGTATAAGAAACTGTAGAAAAGGAGCTCTGGAGCAATAAAACCACATCTTTCATCCAGACCACTGGTCGACTGTTTGAGGCATAACCATGCTCAAAGGCAAAATATGGGGGCACATCTTTCTCTCCTAATTTTTGTGTCTGGTGTCTGTCTGTTTACGCTTGACATAGGCCAGTTGGCCAAAAATTTGCGCCTGTCTTGTCTTGTTGTATTACATACACGTTCGTATTCTTCTTTCGTGTTTTTTCTGGTTCAAGTTGTAAGGCAAGCTGACCACGATCCACTGTTTTGTTGCACAGGCTCTATATTTTGTGGGCATGCGTGTTGGGTGATTTCATGTGTCCATAAGCCAGCCACTGTCATGACTTACAGGATCTTTAGCATGCATATTTGATATTCTGCTTGCGTTTACAAACAAAGGGGGTATAGCCACTGGCAGGTCTACACACATGTTGACCTGGAAGATTGGAAAAATCGTCACTGTCTACACAGGTGTCTAGGCATATCAGACCATACCCACTTGACTGTTGCACCGTCTTGAAGATCAGACGCTGAGTTTTAATCCTTTCACTACCTCTGTAAGGATACCAGAGGTTTTGTTAGTGTCAATAGTATTCCCATGTTCTGGTAATTCTGTGCCAGAAATTTTCTGTTTTCCATCACTCTCTTGCTTCTGCCTGTTCTTTTCTTTCTGTCACTTCCTCCTTTTTTTCTGCCACATCAGTCTGTTTACTTATCTTTGTCTGACAAGTTCTTGCATAGTTTTCTCTGTCTCTGTTTCTTTCATACTCTGAAATCAGTGTGGGCAAACATATTGCCTGCACAGCTGATCAACCAGAACTATGAGCATACTTGCATCAGAACTTGCATTCACATGCCTCAGATAAGTAAGCTGACAATTTGAGGCATGTATAAGAAAAAGCAGAATGACTTTGGTGAGATGAGAAATAAGTATGAAAAAAAAATCCGTACTGTACTCACCTTAGGACTTCAATTCTGTTCACACTAACACTGACATAGACGAAATACCAATCAGTTTCAATGTTTGGGTCTTCAATTGGGTACAGATACTGTAAGTATGTGTACATTTTGTGTTTTGTGTTTTCTTCTGTGTTCAAGTCCTAGGTGATAACATTATATTTCTTTTTCATACTATTTGAGGCATGACCAGATTGAAGGCAGAGGAAGAAACAGTTTCAGACCTAAACTCTGCAGAAAGCAGGTGAATTGGATGAGGGAGTGACGAGGATAAAAGCGCACAACTGTGCCACATAACACTGGACACAACCTATGTCTCTAGAGTAATGTGAGTGACCATTACGGAGACCACTCAACAGACGCTGCTAAGTACAGAGGAGCAGGAATGTGCATCCAGTACCCCAGCAGAGTGGCAGGCAGAGGCAATCCCGACAGGCATCCATTGTACCAATGACAAGGCTGAAGTGGAAGCATTGTTTCATGCAACAAACAACAACAGCAGCAGAGTGGATCACAACACCCAGGTCATCTTCTTGATTGATGGCCTGTCTGTGATGCAGACTTTCTCCAACACCAGGCAGCCACAACTGGAAAAGGCACTTCTCTAACTCAAGTGCCTCAGGACAGTGCTGTAATGGATCCCCCTCACACTGCAGTATCGAAGGAAATGAAAAGGCAGACAAAATGATGACGCTTGGAGCAAAAGAAGAATAACAAGACCATGAAATCTCCCTCAAAGAGATGAATACCATCATCAAGTCTCTGTTTAAAATGCATCAGACACACAACAGTTACCATCAGCTGTCAAGATTAGAACAGGTGTACTTTTCATGTGGGACTGAACAAATGTCTTTTTAGAAATATAAGAGCTGTGCCCTCTCTTGCATCAGCTTGTGGATCTTTTCAGTTGACAGCCAACTGTATGTCAATATCTGGTCTTCAGGTGTGACAGCAGCGAGAAGAAATAAGACAGAGATAACTGCCTGTACCGTAATTTGAATGAATAGTATAGAGACCAAAGAAACCTGAAGATGGCTCTCTCGTTGAGTAGATAGCTCTAGAGTCATGACAGTTTGGAGTTTGCATCACATCATCATGATCATCACCATCAACCATTCATTCTCTTGGAACACACCCACACATACAAGCACACGCACGCACACATGCACGCACGCATGCTTCCTCACCTGTCAGTGTTTTTTTTTCTTCCAATTAACGGGTTGAATTGTGCAATAAATGCAAAGCACTTGAATAGTCTGTATTTGTATTTGAACATATTTGTGTGCAAGCGTGTTATCACCCTGTAATAATTTACAACACAAAGTGCAATCCTTTATAATACAATACATTCTGTGCACAGGGTCGACTACAGAATTTTAAAATCCACACGCAGCAGATGCCATTGACAGAGGATGTGGACTTGAACCACTTGGCAGGACTCACCTCAGGATACACTGGTGCTGATATCAAAGGAGTCTGTAAAGAGGTAGGCTGCTGTTTTATGCTAAATATTACAAATTAGCTTCTGTGCTATCTCCTCTGAGATAATGGTTGGAGGAAAAATGATAAACATTTGTTGTGCAGATGACACCATGCTAACTGCAGAAAATGAAAGGGACCTACAAAACTTTGTGAATATAATAGAAATAGAAAGAAAAATAAAGGGTTGGAGCTAAATAACAAGAAGACTGAAGTCATGGTAATCAGAAAAAAACATGAAATCCCCCACGGCTGTTCCTTCCTTTCAGTTACAGGATGCCAGAGAGGAAAGGCACGCGATGCGTCGTCACTGACCTGTTTATCTTTAGTGCGCTGAGTCTCTGTAGCGAGAGCAGAGGCTAGTGCTGCCACCATTTTTCTGCCTACACCATTGCGCTCAGCTGATCGCAGCTTCTGCCCAACACCTCTGCAATGCGATAGCGCTGCCTCCGCATCCAGAGAGCAAAATCTACACTCTTGTTCAAAAATGTTGTAATACTGAAATTTAAATCAATTTAATTTGATGTCACATCATTCACATAAAAGCTGAGAGATTACGCTTTCCATAGACACCAAACATAAAAGAAACATACATCAAACACACACCATGCAGCCATTTAGAACAGACAAGAAGCTGTGCTTGTCCCGTGAAAATTGCTTATTTGTAATTGATCACTACGAGTAGAACATTAATTTTATCATATTCGTTGTACTGGAGTTGAGAGATACATGCCTACACAACACATTACAACACACAGAACAGTAGAACGATTTACCTGATACTGTCTTTGGTGCAGTGAAAATACTACCTCCCAGTCCATTGTCAGCAGCAGCAGCCACGAGGATTAAAGTGAGGAACGTGTGAAGATATAACAATAATACTGTACGTAAAGAAAACAGTTATATCCGTAGTTCTGCACTGGACACGGGCAGTAGTTGTGTGTGTGTGTGTGTGTTTGTGTTTGTGTGTGTGTGTAGGAATGTTCCACTATACACTCCATCCTAAGCGTTGCTCAGTCACTCAAATACCATGACTTTTTAAACACTTTCAAAACACTACAAACTTATCGATCTGGTAAACCAATCACAGGTACAGGTAGCACATACACACAGTGATCGTTTCACACACTGGTAATCCAAACTACGTAATAATGCGAGCACAGCTTGACTTTAAAGACACACAAAAATCGGCATCCTGCTAGCACTAAACAGTAGAGACAAAGAAGGCAGAGATTTCCTGGCACTGACCTAGATAAGGGCAGCGGCAGGAATGCGGGAGGGGCCCAGCTGTGTAAACAAGAGTCAGCTAGTCAGCAGTGGCCAACTTAGTAGACAGAGGGAAAGAAGGGCTGGAACAGCCGTGTCCCTCATACAAAATAATAGTAAATGGCAACTCTGTGATACAGGTGATAAGTTTAAGTATCTGAGAATGGTCATCTCACCAGATGGTAGATGCACATCAGAAATAGCCAGCAGAATTGGCCAAGCCAAAACAGCATTCAAGAAGATGAAAAGCATTCTTACCAACAAATGCATATCAATTAACATCAGGAAGAGAGTTCTTGAATGTTATATAGAACCGATAATATTATATGGGTATGTGGCGTGGACAGTCAACAAGCAAAGCCAGCACAAGATTGAAGCAGCCGAAATGTGGTTTCTAAGAAGAATGTTGAGAGTTCCATGGACAGCAAAGAAAAGAAACGAGACAGTCTGGATGGAGGCAGATACAAGAAGATCATTGATAAGGAAGATTAGGAAAATAAAAGCAACATTTATAGGCCAGTTTATGAGGTTATGGGAATTAGAGCACCTGGTCACAACAGGAAAGCTGGAGGGAAAGAGAACACCAGGTAGACCCAGAGAGAAAATATTGGACGGACTTGCAGGGTGGCTGAGGACAGAGAGGGTGATAATGTGCTTGCAGCGACAAGGGATATATGCATATGGAGGGCCATGATCGCCAATGCCATGCAGCAGGGCACATGATGATGATGATGATGATGCTATCTCTCTCTTACTGGTCCAGTCACAGTATGTAAGCCTCCGAACAGTTTCATTGAAGTGCTTAAGAAACTGTTTGGTGATATGAAGTCTGGAGTTTGTTCAAGAGGGAGTCATCACAATCAAACAATCCCATATACACTCCGGTCAAATCTGCCAACAGTTATCTTGCAAAGTGCTTGATCCTGCGCAAAAGTCTGTGCACTGGCAGGGTGTTGAAAAGGGCAGAAGAGCAGGACCTATGGAACCCTGACATCACAAAAATGATTAGAGCATCAAAACAGGCAGTCAACAAGCCAATGTTATATTGTGGGGTGGAGTTGAACTTGAGACAGGGCTATAACCGTTTCCAAACATACATAATACTTCAACAGGACAAAAAAAAGGTAAAAGAAAATTTAAGTACTCATATGAATGCATTCACACACAAAAGCTAAGGAGGTGCCCCTGCTGTTGACCACTCTGTCCAATTTATCACACAAAATTTATCACACAATTTAAAAACATACCTGAGTACAAATTAAGTATAACTAAGGACTCTAAAACATACATACAAACAGGCCTAAATTACCTAAAATGGCTTTCGCATATCTCAATTCCCTAGAGCCAAAAATGCACCTAATACTTAATAATGCAATTGTCACTCCTAAAAGGAAGTGCATGTGGAGGCAGAAAATGATAGGAAGAAATGACAGAAGGCGAAGGAACAAGGCAGAAACAAAGAGAGTGACAGAAAAGAGGAAATTTCTAGCACAATTTCCAGAAGGGGGGATACTAGTTATACTGAAAGAGCCCCTGGCATCCCCATGGGTCTTGAGTTCATGGCTGTATCAAAAGAACTGGTGATATGTAAATCTTGTGATAGGCACTAGCCATCCATCCTGCAGTGGTGTTTGTATATATCACTTTTTAACATTTTATAAACGTCTTCTAGTGTTGTTCTAATAGGCCTTCTCTGTGTGATGGTTTTGAAAATACTGAACGATGATAAATGCAGTGGAATGGTTGGTGCCTTCACTACAGTCTGTTGAATTGATTTCTTGGGATGTAGTAGTATGTTTCAGTGTCTCTGTGAATGATTTGAAGTAGTGCTTTTGTTGTTGTTGTTTTTATTGTTGTTGTTGTTGATATTATTTATGTTGTTATGTTTTGACTCATGCTTCAGGTTTGATCACAGAAGAACTTGTCAGTTTGGTTCTGTGATGTCCTAGTTACTGGCCTGTAACCGCCCCTATTGGTCAGATGGACAGAAATTGAAAGTAAAAGAGCGCTGGAACCAGAAAAACACGAAAAAAGAATCAGAACGTGTATTTAATACAACCAGATGAGACAGGCGCAAATTTTCAGCCAACTGGCCTTTGTCAAGCATAAGATCACAAACAAACAAACACCAAATACAAAACTTTGGAGAAAAAGACAGAAACTTCCCTGCTGCTTCATCCAGTGTGAGGAAAGGACTTTTCTCACACTGGACGAAGCAGCAGGGAAATTTCTCACACTGGACAAAGCAGCAGGGAAGTTTCTGTCTTTTTCTCTGAATTTTTGTATTTGGTGTTTGTTTGTATTAAATACTCTTCTAATTCTTTTTTCGTGTTTTTCCTGGTTCCTGTTTGCTTGAATGCGGGCAGTAACACTTGTTTTGGAAAAGATTGTTGGCTGTGTGATAAGTGTGTCCATCTGGGAAATTAGAGGGTCTGGGCTAATTCCAGGTTTGCAGAGGATTTGTCCTCCCCATTTCATGAGCATTGTTTGTTATATATCTCATTTATCAGAAGTTCTGGTAAATTACATGAAATGGAATTGTTCTGTTCCAGGCTGGATTACTGGCACTAAAGGACTCCATGGCAGCAGAGTGTGTACGCCAGGTCCATTTCATGAATGCTCTCAGGGACTGCAAGCCCTCCCTTCCGTCCAATCTGTCCCAAGTGGAAACAATATACAAACGGATGCGAAGATGATGATTTCTTGCATGTAAAGCGAACAAAATTCTGGGTGGGCCACAAGACTGATAGAAAGTGACTCCTGTTTGAACTGTATGTGTATCATGAAAGTGCTTGTTGCTATGTACAATGTTGTTCTTTAGTCAACTCATATATAACAGATTGCTCTTGCAGCTGTGCTAACTCTGTCTATAAATAAGTTTATATGATTGTTTGACTTATTCGTTTATTTACCTCTGTTTACTTGGGGTTTTTTGTTGTTGTTGCTGTGTTTTGTTTTTGGGGGTGGGATAGGGGGATAGTTGATGCTTTGCATGATGTTATGAATTGAAATGATCAATTAAAAAGACATTTAAAGAAACCTTGTTTAAATGTGTATGTATGTGTGTGTGTGTTGGTGTGTAGAAAAACTAAGAAAAAATGTCTGTCTGTCTGTCTGTCTGCCTGCCTGCCTGCCTGCCTGTCTGCTCGCCTCAGCCTGCTTTCAGTCAGCTAATATGTGGAAAAAGTTTGTGTGTCGCCTGTGTGTCTGCTTGTCTCACCCTATATTTGGTCAGCCAAGAACATGAGGACATCACTATGGTTTAAGTTGGATAAGTTGTCCACAAATCTTTAAATTGTGTGAGGGTGATGTGGTAGAGACAACTTCTCTATTGGCCAACATCATGTGGCAGTGTCCATCTCCTCTCCTTCAATGCTTTACCTTTCCCAAGTTGAAAAGGGGCAGAGAAACTTTTTTAATTTTTTCACATTTAAACAGTGGAAGGTGGAGAGGGTTACAAAGTGTATTTTAGTTTTGTGTTACAGCAAAGGAATAGTATAAAATGGCAAGAATACAAAAATATGTGGGTTTTGTGATGGCAATGCAGTTGGACGATTTTCACTTGCGTTTATTCGGTAACCAACAGAAGTTTCTTTCACAAAAGTATCTGTGTTAAATCAATCTTTTCAATGTGGAACTTCATATTTGGATGGGGAAAATCATCAAAATTAGGAAAACTGTCAAATTCTCTGAGGATTGTATTACTGCATTCTGAACATTTGAGTATCCTATAATGAGGTAATTTCACATGTAGACTCTGCTTCTTTCTGTTGGACTGTTAAATTTTTTTTTTCAGCTGGATATTACATGTTGATTCCGTCATATTTTCGTTTAATGCCAGTAATATTGGTAGTTATTGGTCATGCCCCAATTGGGGTTAAAGGATCTACTATTGTATCAATAAGTAATTAAACATTGAACATTGTGTGTGCAGGGGAAAGACTTCATGCTAAAGAACATGTATTATGATGTAATAGAACTCACAACAGTAGAACACTGATTATCTTATGATGTGAATCGATAAATGCTCAAACAACAGTGGAATAGTATGACAAATTTGTTGTGAGAAAATTCACGTGATAAGTTACAACATTCAAACAGAAATATACGTTCGCGACCACACACGACAGCAAACACGATGTGAATTTATCACATAAGGTTGAGAAGTAAAGGGAAATAATCCGTGGTTAGCAGAAACTATTTTTCTACTCAAATGTACACCGAGACCGATCGTTTCAACTTCCGCAGCGACTGACGTGGGGGCATGTGATGTGACAAGGAACGAAATTATCTCCGTTCATTCAGCAGCTTGCGTCGTGTTTTACAGCTCTATAGCTTTGTGAGAAAAAGTATGGTGTTTTTATGATCATAACTTAGTGAAAACTAGCTTGCATGTACAATGGAACGCCTGTCCAAACGTGCCTTCACCTTTGCTTTTGTGTTGTTTACGTTATTTCTTGTCGTGTCGCCTGCCACAGATGATCATGCTAATCCGCACACTGACAAACACGCCGACAGTGTCCCTCAACCTGTGTCTTCTGTTTCCAAAGCGGGTGTGGGTGATAAAGTAGAAGGAGAAAGGACTGGAACGCAGACGGGCAATGCCACAAATGCTAAGAAGCCAGATGCTGCGTCAGAAAGTGCTGATAAATCAAAGAACTGCACGGAATCGGGCAGCAAAAATGACACCAAGTGCCATGAAGATGATGATCGGTCGTTTATGAGCAAATTTTTGGAGAAGATGACGGAAAACCGGGAAATGTTGAAGCGCACAATGTATGTTTTGCTTGGTGTGACCGGCATCGTTGTTCTCTACTTTGTTATTAGGACAGTGAGGTGAGTTCACATAAAATTTTGATATTGGATGGGACACAAACACCCTAGGCTACATTGTATAGGCCTACACACACACACACACACACACACACGCACACAATGCATACGCGCGCACACATGCGCATGCACGTACATACGCACACTCACACAAATGCACTCAAAGTCAAACACAAACACGCACACGCATGCATGCACACACACATGCACGCGCGCGCACACACACACACACACTCGCACATGCACATAATATACACAACACACACACACACACACATACACACACACACACACACAGAAATCTGAAAAACATGTTCTTTAAAGACTGTAACAGTGTAACTGTAAGCCTGCTATTGGTGCTAAATCAGACAAACTAGACATTAATTAATTTCTTACATTTATGATGTAGGGAGCTGGATTCAAGGCAGTCTCAGAAGCATACACATCAATAAAACAAAAGTAGAATGATACCAACCACAGAGCAGGCTGGTTGGCTCTTTTGACAGCCTGCAACGTTAAAAACTGGCCCGTTGACTGCCTATCTTAATATTTCCATCTATCATTCTGGTGGTGTTTTATAGGTCCCTTTCCTCCTCAATACTCCCCATTGCAAGACCTTACAATCACGTCAAGTTTTGCAGCTTCTGGGTGTTTTCCAGATTGGGTCAAGTTATTAAACTACGGAATCATCAAAGTAGGTCTACAATGATTCCGCACCCCACTCCCCCCCCCCCCTTTTTTTTTTTAATTTAAATAAACTAGAGACTGCAAACTCAAAACTCAAAACAGCTTGTCTTCTTCGATCACTGTATTCTGATTGTACAACCTAGCTCTACAGAGTTGGAGGTAATAAGTATGTACAGTCATGGCCGAGTGGTTTCACTTTGCATGTGTGTATACAGTATACATTATTACATATATGTATACACAACAAGCGTCAGTGTGTGTCTCACTGTGGAAGAACTCGGAATGTATTTATTTGCCCTAGGAACATAAGACAACACTGTAAAACAGAGTAGTTGTGATGCGCTGGCATAGTTAATCATTTAATGATTCCATCTGAAAATTATTATCATCATCATTGGCGTCAGTGTGAATGAATGACAAAAAAAATCTTTCAGTGTTTCGAAATGTTGGTAATCATAATATACTATACATTCATATATATATATGAGTATGTGTGTACATCTGATTCATAACTTCTGGTAATCATAGGCGTATGAGTGTGTGTGTGTGTACGTATTTGAATTTTGATTCATAACTTCTAAACAATATATTTTTTTCTATATTGCACACACACAAAACCAATATTTCATGTAATATATATTACATAAAAAATGATCTTACTACTATTAGTACTAATATTATTATCAATATCATTATTAGATCTGTTACAATAACAATAATGATGATAAGGATTATTATTATCAATATCATTGTATTCATTAATGAACCAGATTCCAAGATTATATAGCATAATTTATTTTGGTGGCATCAGCTTAGTGTTTGATAGGCCTGTCACCCCCTGCACTCTGCCCCTGCCCCCCTCCCCATTCCAAGATCGCACTAGCATAGGGTTTTGTACAGACTTAGGGAATCGGCCAAATAAATACTGGCAGATTTGGGTAGAGCTTAGGAATTTGTCCAAGTGTGATGAATCCCTTTTGTACACACTTTTACAGTGACTTTATCAGCAACAGTGATAGCAGAGCAAACACTTAACCCTTTGACTCCTTCACCCTACCCACCCTTTGACTCCTTCACCCTATCCACCAGATTCTTGCAGGAAGCTGGTGGATAGGGTGAGGGAGTCAAAGGGTTAAGTTTTTGCAGTTGCCAAAGTTAAATGTCAAATTTTGAACAAAGGAAGATCCACACAAGTCTGTGAAAAATTAAACGAAAAATATATTAGTCCCCGGTGTAATCATGTGTCTGACTATTGCCAATATGTCATGACATAAAAAGAAAAGAATTGATAAAAAGAAAAGAATTCATCTATTAATTGTATACCGTGAAACAGTAGGGTACATTCAAAAATTGTAGTGATCCAGTTAGTCAGGACAAAGAACACCTGCAATACCCACTACTCAGGAATACTGGGAGTTTTGAGTTTGTTCAAAGGGATTCACAACACTCGACAAAAAATATACACTACACCTGTCACTAGTGTCAGATTTCTTGTGTTTGCACAAATCCCAATGCACCTGCACGGTCTTGAAGTGACAAGTAGGGTGGAGGCTAGATTGGGATTCCTGAAATAACTGAATGATTGGAACATCAAAATAGGCAGCAAACCGACCAGCTTTTAAGTTAGGCAGCAAACCGATCGGCTTTTAACTCAGTTAAAGTAAGGCAGCAAACCGACTGGGTTTTAAGTTGCAACTTAATGCAAGCCAGGTTTATTTAAGAGGTGTGAAGTTCTACTATTACTTGAACTCGATTCTAAACTGATTTAGTAATGAATACTAACATAGTAAAAGAGTTAAAACATTAGACATGTGAATGAATGTATGACCCACTCAGTCAGCCAATTATTTGTAAATTAGCGCGCACACACACACATAGTGACATACACACAAAAAAGAAAATGCAAAAGATTGGAAGTTTTGAAGGCCTGTTTGGGGATGATTATAGGAAGTTTTGATTAATATTATTATTAAGATTTAAACATTTAATGTAGGCTGAGCAATGGATAACAGTAGATCATTTGATTATGTATTTTATTTATAAATAATTTACATTAATATAATAATAAATCTATAAATTGTACATATAAAAAACATAGTCTTATGTTTTGCTTTAGGTGCCATAGAAAGTTTTAAATTTTGAAATTTAGGTGAGCTGTGGATCCTTGGGGGGGGGGGGGGAGGGGTTGACGTGAGGAAGAAGGGGGATGAGGATATATCACTTATCAGTCATGAAGTGTGAAACGGGTCAGTAATGTTAAAAAGTAATGAAACAAGGCTAACATCACTGAACTGGTGACAGACTGAAAAGAAAACCAGCTAGTGATCGACTGGATCCATTCCCTAAGCAGATGGGGGAGAATTAAAGTCCCCAAATAGCTACAGGGCGTCTGGCTGTGCTGGTTGTATCCAAGACAAAATCAATAGAGATAACAAGGACATTTTATGTGAGGTCCAATTACCCCTGTGCTTTGTTGTGTAAATGAGACAACGGTCACAGGTAATTGCTTCCCTATAGCCTGAATCAGAATCGTCTCTGTAAACTGCAACTAGCTTGCTGTCAGTTAACATACTGTTGTGTTAAGTTTCGGGATCTGCAGGCTCCACACTTACCCCTTCACTGTTGTATGTTTTGCTTACTGTATGTACACAGCAGACAAAAGAAGAAGAACCTTTTCATGTGCCAAAGAATAACTGTAAGTTGGGGAAATGTTTATTATTTCCTTTTCTTTTTCTCTTTGTTTTGTTCTCTTGTGTCTCCTGACAGCTTAGTTTGTAGAGTGATCATAAAATGTACATCAAAGTGCAAAGAATGTTCATGCAGACCCTATTTTATTGATGCTCAAACACTTTGTAGTATTATGACTGGATTTTAGTGATAAAAGTTTATAAGAGTATACTTAAGTGAAAAAAAATTAAAGCAAAATGCTTGAGAAGAATTGTTTGCATTACAAACTAAGTAATTTTTCTGGTCACACAAACACTTATTTTGATGCTCTGACACAGGCTCAAACTCATCATATTGACTAAAGAGGAACTTTTTTCCCTTCCTTCTCACCACTTTCATCCATTTATAACACTTACAGAGTCATTGAAAAATTATTGTCGTCACTGTTTTGTCTTATAAATTCTTCAGCTCCAGTAGGAAAATAAAATACTTGACTTTGCTCCAATGGTGCACTTTCAGTTCAATGTAGTACTCTTTTATTGAACAACATTTAGGAATTAAAATGTGCATACAAGGACAATCTTAATTCTTTCATGAAATGTGTAAAAAAGAGATCAGATCATACAAAATACAGCAACCAGTAATCATGACATATGCCACAACTGTGCACATAAACTTCCAATCTCCCACTTTCCCTGCCTATCAAACTCGTAACATATCATGATAAAATCGAAAGGAAAACATCTACAGTTGAGCATATTACAGTCCCCACATATTAAATTGAACACCTGTTGCCACTAATGCAGTGTCTGCTCACATCACTCACTCATATAACTTGAAGACTGTCTGAGAAAATTCCACAAATTTGCCAAATGTCAAATTGCTGCTAGTGCCTACATGTGTTTGGCATCAGACACAGATTGTGTGACAGAAGAGTGACCTGTCTAAGGGTGATTCTGCATTCAGTGTAAGAGTCCTTTAGGTCCATGTTAGCCCAAGAAATTCTCAAACTGGGCTACTGAAACCAAGGAATTATCAGACTTGGCTCTGAACCAGATGAAACAAGCAGTGAAATTGATAAAAGGAAAATAAAAATATTTTTGTGAAAAAAATCAAAAAAATCAGGCTAATATTTCATCATTTGCATAATGGGGCAAAACAGGAAAGGAATTGTTGAGGTCAAATGTTCAGTATGGGAAGCATTAGCTGAAAGGATTTTTGATTAAAAGGAGAAGTGTGTGTGTGCATTTGAAAAATAGTTGCAGAGATGAAATATGCTTGGGGTGCATCTAGATAGTTTGTGTACAATTCAGAGCCAGTGTGTTGTGTGAACATAGTTAACCCTTGCGTGTGAACATAGTTAACCCTTTTACTCCCGCATTCTGTCCATCAGCATCCTGCATTGTGAACCATGCCAGCAGAGCAAAAACTTAACCCTTTGATTCCCTCACCGTAGCCACAAATTTCCTGCAGGAAGCTGGTCGATAGGGTGAGGGAGTCAAAGTACTAAGTTTTTTGCAGTTGGTGGATATGGTGCGGGAGTCAAAGGGTTATTAATGTAGAGCTTGTTAGTCTGTTCTTATGTGACCTCAACTGTGTAATTAAAATCCAGTCATCTGGCAATTTTCACAAATATCTGAATACAGAACACAGCAAAACTGAGTGAATGAAAGTGCTTGTTTACAAGTTTGAAAAAAAACAAAAACAACAGACTGTAAAGCTGTTTCATAACCTTGAGGTGGTTCAATAGTGAGGTGGTAAAATCCATAACTTTTCCCAGGCCTAGCATTATGAAGGTGATGTCATATCCTTTCTCTTACAGCTTAACCATTAGAATCTCAACCCCTGAACATGGTCAGGTACCTATTCACATATTTGGGTAAATTGGAGGCCGCATGTGCTAATCCAGATCTGGAATGTTCACAAATATCAGAATCCACAGCAAAATAAAACTGAGTAAGACTAAGAGTGCATGTTTAAACCCTTTGACTCCCGCACCCTATCTGCCACCTGCAAAAACTTAACCCTTTGACTTTGAGTCCCTCACCCTATCCACCAGCTTCCTGCAGGAAGCTGGTGGATAGGGTGAGGGACTCAAAGGGTTAAATGTTTGCTTTGCTAGCATAGTTGACCATACAGGATTCTGGTAGGCAGGGTGTGGAAGGCAAAGGGTTAATTAATCAAAATAATTAGTATAGATCTGTGTTCACAAACATAAAAATCCAGAACTCAGCAAAGTTGAATAAAAATGCTTATTTACTTTATACATAGCTGTGTTTACATTCAGAACCCAGAACGAAGTAAAACTGAATACAGCTGCTAACTTTCTTTAATTGATGAATCAAGAGAAGAGCAGATTTTGAGTGCTGTGACAGCTGCATTTTCATGGTGCCTTTGATTGAACAGTGTGTAAAGAGACAGTGCCCAACAGTGCAGGGTATTTTGCAGCAAGTTGCATAAAGGTCGAAAATGGCACTCCCATTTTATCCGCCTTCTTCATGACATTTGGCGTTCACTGCCAGTCGTTGTTTCAAACAGGCTGTGAAGCCATTTGTTACTCTGTATCACAGAGGGTCTGTTGGCATTATATTCTCTCTCCGTTTCGTATGGTTAAAGACAGTTTTGGTGGGAAGTGGGTGTCTCACTTGCCCCGTTCCCTTTTCTATCCATTTTTATTTTCTGATCTCACTCTTTTAAGTTTTATATCTCACACTCATAGTCATACACACACACACACACACACACACACACACACACACACACACACACACACACACACACACACACATACACACACACACACACACACTACACACACACACACACACACACACACACACACACACACACACACACACACACACACACACACACACAGAATTTTCAATCAGTCTTTGTGTACTCTGATACCAATAGCCCTGTAGCAATTAATGTATTGTACTTAAATGTCTTTTTTTTTAAGGATCATAGTCACAGTAGTTTCATTTGTGCTTATCTTCTTTCTTTCTTTCTTTCCTATCCACTATCATTATGCCACTTTGATGGCTACAAAAGCTGGGACAACCCCAAAATGCCACAATGATAATAAAGATGGAGCTGATAATTATGGTGCTGTAGAGTTCCATCCTGAATTGGGACAGTGTGACATGGCTGTACCCTGCACTTACTACATGCGTATCATGATATAAATGTATCACTATCAGGGCATCAACCAGGCTTGAGAAATACAGACCCTGCAGTGTTGGTCAAGACATTTGAGCAACACCCTCGGTAAGGTATCTGTGAAGTGGATGAGACTTGATTACAATTGTGGTTTCACTTTTTCCACGACCCATTTTAATTGAACTCCAGATAGGAGCCAATTAGAACGGAAAAAAATCCCAAAATAATTTTTACAAAATTGATAGGATATGAACCCACAACTTTCCGGTTAATAATCTATTGCACTAACCACTGCATCATGGCAACTGATGTTCTAGTTGTCCAAACAGGAATAGACAGGAATAATTTTATCAAATAGTCCCATTGAGGATGGTTCTGGAGAGGATCTCTTGTCCTGTCCATTACATACTCCAGCCTCCATCTCAGGCTGTCATTTGTAGTTCTGGCATATGCTGTTTGCTGATTTTGCCTGTCTGCATCAGTATTCTTCAGTTATAGATTGCAGAATCCGAGAGCAACAGATTTTTTTGTATCATTGATTTTTCTGTTTGACTATCTAGTAAAGTTCTGTACTGATCTAGTGCATCATTATCTGTTTTAACCATTGACTCCTGCATCCTATCCCATCAACTGAAAAAATGTAACACTTTGATTCCCTCACCCTGTCCACCAGCTTCCTCTAGGAAGCTGCTGGATAGAGTGAGGGGATCAAAGGGTTAATTTTTTTTGCTTTGCTACTCTAATGCTAGCATGGTTGGCAATGCAGGATGCTGGTATAGAGTATGCGGGAATCAAAGGGTTAATTTAGTGTGCACAGCCCTGTCATGCAGTCTTAATCCTGGATGGAACCCCATAGCATCATATTTGTCATCTCTGTGGCCATTAAAATGGCATAGTTGATGGGAAAGAAAGAAAGAAAAGAAAAAGGAAAGTGAAAGAAAAAAGATGAGTACATTAGCTCAGTTGTTAAAGCACCATGCTCATAACGCAGGATTGTGGGTTCAGCCCTAAGATGAGTTGTCGTATTGTAATTTGGCTCTGTGCTAGTGGCGACAGATGTTAGATTTAATATGTAAAGGGCTGGATTTAATATGTGGAGGACTATTATTGAATGTTAATGAGGGAGATAACAAAAACTGAAAGTTCAGTTCCAGTTTTCTGAAGACAGCATTTTTGCACTCTGAATGAAATTAAAGGATACTGTTGTCATGGATTTCCAGCTAGAATGCCCACTTTTGATCTGCCTAGAAATCTCGGCTTTGATGGTGAAGTTGGAGATTTTTATCTTTCTGCTCTGAGGCTCTGCTTGTGACCCCAGTACTTTCAAACATGTGACACACTGAAAATGATGCAGTCTTCATGCTCAGCACTCAGATGGACTTGGGTTGACTTGTAAACAATGTGAGCTGAATCTTTGAGCTATGAAATATTGCAATAAACATGTATATCTATCATATTTACGGTCATCAGCAAGACGTGTTACTAAAGTACTTGCAGATGTTGATGTGTTAGGGGTGATGTAGAGTGTGTGTGTAGTGTGTGTATCACTGTGTGTGAGAGAGACAGACAGACAGAATGCTAATGGTGTTGGAGCGTGGTGATACGCATTTTGTGTGTTTTGTCAAACTTGTTTTTGTTCATTTTGAAAAATGAACATATGCATGCATTATTTGCAAAACATAGTTACGGTCACTTTAAAAAAATTTAAACTTCAACTTTTTGTCAATGCAGTCTGTTTGGTTCTTTTGATAGAATCATGGATTCAGGATGTGATATCTCAAGTTAATCCCAGCCCACAACATATCACCGTCCATCTTATGTTTCCATCATTCTGGTAGTGTCAGCTTAGTGTTTTGAAGGTCCCTTCTGCCTTCTCCCCATTTCAGGACCTTAACAGTGCATAGGATTTTGTGCAGGCTCAGTGAGTCTGCCAGATATTTGCTGGCAGATTTGGATGGAGCACATATAATGGAAATGTTTGATTGCAGTGACTCCATCTTGAACAAATGCAGACTCTAAACAGGGAGAGACATATGCATATGTATAGAATGCAGTCATGAATATGAACATACGTGGGTAATTTTAAAGGGAAAAAGACATTTTTAGTGTAATAAGCAGATGAGATGCTTGTACACACTCAGACCTCCCCTATATATGTATGTGTGTGTGTGTGTCTGTGTGTGTGTGTGTGTGTGTCTGTGTGTGTATGTGTGGCATACATACATACATATATGTATGTATAACAGTACTGTCAATCGGTCATTGACCCCTTTGCTTGTACAGTCAGTATTAAAGAGTCCCCCCTGACCATGACAGGATGGTTTATTTCTGTCAGAAGAGGGGTTTGGATGTGGAACAATGTGTGGCAAAAAAAGATAGTGGTAATATAGCAGTGTGTATGTAGTGAAACCGAATGTTTGATCAGATTGTGTTAGCAGATCTATATGAGCTGACACCTGTTGTTACCCTAGTTGCCATGCTAGCATGACTAATACCTGTTTCAGCTGCAGCTGTCACATACTGGGGACTGGAAGGGAAAACGCATGCTTGTATACACATACACACACAGGCACACACACACAAAACAGCGACACAGCACACAGATACGCACACGCACACACACACACACCCCACACACACACACACACACACACACACACACACACACACACACACACACACACACACACACACACACACACACACACACACACAGACACACACACACACACACACACACACACACACACACATTTCCAGTTCAGTTCAGTTCATCTTGTATAAAGCCCAGCCAAGCACTAAGACTAGTATACACCAAGCGCACCCACACACACGCGCGCACACGCACACAGGTGCATGCGCGCACGCACCACACGCACGCACACACACACACACACACACACACACACACACACACACACACACACACACACACACACACACACACACACACACAAACACACAAACACAGAAACTCAGGCAGACATGTGTACACACAGAGGCTCACATGCATTCACACATACATACATGTGCACACTAGCCCATGAATGTTCATACTTGGCATAACACACAGAAACGCTTGAAACACACACACACATACACACACACACACACATACACACACACACACACACACACACACACACACACACACACACACACACACACACACACACACACACACACACACACACACACACACACACACACAACACAGCTTTTGAAGGTCTTCAAGCTCTTTTTCTCGCTTAACCCTTTGACTTCCACCCCCTGTCCACCAGTATCCTGAACTATCAACCATGCTAGCACAGCGAAAACTTAACCCTTTGACTCCCTCACCCTATCCACCAGCTTCCTGAAGGTGAGGGAGTCAAAGGGTGAAGTTTTTGCAGTTGGTGGATAGAGTGTGGGAGTCGAAGGGTTAAAACTGATGGTTGCAACTTTGTTCTTGTCTGGGCTCCTAGCTACATCAGTATTCAAGGCAGTGAAAAGGCTGACTGCCTTGCCAAGAATGCCACAATGTCCGTATCTTTAATCCGTTACACTAATATGAAACTCAAAATACAAACTTATGTGAAAAATCTCTGGCAAGAGGACTGGAACATCCTGAGAGATAACAAACTTTTCCAAATCTGTCCTGACCTTAAACGGATTCTCCCATCTGTTCTTTGGAACCGTAGAATAAAGATAAGTGTTATGTGGGGTGCACAGGGGTCACACATTTTACACTCACTCTATCTTTTGAAAAAATTGAAGAAGCATCATGGTGTATATGATGATGAGCCAATCGGCGTCCAAACTCATTGAATGCTTGGACTTGCATGATGTGAGACATAAGTGATAAGCTTTATACAACAGACTCCTCAACAACAAAAAACACACACACAAAAAAAAAAGAAAAAGATTAAAAACAAAAACCTCTTCAGAGATTTGTCTCCAGATGCAGTTTTCAAGGTTTTACAAGACTTGAATAGAGTGAGGACAGAGAGGGTGGGAGATGTACTTGTAGCGACAAGGGATAGATTCATATGGAGGGCCATGATTGCCAACGCCATGCGGCAGGGCACATGATGATGATGATGATGAATAGATTTCATCTTATATGATCATATGTATGGAAAAGATTTTTAAATGCATTTAGATTTGAATTGCCTTTGTAATTACATCCGGTGTTGTGTTTAACTTGGTGTTAGCCCTGATATGGTTCTTGTGGTTGGTGGGGCTGTAAGCAACATAAAGCTGAATCTGAACAAACACACGCACACACACACACACACACACACATACACACACACACACCACACACACACACACACACACACACACACACACACACACCACACACACCCTCTCTCTCTCTCTCTCTCTCTCTCTCTCTCTCTCTCTCCACACACACACACACACACACACACACACACTGAGCAGTAACTAAGACAGTCGACATGGGGGACAAGTCTATATTGTTGTTTAGTAATCAGCATTAGCACAAACAGTGCAAGCTGGTGTTACTCTCAATAGCACAAACAGTGGTGGCTGGTGTTACTTGATTTTTATGTCCCCCTCCCCCCCCCCCCCCACCTGCCACCCCTCCCCCCTTTTTTTAAGGGAGATGTACATGACTGGTTGGTTGGTTTTTCAACCACAGCATAGAAAAAGTAGACTTTTTACACTCAGGAGAAAGCTTTCTGTTTTTTCAAGTCAGATGTTAATGCATAAAAAAAAACATTTATAGATTTGGGCTTGCATTGGGATCACATTACTATTGTGTGTGTGTGTGTGCAGCTGTGCGTGTGCACATGTTTGTGTGTGTGTGATGTTTGTCCTTTTATATTTATTATCCCCTGTCTTGTCAGTGTATAATGAGCACTAAGCACTAGTGTGTTTATGGAGAACAGCACCACGCAAGAGTGACTTGTAAATCGCTTGTATAAATACCAGTATCACGAGGGAAGGAAACACTTGATTGGCTCATATCTCTTGCAGTGCAGTTGAATATGACAAATACACCTAGTCATAGAAACTTATACTGCATGTAACTGCATGTAATTTGTTTTCTGCCCTGATTGTGATGAAGGAAATGGTAATTATAATGCTGCAAAGTGCTGTACAGTTCCATCTGGATTAAGGAGGAGGAGGAGGATGAAGAGTATGATAATTATAATGCTACAGAGTGCTCTAGAGTTCCATGTAGGATTGAGGAGGATGGTGGGGATGATAATTATGATGCTACAGGTTCCATGTAGAATTGAGGATGATGAAAGGGATGATAATTATGATGCTACAGCATTCCATCTAGGATTGATGATGAGAATGATGTAGGGGATGATAATTATGATGCTACAGAGTTCCATCTAGGATTGAGGATGAGAATGATGTAAGGGATGATAATTATGATGCTACAGAGTTCCATCTAGGATTGAGGATGAGAATGATGTAGGGGATGATGATTCTGATGCTGCAGAGTTCTGTCTAGGATTGAGGATGTGATGATGATGAAGGGGATGATAATTATGATGCTACAGATTTCCATCTAGGATTGAGGATGATGGGGATGATAATTATAATGCTACAGAGTTCCATCTAGGATTGAGGATAATGATGATGGTGATGATAATTATGATGCTATAGAGTTCCATCTAGGATTGATGATGATGATGAAGGGGATGATAACTATGATGCTACAGATTTCCATCTAAGATTGATGGTGGTGATGATGATGATGATGATGATGAAGAAGGGGATGATAATTATAATGCTACAGAGTTCATCAAGGATTGAGGATGATGATGATGATGATGAAGGGGATGATAATTATGATGTCACAGAGTGCTGTAGAGTTCCATCTAGGATTGAGACTGCATGACAGGGCTGTAGTTTTTGCTTACTGTCATGATATATATACCCTAGCATCAACCAGGCCTGAGAGATGCAGACTCTTGCATTGTTGGTCTGGAGATTTAAACACCACCCTCAGTGAGGCTTCCATGAAGAGGATGAGACTCAACTGTATAGTATGAGTGTTCACAATGAATCCGTAGCACACTCAACAGTTTGAGAGCTGGTTGGGGCCAAAAAAAAATGTTACAGTGATTTTGACCAGACTGATGGGATTCACAGCCACAACCTGCCAGTCATTTGTCTGTTGCACTATCCTCCACAGCGACTAGTGACTGCTTTAGTTTTAGTTTATGTAAACCTTTTCTCTCAGTCCTTCTGTTACATGAAAGTTACCTGCGCTGTTTAGGTTACGGCGCAGACGGAGCAAGTCCAGAAAATACGGTGTGATTACAACGCGAGGTGACCTAGAGATGGAACCACTGGGCCAAGGGGAAGATGAAGATGAAGACTATACTGTCTTTGAGATGAACGGTCGACCCAAGTAGTGAACAGATTCATCATGTTTATTGACAATGGTAAGGTTCTGTTGATTGATTAGTTTGATTTTTCCCTTATTAACCCTTTGACTCCTGCACCCTGTCCACCAGCATCCTGCATTGCTATGCTAGCAAAGCAAAACCTTAACCCTTTGACTTCCTCAGGAAGCTGGTGGGTAGGGTGAGGGAGTCAAAGGGTTAAGTTTTTGCAGTTGGTGGATAGGGTGCGGGAGTCAAAGGGTTAATTGCATTACTTGCTTTCTTGTGCCTTTTTGTTCTTTTTCAGGATTCTTCTCAGTCATTCAAACAATATATAAGTGAAAAGGTGAAAATTCCAGGCAATATTTAACACTTGATTGACATGTGGGAGCTTCATGTTTGTGAAATCAAACTTTGACTAATTTCTCCTCATACAAAGCCCAGTTTCATGGATTTTATGGTATCCAGTGAGAAGTCATATGTCCTGTAAAATGGTTGATTAACTTCACCAGATGATGGAAAAGGTCAAGCCTTCATCCTGACTGGCTCAATGAACCTGCTTCAAAAGATGCAAAATGGAACAGGAACCCCAAACTGACACAAAGCAATGAGCAGAATTGTTCTATAAAAACTCATGTTGATCTACACTGGAGTTAAGGGAAATGAACATGCCAACAAAATTGCAGGTAACGCCACTACTATTAAAATTCTGTGTCTTGGAAAGTTCAAATTCCTGATACACTTCAAATTATGGCTTCGCAGACAAACTGTGAGTCGTCATACCATTGATGTGGCAGAAAGTCTACTACGAGATGAAAGGAAAAACAGCCATCATCAGTCAGACAAACATTGGTACCATCTCAAAAGTAACCCTGTGCAGAGTCCTATACTATATAGTATGGAACAGAAATGCTTTGGCTTTTTCCTGAAACAGAGGTAAAAGAAGTGCAAAGATCTAGAAAAGATAGCTGGAGAATGATGAAAGTTTGTCACTTTGTTCGTTTGTTTGTTCATGATTTGTTTGTTGTGTGTTGTCTGTATGTCTTCAAGTTTGTCAAAGGTTGTCATAGTATTTCTCTGCTTGTTGTTTTGTTGTGTTTTTTGGTTTGGTTTTGTTTTTGTTTTTTGTCTTTGTGGGTTGCTATGTGTGTGTGTGTACATGTATGTGTGTTTTCTGTTTTTTTTTATTGTTTTTGTTTTGTTTGTTTGTTTTGTTACTTGTGTGATTCATTGTATTGTTTCCTGGTGTCATGATGTCTGGGTATGTGTGTGTATGTGTATGTTTATTGTTATTCGTTGCTTCTTATTTACTTTTGTCTATTTATCTGCCTGTTTGTTTGTTTGTTTTTTACCTTGGAGATGGACAACAGACTGGAAGAAGTATGATCGATAAAAGGAGACAGCATTTTGATCCTGTTGATAAACAGTAGAGTCTATGTGTTGCAATGACCGAGGGACTTTTTCTGACACAAGACAAGTGGTTGGTTATATTTTTGTTTTTTTTTTTGTGGCTGGTTGTATTTTCATAATTTTTTTTTCAAGATGAGATGCACATGTTCTTATGGTGTAACTGATAATGTGACAGACTGATACAAATATTAGTATAAGTTACAAAATCCATTTGCTAGGTAGGACCTCAGGACCTGGCCAGCTTATGGATTTGTTCGTAGGCTTACGGCTTGTGCCATGATCATGTGATGTGTAGAAGTAATTTTAGGTAATTTAGGCCAGTTTTAACTTTTATATATGTTCTAGTGTATTCAGTTGTGTTTATACCTTTGTGTTCAGTTTTTTTTTAAAACCCATTGATGATGAATTGGATGGAATGATCAACATCAGTGGCTTATCTTTAGATTGTGTGTGCAAATGCATTGAAATGTGTACTTACTTGTAATTTTACTTTCAAAGTTATTTTTCTTTTCAGGTTCAGCGAGGTGTTGTGTGTATTTTGAGATAGTTGTGTGTATTTTGAGATAATT
The DNA here is from genome assembly GCA_030674185.1 of Monoplex corrugatus. Lineage (NCBI taxonomy): Eukaryota > Metazoa > Mollusca > Gastropoda > Littorinimorpha > Ranellidae > Monoplex > Monoplex corrugatus. Next base: position 50,032,913 of record JAPXFY010000016.1, read on the forward strand.
GTATGCATTCTGAGATAATTGTATGTATTTTGAGATAGTCGTGTGTATTTTGAGAGTTTCTTACTACTGCTACTAGCCCTGATATGATGTGATTGTGTGTGTTTGTGTGTGTGTTTATTTGTGTTGTGTGTGTTTATGTGTGTGTGCGTGCGTGCGTGTGTGTGTGTGTGTGTGTTTGTGTGTGTGCAACAAGCGCACTTCAAAGCAAGCAGTTTTGGATGATTGAATTTGACACTTCAGACATGAAAAATACTAATAAATTTTTTTGCCAAGAGGAAAGATAATGAAAATCAATCTTGGTTGTGAATCAGTCGTATGAATATTCATTGCGTGGATTCTTTATCTCGCTTTCCATCTGTGACCCTTGAAGGGTATGAGTTTTCCGTCCATGTACAAACGTGTACACTCTTTCTTTTACATGAAGCTAAGAGAAGACTGTGAAAGCAAGGACAGATGGAGGCAACCTCACCTGTCATTACTATAGTTATCAGTCAGATCTGATTTAGTCACCCATGACTGTGAAAGCAACGACAAATGGAGGCACCCTCACCTGTCATAATTACAGTTATCAGTCAGATCTGATTTAGTCACCCATGACTGTGAAAGCAACAGCAAATGGAGGCACCCTCACCCGTCATTACTACAGTTATCGGTCAGATCTGATTTAGTCACCCGTAACAGGATAAAAGACTGTTAACCCTTTGACTCCCACATCCTGTCCATCAGCATCCTGCACTCTCAACCATGCTGGCAGAGCAAAGATTTTACCCGTTGATTCCATCTCCCTATCTGCCAGCTTCCTGCGGGAAGCTGGTGGATAGGGTGAGGGAGTCAAAGGGTTCAGTTTTTGCAGCTGGTGGATAGAGTTCGGGAGTCAGAGGGTTAAGGTCAGAGTACTGGTTGTGGTGTTTTTTTCTTTCAGTGGACATGTCAGTAAGACTAAGAAGTAAGAGTGTAAATTCACAGGAGAGTAGTCAAGCATGTGGAAGTTAAGCGGGTGAATGCCGGACTGTACCTTATCACCTCCACCTGGTGGATAAAGGGTGGAGATTGTTCCAATCTCTCATGTCAACATGTACGCAGACCTGCCTCAGTGCCTGTGCCCAAACCTTTTTGTATGCATAGGCATGCGGAATATCGGATACACACAGTATAGACCATAGGATTGCTCAGAACTCCTAGTGTCCTGTTTTCATGCCTTCCACGCTTTTTTTTTTTTCTTTTAAAGGAGGTTCTAACAAACAGGATACAAGTATAATTGTTTGCTTGTGTGTGTGTGTGTGTGTGAGAGAGAGAGAGTGTGTGTGTGTGTGGTGTGTGTGTGTGTGTGTGTGTGTGTGTGTGTGGTGAGTGTGTGTGCGTGTGTGTTGTGCGTGTGTGTGTGCGTGTGTGTGTAAGCGTGTGTGTGTGTGTGCGCGTGTGTGTGTGTGTGTATGTGTGTGTGTTTGCATGTGCGTGTGTGTATTTGTGTACGTGTGTGTGTGTGTGTGTGTGTGTGTGTGTGTGTGTGTGTGTGTGTGTGTGTGTGTGCGCGCGCACGTGTATGTATATGCCTATGTGTGTGTGCACAGTTGTGCATGTGTGTGTACGTGCATGTGTGTGTGTGTGTGTGTGTGTGTGTGTGTGTGTGTGTGTGTGTGTGTGTGCATTGGGGTATATGTTTGTGTATATGTGTGTGTGGAAGGGTAATAATTAATTTGTTTGTAAACATTATTCATTGTAGAATATGAATAAATTGATTTGTGTTGTGTGTGTGTGTGTGTGTGTGTGTGCGTACATGTGCATGCCTGGATGTGTGGTGTGTGTGTGTGTGTGTGTGTGTGTGTGTGTGTGTGTGTGTGTTATTTGCATTCAAACAGGTGCCTGGACAGAGACGATACCACAGACAAGCACAAGTTTTTCTTTTTCATTTGGCTTCTCAGACCAACCAGCTGCTGCTTGCCATGCGAGCATTGTGCAAAAACCCTTGTGCCTGCAGCGTATGATTTGGATCATCTTGTTTTTGCACCATCGTCAATAAAGCTATCAAGAGTTACAGACAGAACATCTTAGACAAAACCAGCACCAAATACAGTTCAGTATTACTTTTGAGTCGATAGCTGTAGGAGACTTCTGTTCAGATCCCTTCAGTTTAACCTGGTTTGCCTGGCAATACAAATATGCTTGCATGCATGTTGTGTGTGTGTATTAGCACATGCATATACACAGACAAACAGGCAGGCAGGCAGACATAGACAGGCAGGCAGACAGGCAGACACATAGAGAGACAGACAGACAAACAGGCAGGCAGACAGACAGGCTGGCAGGCAGATAGGTTCCTGGACAGAGACGATTCCACAGACAAACGCAAGTTTTTCTTCAGTAATGTAAACAGAAAGTAATGTATTCCTTTGAACACTTTCACCTAGGTAGGACCTCAAGACCTTGCCAGTGTATAGGGCTTATGTACAGGCTTATGGGTTATGCCATGATCAGGTCCGGTTCTTCTTCAGCATAGGGCATCTGGGCATTTGGAATTTATTCCGAGCGCAGAGACTCTGTCCTGAAAAACGGAAACAGGAGTACAATTCATCACGAGTATTTCAGCGCAAGAAGATTTTATTATGAGTTGCAAAATATCCGATTGAAAAGATATTAAACTAAGACTGTCTTAACCCTTTGACTCCCTCACCCTGTTCATCAGCATCCTTCATTGTCAACCATGATAGCAAAGTAAAAACTTAACCCTTTCTCTCCCCCACCCTTTCCACCAGTTTCCTGCAGGAAGCTGGTGGATAGGGTGAGGGGGTGAAAGGGTTAAGTTTTCGCAGCTTATGGACAGGCTGGGGAGTGAAAGGGTCAAATTGAAATGGAAACATAATATGTCCTTACGTTGTATATTTCTGCTTACATTTACTTATAACCCAATGGGGAAAAAATCATGATAAAGAGTGTTGTGTATATTTGAGTTACATATTTATACTTTAAGTTATTGATTTTCTTCTGAGAAAAGAACTTCATGATTTTTGTTTGTAACTGTAGTACTTGTTTCTATTTTTGTTTGTGAAAGGAGTGCAAATTAATCTGTTTAATCAGTGTTATCAAATGTATGCTTCTTTTTGCCGGTAATTTGATTTATATGTAATGATATATTCAGACTAAGTTAATATTCATGTATTGTCATTGCATTGATCATTGAAAATCATCCCAGCATATCTATGATTTTCACATAAATTCATATAAATTTCATAATTACCATTCAGAGTTTTATTTCTGTCCCTTTGTTTTGTTTGTTTATCTTCTAAATGGATGACTGTCCATACCGAAATATTTTGTAGGTTGCTGCAAAGAGAAGATGGATATTAATATTTTTTGGTCAGCCAGTGTATTTAGCTTTAAGCCAAGATGATTTTCTTTGCCAGTGGGTTTGATTAAAAAAAAATTTTTAAAGGAATACTGCTAATCCTCTTCAACAATTTGGAAATAATTGGATGTATATCCTCGTCCCCTACCCCACCCCTCCAAAAAAGATCAGTGTATCTCCCTGAATTATCTGTGGGGTTTGTTTTTTTGTGGTTTTTTTTCCTTTCTTTTCTTGTTTTTTTTTTTTTGTGGGTGGTCATGAGTAAGGATTGTGCATAGGTCTATGTTTTTTTCTTGTACATATGTATGAAAAATCTGCATCATCTCTGTGAACATAATTGGGTGAATTTCCTTGTTAAAAGAAATCGTTCATCAATGTATTTTCCTGATTTATCAGTGTGCATGCTTTGTGTGTGTTCGAAATAGTGCATGGCTGTATGAATCTGTTATCTACGTGTTACACAAGTTTGTGGCATCCTAAGATTTTGCATGAATGTGCCCCCACCATGTATCTCTGTTATGTTTCTGAAGTATCTTTGCATTTTTTTTTTTAATCTTTATTTTTGGAATTTGTTTGGAGGTTATTGCTTTGTTGGTGTCAGTGGGGTGGTTGTGGAGGCTTTATTCTTGCCTGTCAGGTTGTTTCATATTTGCTGTGTTTTGTGACTGTGTCCTTTCATATTTTTTTTTGTTTCTGTGTTCAAATCTGCAACCTGGAGACCACAGAGTTTTCCTAGCGCTGACTATATTCTATAAAATCCTGTTCTACGTATGTTGACGAGTTTTAGTCTCCATTGAGACAGATCTCAGTTGTGTCCAAACAAGAGTTAGATATCAGTACAGGATTTAGTATGTATGAAAATTTTGTGTCTGTGTTTTGTTGTTGTTGTTTTTTTAATTATTTTCATTTATTTAGATTATTGCATTTTGGAAGGGGTTTTTTTTGGGGGGGCTTATCTTTTCCCTCATCATTTGCTGAGCCACCTTGATGGTCAGAGAAGCTGGGACAGTTCTTACAGTGCAGTGATGAGGAGGACGATAAACAAGCTATGGAAGTCTGTCTAGGATTGAGACTGCATGACAGGACTGTACTCTACGCTTTCTATCATAATGTATCCAAGCATCGATTTTGTTGAAAAGTCTGGTTGTGTGTAGGGCACAATGAGTCCGAATGAGTTTGGAGACCAGTGCTATAGAAAAAGGATTTATGATAATGATGTATAAAACTATGCATGTTTTTGTTTATATGTTTGTCCCCGGATGGCTTTTTGTTCAAGATCTGGATTGTGTTAGATTTGTCTCACTAATTTGCCATGGATTTCTCAGCTTTGATTCACGGGCTGGTCGGTTCTTTTGACAGAGCCCTTGTTCCAGTATCTGATATTTCAAGTTCAGTTCCAGCCTGCAGCATTAAAACTGACCTGTTTGCTGCTCATCTTGATGTCACCATCACTCTGGTGGTGTCATCTTAGTGTTTCATAGGACCTTCTCCCCGATGTCACCATCACTCTGGTGGTGTCATCTTAGTGTTTCGTAGGACCTTCTCCCCGATGTCACCATCACTCTGGTGGTGTCATCTTAGTGTTTCATAGGACCTTCTCCCCGATGTCACCATCACTCTGGTGGTGTCATCTTAGTGTTTCATAGGACCTTCTCCCCGATGTCACCATCACTCTGGTGGTGTCATCTTAGTGTTTCATAGGACCTTCTCCCCGATGTCACCATCACTCTGTAAAAACAGTTGTAACTGACAGGTATCTCAAAAGATCATATTCATGGACAAATTAAGATTTTTAGATTGTCACTGGCCTTGTTACTTTGGCCGGCCTGGTTTAATTATGCTGAAGGGGAAAGTAGAAGGAGTGTTGTGCAGACAACAAACTTAGAAACAGAGTGACAGTGACAGATTGCTTGTGAATGGTATGGCTATGTAGATAAAGGCTACCAGTTTCTAGGTCAGTGTTATCAGTGACCCTAAGTAAAATGGCAGAAGAAAAATAAAATCACTGTGCATTAGTAGGCCTATGTGTTTTGTGGCTGGCCAAAAATACTGTTTTTTATCATTTCATTAAATTACAGTCCTCTTGTGTGCTCACAAACTTACTTGTAAATATCACAACCATCATCCGTGTATATTGGGAGGACAGAATAAAGCTTGAAGTATGAGGTTTAAAGTTTGTTTTTATCTTGTATGCTATTGTTGTTTCAATCATTTCCAGCTAAATCCAGAAGACTGTATAACTGGTAACGATGCAGTCCTTTGCTCTGTGTATACTACTACTGTATTGACATCTTTATTGAAAGGAATTTTATTATCTAAACTTACAAATGTCCCTCCTAATGTCCAACTATTGAATTGGTTTTTACAGTCCTGCTCAAATTTGTGGACTCAAGATCAGATATCTCGAGTTCAATCCCCACCCGCAACATTAAAAACTTACCTGTTTTCTGCAACCTTTATTAATGTTATCATCATTCTGGTGGTATCAGCTTAGTATCTGCTTTGTGTTTCATACGTCCCTTTTCTCTTTCTCCCCATTCCAAGACCTTCAAGGCCTGCCAGTGCAAGAGGGATTGGTGCAGGCTCAAGTTGTCTGCTAGATAATTGCTGGCAGATTTGGTTGAAGTGCATATGGAATTTGCTGAGTGCAATGAACCATTCTTGCACAGACCCCAGCTCCAGTTTGTTATTATTCAGCCCAATCATATGGGTCCTGTTGTTTGTTTGCCTGTACGATTAATGGATGTTTATATCAAGTTTGAATTTAACAAGGCAGAATTCATGTGAGTGGTATGTTTTGTTTCGAGTTTGACTTTTACAAGGAAAAAACTTGTTAATGTTTTTGTATGCCTTCAGTTACAAAAATCTATGTGATCTATAGATTTTTTGTTTCAAGTTTGAATTATACAATGCAAACTCAGTATGTTTGATATCTTCAGGTTCAAAATTCATGTGATTTTCTTGTGTTTCAAGTTTGAAGTTTACTTGGAAAATCTTTTGTTTGTGTTTTTGATGCATTTAATTAACAAAATTCATCACTAGCAGCATGAAGACAATTTTTGGCTCATAGCATGATTGAAATTCTCGGCTAACAGCATGATTAACAGTCTTTGTTGGTTTACAGTGTTTGAGTATAATGAATTTTGTACTTGCTTTTGTGAAAGTATTTGTTTGTTGTTTCTTTGATGGGGATTCTATTATTTCTTTTCATTTGATGATTATGTTTTTTTTATACTTTTTTTTTTATCTGATATTAATTTTAGCTCTTTAAAAAGCCCAAGTGTATTTATTTCAGTGGTGTCTTCTGAAAATAAATTGATTGTTTAATGAACAATTATTTATGGAGGTAAACAAGCAGTAGTGCAAGCACAAGAATACAAAGAAATAAACTGTACTGCAAATATAGTCAAGTACATTTTGTTTTTCGTTTTGTATCATTGTGTATTCTAACATATGATTTCCCATGTGTCTAGTGTTGTGTTTGAAAAAGTTGTCTTTGGAAGATCTTTTTAGACATGTTCCATTATGTGTCATCAGCACGACAACTCCCAACTGCTTCAATAAACCACTGAAATTTTGTGTTTGGGTGGGAATATTTTTGTCTTCTCCATTTTTTATCTACATAGATTTCCACTTCTGTTTTTTTTTTTTCTGTGGCAACTGATGTATCAGCAACCTAAAGCTTATGGGACAGCTCTGCCATTATCTTTATAATCTGTATGTATATATGTATACACTGTCTCAATGATTAAGAATAGACACTGTTAAAAATATTCATGTGTGTCATAAATGCGCACCATGTCCAGTTTTGTAATGTTCCAAAGTTTTAAGAACAGACTGTTTCCATTGTGTCACTGTTCCCATTGTGTCACTGTTGCTGCTGTTGCAGCATTTAAATTCATGACTTCTCTTATCTTGTCTCATACTGATTATTATAACTCTGCTCGCTGGCTGCCTGCTTCTTCCAGCATATTCAGAACTCTGCAGCCCGTCTTACCCTTCGTAAAAAGAAGCATGATCATATCACCCCCTTGCTTCACCTTCTCCACTGGTTGCTTGTTTCTCAAAGAATTCGGTACAAAAATTAATGTATTAAGCTACAAGGGTATCAATAGTACTGCACATACTTATCTTTGTGACACCTCCGAATGTACACCCAGCCTCTTTGTTCTAATTCTGGCACTACTTGTTTACAAATTCCTTGATTCATATGTTCCACAGTCTGTCACTGCTTTTTTGTCTGTGTTTGGATCATACCACTGGAATGAGTTTCCCCTGTGCATTCAACTGTCACATATTCTGTCTTTCTTCAGGTAGTCTAACTTGAAGGTAGACCTTTTGGTCCAGCAGTGAATTCTGTTTCAATGTGTCCAGCCTTTTATCCTACTCCCCACCTTTCCTCCCCCTCCCGGTTTGTGTGTGTTTTGTACCTTCTATTTTTTTCATTGTGAGTGAATGTTTTGGTGAATGATGAAAGTTTGTGCTTTGGTTTGATTTAGGGCCTATATATCAAGGTTTGGTGCTGCATAAAGGCATAATTATTATTCTTATTATTATCATGTAAGTATTAGAATTATTGTTGTTGTTGTCGTGGTGTCACGGTTTCCATTGTGACTGTTTCCATTGTGTCAGTCCTGTTGCCATTGTGTAACTTTTCCATTGTGTCAGTTTCCAGATTTCTTCCTGAGAATGACATTTAAAATCCTCGAAGATACAAAACAAGAAAAAAATCGTTTTTGGCTTGTGTATCTGTTTAATGCACAGTGAGACAAGTGAATTTAGAGAATAGCACTGTACAAGAATGATTTTTGATAATGATATTAATAATCATAACTTGTCTTGACAACCTTTTAGCCATAAGAAAACAGGTTCACAACAGAAACAATGTAACTTGAGTAGCTAGATGATACTGTAACAATACGAAATCCGAAACAAGTGTGACTGCCCGCGTTCAAGCAAACATGAACCAGAAAAAACAGAAAAAGAATAAAAATGCATATTTAATACAACAAGACAAGACAGGTGCCTGTCTTGTCTTGTTGTATTAAATATGCTTTCTTATTCTTTTTTCATGTTTTTTTCTGGTTCATATTCGAAGTTAGTTTTTAAGTAACATGTAGCATCTTTAAAAAATGGAAATGAAAAGTATTTGTACAAATCGCTCAGCCAAACAATTGAAGTTAGTGATGTGGAATGCCTCATTTGAAAGTGTGACATGTTTATATAACATAAAGTAGCTCCAATGTTATCCAATGTTGGAACTGTAGTCTATGGAACATAATAATAATAATAATAATATATTTTATTTATATAGCGCAAAATCTTGATAAAATCAAATCTAAGCGCTGAGCGTATACATGCATACATACCTACATACATATGAGCGTATACATACATACATACATACTTACATACATAAATCTAAGCTGAGCGTATACATGCATACATACATACATACATAAATCTAAGCGTATACATACATACATAACATACATACGTACGCACATGCATACATAATAATTACAATATTTATATAGCGCAAAATCTCGACAAAATCAAATCCAAGCGTCGAAAAGACACACACGCACACACGCACGCACGCACACACACGCGCACACACACACACACACACACACACACACACACACACACACACACACACACACATGCATGGCCACAAATGGGGAGAAAGGAATAAAAGCAATAAAAGCAAGAATAAAACCAATGGAAAACCACAGAGAGCACATCATATACAATTATATATTAAAACAAAGTGATTCCCCTCCGAGCGGAGACAGGCTGCAGAGGGGGGTTGAGTGAGGTTAGGATTTTATGCAGAGGAGAAAAGGTGAGTTTTGAGAGCGGACTTGAAGGAGGCAAAAGTAGGTTGCTGACGGACTGAGAGAGGAAGTTTGTTCCAGGAGAGTGGACCAGAAACAGAGAAGGCTCGTGGACCATAGGTATTGAGCTTAGTGCGTGGAAAGCGAAAAGTCAGAGGATCGGAGGCAGAGCGGAGGGTACGTGAGGGAACATAGATCTCAAGTAGGCTTGACAGGTAATCGGGGGCTGCGTTATTGAGGCTTTTGTAGCACATGGTGTCTAGTTTGTACTGTATGCGCTTTGATACAGGGAGCCAGTGAAGTTGTGCCAGGAGAGGAGATATGTGGTCAGCTTTTTTCTTTTTGAGTACAAGGCGTACAGCATTGTTTTGAATGCGCTGTAGGATGTGAATGGTGGAGGCAGGAAGACCAGACAGGAGTGAATTGCAATGGTCTATATCAAGTTCAATTGGACCTGAATGCAATTTTAATAATATTGCTTGTTTGTAACATGATGAAAAGCATGGGCATGTATCGCACAAGTGAGTTTGACCTTGATGTCATACTAACGATAACACTTACAGTAACATGATGAAGGTGTGTTCATGCAAGATGAGTCACCTTCACAGGAATGGATAGTGGTAAGGCATCTTGTTGTTCTGCTCCCTGTAAATGTAATCCATGAAGTCATTGGGTCATTGCACTAAAGAAGTGTTTAATTAACAAGCTTTTCCAGCCAAAGTTCGGGTCTTGGCAATGGTTTCACTGTCCATTTTAGCAGTGTTGTCAGTCTCTCGTTGTTGTTTGTTTGTTTGTTTGTTTTTTTTTGGGGGGGGGGGGTTGGTCATCCCCTTTGTCTCCCGTCCTCTACAGTCTCTTGAGGATTTACCACAAGCTTTAGATCTTGCCACAAGGCCATACCAATGTAGTTTTCTTTTCTTAACTGAAGTCAGCAGATCCCCAGGCCAGACAGTCCAGTGCTGATACATTTCCATGACCCAATCCCCTATGTCGAAACATGAAATATTGATGCAAAAGCATGCACTAAGTAATAACAGCAAGCTGTTGTCTTCATATAATATGCTGCAGCTTAGAAGTATTTTTCATGAAATCATTCTTACCATTTGCACACTTGAGTGAGATTGCATTAATTGATTACTGCCAAGTAGATTATATAAACAAGAGATTTAATTTTACATTGTTTATAACCCAGCCATCTGCTGAGGACCACTACAAGGTAGTAAAAACATCAATAGATGCACATAGAAGTTGTTAATATAAACACATAGCGTCCAGCTATCATCATCATTATCAGGTGCCCTGCCGCTTGGCGTTGGCGACCATGGACTTCCATCTATCTCCATCTCTCGTTGCCCCTAGCATCTCCCCCACCCTCCTCATCCCCAGCCACTCTGCAAGTCCGTCCAGCATTCTCTCCCTGGGTCTACCTGGTGCTCTCTTTCCCTCCAGCTTTCCCATTGTGACCAGGTGCTCCAAATCCCCCTTCCTCATAAAATGGCCTATAAATGTTGCCTGTCTTTTCCTAATCTTCCTTATGAGTGGTCTACTTGTGTCTGCCTCCATCAAGACTGTCTCGTCTGCTTTCCTTGCTGTCCATGGAACTCTCAACATTCTTCTTAGAAACCACATCTCAGCTGCTTCAATCTTGCTCTGGCTTTGCTTGCTGATTGTCCATGCCTCGCATCCATACAACAGTATTGGTTCTATATAACATTCAAGGACTCTCTTTCTGATGTCAACCGATAGGCATTTGTTGGCAAGAATGCCTGTCATCTTCTTGAATGCTGTCTTGGCCTGGCTGACCCTACCAGCTATCTCCGATGCGCATCTGCCATCCGATGAAACGACTGTTCCCAGGTATTTGAACTTATTAACCTGTGTCAAGGTTGTGCCATCCGCTGTTATTCCGCATGAGGGGACCTCATGTTTTTTACTGATCACCATGACTTCAGTCCTCCCGCCGTCCAGCTCCAACCCCCCACTTTTGCTCTCTATTTCCAGTATACCCACAAGGTCCCACAGGTCCCCCTCACTTTCTGCAATTAGCACGGTGTCATCTGCGTATCGAATGTTGTTTACCATTTTCCCTCCAACCCTTAACCCTTTGAACCCGGCTGGCTGATGTGGCGGCCAGCATGATTAATACCTCTGTACCCGGCAGGCCGCAGGAGCAGCCTGACATTTCCGGTTGGCCTGGCCTGGTATGGTGCTGGTGTGCGGTATGCGACCTACCGGCACCTACTCTCCTCTGCCACATCCTGTTTATATTACCGAATTCCAGACACCCTATACTTTCTTCCTGGCAAAGTTTTAAGCATTAGAAGGATTTATTCTGAGACACTGGTTTTCGTTAGAATTTCTCTAAAAATACTCCGGGTTGAGGGTATCAGAGGTCTAGAAGTACTTAGGGCTGAAAGAGTTAATCCAGAGTCTTCTTCTAGGCTTCTCATGACGCCTTCGCTGCACAGTGAAAACAGATCTGTGACAAAACACAACCCTGTCCGACTCCTCCGTTGATGTCTTGGAAAGAGCCCATATTGTTTTCCACTCCCACTGCAGCCGCCTGCTCCCAGCACACATTCTCGACCACCTGCAGGACCCCCCCCCCCCCTCCTCCACCAACACTGAGTCTCTCCAGCTGGCTGACCAATTACCCATGTCGTACCCGACCGAAAGCCTTGGTACAGTCAACAAAGCATAAATACAAACCCTTACTCATCCCAACCAACCTCTCCATGACAGCTCCCAGGATGTATGTGGCATTAACAGTTCCCTTCCCTTCCACAAATCCACACTGTTCTTCCGCCACCTCCCCTTTGACTCTATTCCCCGTCCTCAGCAGGAAGCTGGTGGATATGGTGGAGTCAAAGGGTTAAGTTTTTGCAGTTGGTGGATAGGGTGTGGTAGTCAAAAGTTTTTTTTTGTTTGTTTGTTTTTAGTATCATTGCATTCAGGGAGGTTACCTTTGTGCTCATCTTTTTTTTTTCATCCCATTTTCTACGCCACTTTAATGGCCACAGTAGCTGGAACAGGTTTTATTATGCGATGATGATGATGTCGATGTGGATGATAATCATGATGCTATGGAGTTCCATCTAGGATTGAGACTGTGTGACAGGGTTGTACTCTACGCTTACTATCACAATATATTCTGGCGTCAACCAGGCCCCAGAGATACAGACACCTGCGGTGTTGGTCAGAAGATTTGAGCAACACCCTCAACGACGCATCCGCGAAGTGGATGAGACTCGACTGTGTGGTCCCAGTCTTCCCAATGAGCCCATAGCTCACCCAACTCTGGGTAGGAGCCAGTTAGAGCCGAAAAATCCCACAATGATTTTTGAAGATACTGATGGGGATTTGAACTCACAGCCTTCCAGTCGGAAGTCCTTTGCGTTAACCACTACACCATGGCGACTGGTTGGTAGTCAAAGGGTTAGTGCTCCAGTCGTTCTGGTGGCATCAAGTTTTTCATTGGTCCCATTGTTCGTTTCGAAATTTTGCCAGCACATTGGATTTTGTGCACATTGAAGGGAGTCTGCCAGATAAGTACTGGCAAATTTGGATGGAGCGTCTGTGTTGAAAGAATACTGTGCTTCCCTCTTGAACAAATTCCAAACTGCGGACTTCTCTCTCCTTACATACACTGGGGTGGGGATGGGGGGGGGGGGTATGAATGTGTGCTTTTATTTTGGTTGGGGTTTGCATTTTCTCTTTGCATTTGGTAATGATGGTGGGTTCTGTTCACTTTTGTTTTAGTCTTTCTATAAAAGGAAAGACGGGAGAGAGAAAAACATTAGATTCAGATTTTAGGTCAGGCTGGGATATTACAATACAGGTAGTTTGCTCAGTTCAACTTGCCTTCCTGTTGGTAAAATTCAACATTCAATAACGATCAAAAAAATTCTGGATGGAGTGTAATAATTCCCATAACAACTGATGAATTTGCTGTGGTGCGAGGATCTGATCCAGTGAGTAGAATTATGAATGCATACATGTTTGAATGATTCTTAGTTTGTTTGGGCTGAACAAGTAGTTGTAGGTGGGCCTATTTGGTGTGCATTGTGTGACAATTCCTGGTGTTTGTCGTCTCCCCATCTTGCAATTCGGTTTATAAACATGGTAACTGATGACTGGGTCAGAATGGGTCATGCAATGTATGGACAGCCCCCTTTGTTTTATGAAGTGACTATAGAATAGCGTAGGGTGCTTGGGAGATGATTGTCTGGAGAGTGGTGAGGCATTGGTGCTCTGGGTCCAATCCGCACTCTAGTGGTGTTTCTAATTAATTTGTTAACATCTTGTTAAATTGTTGAATAGGTGCATCTAATAATTGGGGCAGGCACTTCTAGGTAACGAAAAATGCAAAAATTGTTTAGAAATATATCTTGAAACAAAATGGCTACTACAAACCAGAAGAACAAGAAAACCAATGTAAGCGCGTATCGAACAAGACAAAACAAAACAAGCGCAAATTTTCGGCCAACTAGCCTTTGTCAAGCGCGAACGCACGGTCACAGACAGATCACAGACACCAAACAATGGATAATAAAAACAGGACTAAAAACTTCCCTGCCGCCTCGTCCAGTGGGTAAGAAATGGAATGGCTACTGTTAATATGCAGGTTGTCATTTCCAGTTTTTCCCCACCCTCACCCACATACTGTAACCCCCATTTAATGTTGCCTTGATCATCCTGTATGCTTCTGATAAATAGGGCAGGCGCTTTAGATAACAAAAATGCAACAACAACAAAAGTCTAGAAATGTCTTGAAAAGGAAATGCTACTGTTCGACTGAGTTATCATTTCTTTTTCTCCTCCCAAACCTCCCCAATTTGAGTCACCATTTATTGTTGCTTTGATTATTTGCACATATTGATGTGTATGGAATTTTACAAGCTTGACAATGTCATCATGAGAATGTTTTTGTTGTTACCGTAGTTTCTTTGTTGTTGGATTTCTTTATCATTCTGTGCAGTGTTTCTCTGATGTGTATGCATGTTGTTTGGACCACCACCCTGCACAGACAGTGTGTTGCTGCACAGTCTGCATAGTCATAGTCCATCTTTATTGTTGGGCGTTTTCATGTTTCTATAAGCCATCGGACATCAGCAAGGCTTACAGGATCTTTAACCCCTTCACTCCCACGCCCTATCCACAAACTGCAAAAACTCAACCCTTTGACTCCCTCACCCTAACCACAAACTGCAAAAACTTAACCCTTTGACTCCCTCATCCTATCCACAAACTGCAAAAACTTACCCTTTGACTCCCTCACCCTGTCCATGAACTGCAAAAACTTAACCCTTTGACTCCCTCACCCTATCCACGAACTGCAGAAACTTAACCCTTTGACTCCCTCACCCTGTCCACGAACTGCAAAAAATTAACCCTTTGACTCCCTCACCCTGTCCACCTGCTTCCTTTAGGGTGAAGGGGTCAAAAGGTTAAGTTTTTGCTTTGCTAGCATGGTCGACAATGCAGGATGCTGGTGGACAGGGTGCAGGAGCCAAAGGGTTAAATTGTTTATGTGATGTTCTGGGCATGTATACATATGAAGGAGGTTCAGGCACAAGCAGGTCTGCACATGTGACGAATTGAGGAATTGGGAAATTTTCCACCCTTTACCCACCTTGCAATACCCAGGCAGGTTCGAATCCAGACGTTGTGAATCAAAAGTGTGCCATCCTACCCACTTCACTCTCACACCCATTGTTTTCTTTTCATTTCATTTGTCTTGTGTACAAAAAATCTTAGCAACTTGCGCCAGGAAAGTTGTTGCTAAGTAGGATTTGAAAAAACATTATTTTTTTTTTTTTCGTGCAGGTCAGAGTGGAGGGTATGTAGTCAGGAACTGCCTTTATTAAAAATTTTTTTTTTTTTTAGTAATACTTGGAAACTTGGTATTGGATGTATCATTACTTTGAGAGACATTCCAAACTGAAGTTCCTTGAGGGATGGACTCTCTTGAAGGATGGAGGAGGTTTATGGGTGGCAGCTGTGGTAATGTCTGTCTTTGATGATGGCGTGAGCTGTTTTGATTGGTTTACAGAGCAGTAGATTTGCAAATGAGGTTTGTTATTATTTGCCAAAAGCAGGATACTGTGTGGATTGTATCCATGTAAAATCGTTTTTTAATTTGTATGCTTTTTGTGTTTGTCATTCACATTCCAATTCATAATAGGAGTTTTGCTTGATTTTTGTATGTAGGCCTGTCATGTGCATTTATGTTTTTTTTCTTATAGTTCATTATGAGAAAAGCTTTCTAAACCTTTTGTGTACTGTGAGGTTAAGGGAATGGTGGTGCAAGATGCGAAGTGCTCTTGGAAAGGAATCTCTACCGAGTGTAAGGTGGAATTGATGGAAGATGGAAAGGAAACCTATTAAGTGATCAAGACACTAGCATCAGAACAATACTTTAGGTTTATTTGTTATGGGCAGTTCATGTGAATCAATGACGATTCTTCTTTCGCAGTAAGTTTGTATTCTAGAATTGAAAAAGTGTTTGTCCTTTACTTTCATTGAATTTTTTTAGAAGAGGTCCAAGAAGATAAACACTGTTGAACATAAAATGTCTTAGGTACACAAGAATTGGGACTTCTCGTTTTTATATATTTTTTAAATCATTACAAAGATGTGAAGTATGACCAAAATAATCTAGTGTTGAGATTAAATTCAGCATTACACCGATGTTGTTTTCCATTCCCAGAGTATTTCAAGTTTCAGACTGCTGTTTTCAGCAAAGTCTGTAATTAGGGACCCAAAACAGAGCTTAGATGTGTGTCAAGATTTTTTTGTGTACGACAGAACACACAAGCAGATTATATTATGTCACAGTCAAAGACAAGTTATGAATTATTTGACAATTTATGCCGATTAACCCCAGCCAGCACATTTGTGATCAAAGCATCAATAACATTGGACAATCTGAACAGTATTGGTATGATTACTCTTTTCTTTGGCCGCCAACTTACAGGATTGTACTCACCCCATCTTTCTTTACGGGTGAATATATGTGTAGTCTAGCAGATTAACAGAGGACCACGTCCTCCAAAAGGCCATTTCAACTGCAATAGCGTTTTGTATTTTGTTTCACCTCAGTGGATTTACCACGCCCCCCACCCCTGGTGATGCCAGGGACTATATCAGTTCCATTATGAATAGTATCCCCACCTTCTGGAAATTCTGTACTGGAAGTTTTCTCTTTTTGTCACCGTTTCTGCTATGCCTTTGCTTTCTGTCTGTTCATTTTTTTTCATAGCTGTCATTTCTTTCTCTCATTTTTATCATTGCTGGTCCATTCACCTTTTTGTTTTCCATGAAGTTTCACATAAGTTCCGTCAGGGTGGTAATTGGGCCTATATTTCTATTGCATTCTTAGCTGTAAGGAAATTGCGAACTGCCTAATGACAAATTTAGGTAGCATAGGCCAGTTTTTATGTAGGCCTACATTTTTGTGTGCTGAGTTTCTGTATTTGTAAAGGGCATATTCTTTATTTGCTTGAATGCAATGTTTTTTACTTTTCCAGGATCATTCATGTGTTTTGATATGCGTTTTGAGATGGTTAAAAAAACCAATATGGGTCTCAGCATCAAACACTAACAATAATGCACCATGTGAAATTTGGGGGTGTTCTCAAATGGGAGAACACGGTGCCATGCAACACCACCCTTTTTTTCCCCCACCCATCTGCATATGGGTATATTTTGCCAGGGACAATTACTTTGTTGTGTTTTCTTTAATGTGCACAAAATACATACTGCATATAGGATCATGGTTTACTGTGAAGTCCAAAAGACTAGCAGCACCCAGACTGCCGCTGAAGGTGTAGTGGAAAGGGAGAAAAATCTATGGCTGACCAGGAAACACTGAATTTCTTGCATCCTAGATGGGTATAGTATTCACGAGGCCACAGACTCCACACCATCCGCTCAAATGTAACACCCCAGTCCACCCAATTGTAAGATCATAGGTGCATGCCCATTGTGGGGACAAGGAAGGCAAAGCAGGCGAGAAATGTACATCACCCTCATAACATTGACCCCTGGACAGAAGCTGGGGTCTCCAATTCGCTCCCAAACCACCACTCAAACTATGTGTGCAATGTCCAGGTAGACTGGACCTTAGACGAAACACCACTTGATTTCTGAACTGCGTGTGATTTTATGCTACCTTGGCCAGTAATGTAACTGAAAATCTTGTCTTTCCCCTTGCCAAGCTCTTATTGGTGTTTGGCATCTAATCTATAAGACTTCAGCAGTGTAAACTTTTTGGGCAACATGAAAAAATTCAGTAATCAAAAAATTATTAGTTTAAGGATAATGACAGATCAGAAGGAAAAAAGATGGTAAGCTACTCTGACAGTTAAATTTCAGTGTGGTGATGGTCATCTAAAACAGATCATTTTTGCTTACTTTTTTTTTCAAATTTCAACATGTTGGATGCAGATTTGCTTATAATCTGGTCAAGTTAAGAAGCCATCGTTGAAGCATTTTACATCTGGCAGTTTCTAAAAACTTGCACATCTGCAACTTTTACTGGGTTTAACACCTGATCCAATTGTGGCTGATCCATGAGGAAATTCAAAGAGCAATTCCCCCAACATATTTTACTTATTATTATCGCAAATATCAGTTTACAACTTCCCATTGGGTAACCCAAAACATGATGCATTTAGAAAGAATTGATCAGAGTTACAGTATTCATGCAGATATGTTTCCAAACAAGTCGGTGATATTCATTTCCTTGCATTGTATGTGCTCTGTGTGTGTTTATTGTTACAAAATACTCTTGTTTGTTCATGTCATTTTCATAGGGATAAAGGTGTATGTTTAGAACATGAAGCCCAATCATTGGTGTGATAGCAGCAGCTTATCATACACAATTCAAATACCTTGAAAACTCCCATGAACTTTGAAATCCATGTTTAACATTTCCTTTGTCACTGTGTCTACCATGCACTCCATTTAATTTCAGGGTTTTTAAGTTTGGCATTTGTATGTCTCTTTGGGATGTCAAATAAACATTTCCTCTTTGCTTCAACCTGTTTAACCGATTCATTTGTGTTGGGGTTTTGTCCCCCTTAAAAAGTACAAATGACTAAGACTGAGTGTGTATGTGCACATGTATGTGTATGCATGATAATGATATATCTAAAATCTTCTCTTACTTAGCCACCGAAAAAAGGGTAAAGGTTGTTCCATAATCCCACATCCCCTCTCCCTCACTGCTTTATCTTTAGCTTCAACTTTTAAATAAAGTCTACGGAGTTACCAGTATTTCAAATGTAAGAAATATTGAGTAAATCTAGATCACCTTCATTCCTGCTGCATTACTCTATTTGAGAATATTGATCACCTTTATTCCTGTTGCAATACACTATTCAGAATGTGATATCACTTTTACTCTGGTTGGAGTAAAGTCACATACACTATTCTGGCAGACATCACCTACCTTGAAACACATGCACAAAGGTTTGGGCAAATGACAAGATGTCTTTCACTAAATGACACCACTCCACTGCTGCATTCAAAAGATGTTCCTGCATCAAACCACGGATCAAAAAACAGTCAAAGCAAGGGGTTCACATCATGCAACATAACCTTGGCAAAACTGACTACATCTTCACCCACAGCCACACCAAGTATTCTTCACCAACACACAAATTTACAGATAATTTTTTTCTTTTATTTGCTTCACATGTAGGCAAAGTGTTAGGTCACTGTCTTTTCACTTCTCGCCTTAGTCAGTGAGTGTCTTTTTACTTCTTGCCCTTGGCCTTTCCACTTGCAGCCTTCTTGCGCTGGGCAGCCTTCAAAGCGGCAGCTTTGCCTTTAGGAACAGCAGGCAGTGGGGTCTTGATCTGCAACACAATGCCCACGTTCATTTTAACTTTTTTGTTCCTGTACTATTGAAAATGGTCCAAGCGGAACACATGGCGTACTTGAAACAAATGTACTTCCACACAGTCTGCAACCGGTTGAAGCCACAAACTTTCTAGCCTAGGGGGCATACTTAGATTTTTGTATATATCAAGGAGAACATGCGTCAATTTTTAGACATCAAAAGGGATGTTGATTTTGGACATATCAAGAGGGACATGGATTGATTTTGGGGCATATCAAAGGGACATGCATCCACTACTGAACCATCATGAAGACATGCACCGTTTGCCTTTTACTGGGAAATCTTCACAGTTACGAGAAATAATAATCCGAGATGAAACAGTTTTCATGCCATGAGAACATCATGGACCAAATACTTCCAAGTCAGCCTTCTGTGAAACCATTACTGCTTATCTTCATCATGTCATCCTCCTGTGAAACCCTTATAGTTCATCTCCACATTCCGCGAGTCTCTTTTCAAATCACCTTTTGCTCTTGCATCTCATAAAACTTGCCTTTATAAAAATGCTTCAGTTATGCAAATTCACCCGTCATCCATCACCTTCACCGAATTCGATGATAGCAGCTGCAGCACGCGTCACAACAACTCTCCTCCGTTCACTCCAGTCTTAATTCCTCTGTGCTACTGCATACTGCTGATGCTGGTGATACTGTTCATAGGTGGTGATGGGTGGTCTGCATGGATTTTTTGGCCTGAGCTTTTCCTTGCAAAATTGCTGTCATTAGGATTATGTTGGTGTTGCTGGTTGCATGACTGATGTATTTTAGTTCTCTTTAGCTGACGTCGGCCAGCAGTTGACTGGATGAGAGTTATTCAAAATGCTTTCATTTGTTCTTTTATCAATCCATCTCACTCTAAGAATCCACATGCAGAACTACATCTCCGTTGCTTTGATCTTATTTTCATCTGCTTTTCTGCATGTCCAGACTTTACAGCCATATAACACTAACAGCCAGATCAAACATTTTACAATGTTGTTTTTAAGGGCTGATGGTATACTTCCATCTTTCCAAATGCTGTTGGAGTTAAAATCATTTTCTGTTTTGCCATTCCTACTCTTATTTTTATGTCTTTAGTACAGGTGCCATCATAAGCTTAACTAAGCTAAACATTTAAAAATCACATTTTCTCTAATGCAGTCTTGTTGATTTGAATTTCTTGATATACTTGACTTTCTTCTCCTTCTAGGTGCGTTACTTTTGTCTCTTTGGCATTTCATGCTGGTGACACTGTCAGACATCAGCGCAGCATCATCAGATCCCAAGTTTGTGATGTTTATAATGTTTGATGTTTATGCACATGTCAGTGGCTGGCCTATGGAATCATGTAAACACCCACCAAAGATGCAGTCTATGCAACAGCATCCTGGGATGTATTCAACTTACCTAACAGCTCGAGTCTGCCATGCTCAGATAATAAAAGTCTGTGTAACATGCAGCGAGTCAAAATAAGTTTGGAGAATAGTACGATAAAAGAATAATTTGCAGTACTAATCATAATAATATAACATTTTCACAGTGATTTCAGATGGTACTAAACAAATTCAACTATAAAGCCGCACACAAACAAAGGAAGTAGCTGACATGTTTATCCCAGCAAGAGATTCTGCATGTGAATCAGAAAAGTTCTGAAACAAAACTTATACACTAAAACACAAATGCATCAACATCCAGTTGTCTTGTTTCAGTAATAGTATACAACTCACCCCGCGTTTCTTGTTGATAAGTTCTTGCTTCTTGCGGAGGCGAGCCTGCTCCACAGACTGGGCAGCCTTGGCTGCAGCCTTGGCATACGGATTCAGACGGCTCATCACTCGTTTATTTTTCAGTGGATTCTTCTTCAGAATTCTTCTTGTCACATCCTTCCTGTATCACACAAAATGCATACATATCAGTTTTCTGTTCACGTGAGTGTTGTTAGACTGGGTGTCTTGTGAAACTGTTCACACACACACGCACACACACACCTGTCTTCACTCCACTCCTCCAATCTATGCTACTATTGGCTTTCCTTGGCTTTATCAAAATGATCAGTTTTTCAAATCTTTTTTTGTGTCATTTTGTTTTAGTTTTTTTTTTTTGGGGGGGGGGGGGGGGGGGTTAGTCTTTAGATTTTGTCTTGGAGGATGTGGAAGAAGCACCAATGCAAATACAGTGGAGTCCATCTTTAACAAACTGTCTACAATGACTTTCCAGCAATAACGTATTCTATTTTCCCTGTCCACTTCCTTCTCTTTCCCTGTTGTAAAACACTGTCTGTAATCAACAAAATCTACTATCACGCATAACGAAACTCCTCTTTGCATGAACGAGGTGATGTTTTTCTGAGGCCAAGCTCGCTATGTATAGTCTTACCTGCAATGAACAAGCACTCAAGACTGGTACAACTTGCACTGTACCACATGTAGGTACCATTTGCATTGTAACACCACATGTACAGCAAAGCAATCTACGAACTGCACTAGATTTCTGTGAAAACTGTCCACCATTTTCACAAGCCAGTGACCTAACGCCAGCAGCAGTGTATTTTCAGCTTGGTGCCCGTCTAATCTTGTTATATTAAGTACGTGTTCTTATTCTTTTTTTGTGTTTCTTTTCCGATTCCTGTTTGCTTGAATGCAGGCAGTCACACTGTTTTGGATTCCACCAGTATGGCAAAAGTTAGTGCTGTGTAAGATAACAGATTTTTCTTGCATGTAAAAAATAAGAAAATAAAACCCAACGCCACTCTACTGCAAACTGGTGCTACAATGAACTCAGCTGTCTCACTTGAATTTCCTTATAGGCTGGCTCTACTGGCATAAGCTGGGCAAGTAATTGAGATACGCAACTATAGCCTTGTCCAAAGTACAAGTAATTGAGATACGCAACTATAGCCTTGTCCAAAGTACAATGCTATGTATGTAATTTCATTATTATAAGAAATTAAACTGCTATAAAACTTCTACAATTCAATTCCAGATTTCCTGAGTTGGCAGTGTAGTACTTGGATGATTACGCATGTACTAACGTCACAAAGTCATACACAGAAGGATCCAATGTAGCCATGCAGAGAGAACACACACCACACACACTAAATAATATATATATATATATATATATATATATATATATTATAATATATATATATACACACACACACACATACACTTCAGACATGTATACAGAACAGAACAATGTTAAATGCAAACTGGAGACTGTGATGTGTTGATCAGAGGTGGTTAGGAATTGTTTTCATCTGTATCAACAACACGGACCAATTGGCTCATCATTTCAACACTCACAAATGTTCATAACTTTAGATCAGACCATTTTCTGGACATAACTCTGCCAAAAGCTCAACACTGGACACTGTAAACAATTTCATAACTTTCTGGAATGACCAAGTAGGGTAGGTGAAAGAACGAGGGTGAAAGAAAGCTTACTTGGGAGCTCTCAAGGCAGCCCTGATCTCCTCACTCTTCAGCAGTTTGGTCAGGTCAGTCTGTGTCATCTTCAGAGAGGGCAGGCTGCAACACACATCATGAACACACTTCATTATCATTATTATTACTGTTTAAAACCCTGCCAACTGCACAAAGCCATATCAGATCTAAAACCTTATCAACACTTCTGAACAAATAATAAAAAAAAAAAAACAGAAAATTAGGTACATAATCTACAGATATGTCCCTGGTGTTGACCACTCCATCCAATTTCGCACTGGGGGGAGGTTAAAAAAAACAAACCATGATTACAAATGCATACATAGCTAAGTACACTAAAACATATAAAAAACTGACCATAATTACTGCGATTACATCTGAACATCACATCTTCTTTGAGCCAAAAATGCAACTGACATGTGCCAAATAATCATTCTGAGAAAATCCAGAAGGCTTCATGGAAAACACACTGATGACTGGGTAAACAACAGGAAGAGGTGTGACAGAAAACAA
Source organism: Monoplex corrugatus (assembly GCA_030674185.1). Taxonomy (NCBI): domain Eukaryota; kingdom Metazoa; phylum Mollusca; class Gastropoda; order Littorinimorpha; family Ranellidae; genus Monoplex; species Monoplex corrugatus. The sequence continues at coordinate 50,055,940 of JAPXFY010000016.1, forward strand.
AGGAGCCAGGAAGAAACAGCGTGACAGAAAAAAAAAAATCATAACATGGAATTTCCAGGTGGGGACAATATTTATACTGAAAGAGCCCCTCCACAAAGGGATGAACACATTTTACGAAGCAGATCCCCACACAAGCTGATCTAGAAGATCAGAACAATCTCCAGCTTTTAGCCACCAAGCAAGGGCATCTAAGCGAATCAAACTCATGACATTCCCACTGGAAGTTCTAAGCTGACCCATTTAACCACCAAGTCCATCCGAGAACGATATGTTTAATGAAATTTACAATTTAACCACCAAGTCCATCCAAGAACGATATGTTTAATGAAATTTACAAACAAGCAAAAGGCTTTGTTGGAAATGTCCAGTTTCAGTTATTATCTTCATTATTGATGTTTAAAGCCAGTCGAATGTGTAGAGCCATATCACAGCAATGACCATCCAGGCTATGACCATCTCAAATGACTATAAAATCAGATGTTAAAATGCACATAAATTTGCATCTTTTTAGAATCAAGGCTATGACCATCTCAAATGACTACAAAATCAGATGTTAGAATGCACATAAATTTGCATCGTTTTAGAATCAAACAAAGTGAAAAAGCCTCAAGACTTACTTATAGCCTGATTTTTCCGCAGACTCCTTGCGCCAAGTGCCGTAGACCTTGTCTAACCGATTGAAGGCAGACTGTGTCCAGATGCAGAATCGACCGACATGGCCACCGGGAGCCACCTTCAGCAGATTCAATCTGTCCACACTCATCAAGGTGATGCCTGCAGGACACAAATAGTACATTACACATCATTATCTTAACCCAAATCCGCCGGGAAACGCGCGCATGCGTTGATATCCATTACCGCCGGGAGACGCGCCCATGCGCTTGTAGCCTTTACCGCCGGGAAACCCATTCATGCGTCTCGCGTCATAGGTCTTTGTGTAACTTAAAATAAACATTACTGGAAACGTGGCAGATCTTGCGATCTACGTCACTAATAGTGGGGATCCTAATCTCAATATTGATGACGTTTCGAGTCCAGGAACCAATCGGAAAGCGATGTTTGAAGCGTTTTTTCTCGGTCATTCGAAGTTGTAAGAATGGAGGCATCGGAAGACGAAGTGAGCGATGGAAGCGACATTGAAGTCGAAAATGACGAAGAATACTTGATGGAGGAGGAAATCGAAGAAAATCTTGGACATTATCAGCGTCTATTTGATGAAGAACACGATGTTTTGGCAGGAATTCTCGCGTCAGACAGCGACAGTGATGGCGAGTTCGAGGGATTTCAAAACACGTGGAAAGACCAGAATGCCGACTTCATTCGCCGCACGGTTTCTGACTACCGACAAGAAAGGAGGCTGAATGAAGAAATTCGAAACAATTTGCCTGCAGAACCAAGTGCCTCTGACTTTTTTTTGTGTTTCTGGACCGAAACTTTGTGGGATAGACTCATCGAACAGACAGATCTCTATGCCAAACAGCGGCGTCAGGCGAATCCCCCACCGCCATCATCAAAATGGCAACGCCCGACAACTGCTGAAATGAAAACATTCATTTCACTTTGCTTGATGATGGGCATCATCCAGCTTCCCTGTCGTCGAGACTACTGGAGGGTCGGTCCCCGATGTTGGCTAGCCCATACCAACTTTGGGAAGGCGATGTCGAGGGATCGATTTGACATGATATGGCGATACCTCCACCTTCAAGACAACACAGTGCCGAATGCCAACAATGACAAGATATTCAAAATACGCTGGTTCATCAACTTTTTGATCCAGCGCTACCAGACCGTTTACATCCCTGGTAAGTATTCTTGTTTTTATTTTCACAACTTAACTTGTTTCAAAAACATCAACTTGATCTCTTTTACTAGTTTAGGGAAAAGGAGGCTGAAATCACAGATTTGATCTTTCACTTTTGGTGGTGTGATTATGCTGCTGTTTTGACTTCTGTACAGTCATGCCATTTTTCCTGATGTGGAAATCTGGGTTAGTGTCACATTATGCTTAGTAGTGTATCAGCACTTTGGTGAATGAAAATATGTCTTGCATATAATTATGATCTGACTCAGTGACTGACTGGACACTTTGAGTATGACAAATGTAATGTGATTAGATTTGATTTATGAATGGTAGGCCTACAATATTTTCCTTTGGGGTAACTAATACTTGTTTTCATATTCGGTTGTTTCAGGTCCCTGCTACACTGTGGATGAAACCATGGTGAAGTTCAAAGGCCGGCTGTCTTTTCGCCAGTACCTCCCAATCAAACCCATCAAGTGGGGGGTAAAACTGTGGACCCTAGCTGAGAGCGACACCGGCTACACTGTGAACTTCCAAGTTTACACTGGCAGGGATCAGCGAATTTCCGAGCATGGCCTTGGCTACCGTGTGGTCATGGACATGTGTGTGCCTCTCCAGCATATGAATTCCCAGGTGTTTTTCGACAACTATTTCACCAGTGTGCAGCTGATGGATGACCTGAAGCACCTGGGAATTCAGGCATGCGGCACAGTCCGGGCGAACAGGAAAGGCCTTCCTGCTGCCATTGTGCCAGCAAAAACCAAACCAAAACTGCCAAAGCACCAATTCCTCGTGGCACAGAAAGACAGTCTCCTGTTCGTGCACTGGCAGGACACAAAGCCAGTATGTGTCCTGTCTAACTACCACGACCCACTGGACAGGGGAACTGTCAGCCGTCGAGGGCAAGCCGCCAAAGAAGATGTGGTAGTCCCCAAAGCACTGGCAGACTACCAGAAGAACATGAAGGGGGTGGACGTGAGTGATCAGATGGTGCAGTACTATCTGATCAGGCACCGCTCCTGGAAATGGTGGCGTCGCATCTTCTTCCACCATCTGATGGTCAGCATGCATAATGCATATGTTGTGGCCAAGTTTCACCTGGGCGACGCTGCAGCCAGGAGGATATGGCCCAAATTTCAGTATTTTGTTGAAGATGTGGCCCATCAGCTGGTGACTACAACAACAACCAGAGCTCCCCCTGTTGCCCACGCACCCAGACAAGGCACTCTTGACCACAGACTGGAGCGCATCTTCGAGAGGAGGAAAGCCTGTGATGTGTGCAAACGGCAACCTGGACGCTCGGGCCAGACGAACTTTGGATGCGTGAGATGCCGTGTGCCTGTGCACCAACATTGCTTGATGGAGCACCTTCGCTTCCACAATAACGTTCGTGATGGTGATCAAGCAGCTGCTCCTCTTGATAATGATGGACAGTAGTGTCAAAAGAAAAGTGTTGTGTGTGTGTGTTATTTACTCAGTGGATGTTAGATTTTTTTTTTTATTTAGATTTTCTTTTTTGTTATTAATTTTTGTAAATGAAGGAAATTTCATTGAACAGATGTGGTTGCCAATTTTTCATGAACAGTTGCAGTCTTCCAGGAACAGTAAAGACTGTCAGTGTGTGAAAAACAAAAGGAGTGACATGTAGAAAAAAATCAACAAAACATTGAGGCATGTGTGTGATGCACATTGCAGTTTGTACCCAAACGTGATAGTGGTGTGTAAAAAAAAAAAAAAGTGTGTATTACTATTTTAGTATTCATCAGCCAACCACAAAGGAGAATTTTCAAAGAAAAGAGGTATGTGAACTTTGACAGTTGATGGAATATTGAAGGAAAGCTGTTTTACTGTTATGATACTGTCACAGTTAGTCCCGATTTTTTTCCCCCATTTATTTTTTTTTTTTTTTTTTTTTTTTTTTTTTTTTAAATTTAAATGATTGCTTTTGTTATCTTTCTGAGCATACCTATAGCTAACAATAAATGAAATATTTCATTCAAATGGCAAATGAAAAAGAGAACCATAGGCCTAGACTGATACAAAAAAAGATGTCATCCTGTGAAACATTTTCGTGTAAATGGGTGATGCTATTAAATTTGAAATATTTCCCAAACTACTGAATCAAATCATACAATTCTTTTTTTCTTTCATAGAGAAATAAATTCTGCAAATTTTATAAGCATGTGTTCTGCATTAAATATGCCTTCTTCTATGCCAATTTTTATGTTAAAAGGAAAAAAATGGGAAAAAAAACAAAAATCCCATTTTCCACCTTATTTTACTTATATTTATTTTTGCCTTTTCAACTAAATTTTTACATAAAGAAATGCAAAAATCAGTTCTGAACATTCCTATATAAGTTGTTTTGGTCACCTTTTACAAGTATTGCTGCAAATGTAAAAAAATGTGACCTACCCTAAAAACTGTCAGTTTGCTCAGAAATGCCTCAGGCCAGAGACTTGATGAGCCTGCTGTGCCTTCAGGCCACTAGCTGGACTTAGAAAAATTTTGTTCAGGCTGAAATGGGTTAAACATGTAAACAGTAAAAACTTGTGCTCTTCCAAAAAACAAACAACATGCGAAATTTTCAAGCAAATTCCCGTTCAGCAAGTATACTTACCACATTCAACTAAAGCCGTGTGGCACACACAATTGCCTGTTTTGGCCATAACCTAACTCGGTGTTTCCTGAGAATTTGGTGAAAAGACACCTCCATGTGGCACTCCGCCCATCTTACTGCCCAAGGCATGTGGGAACTTGAGTCTCAATCCTGCCCATCTTAAATCACTTTCCATAATCTTGCCCATCTTACCTTTCCATAATCTTGCCCATCTTAAATCAATCTTTCCATCATTCTGGTGGTGTCCGTGTTTCATAGCCCCTCTCTTCTGCCCCCCCCCCCCCCCCCCCTCTCATTTCAAGGCCTTACCAGCACATGTGGTTTCGCACAGGCTCAGGGAGCCTGCCATATAACTGAAGGCAGATGTTGATGAAACCTAAATGGAATTTATCCCAGAGCAATGAATCCGTCTTGAACAAACTCCAAACTTATCAATCAGTGTAATATATCTCCCAAAACAAACCACCAAAATAACCAAACAAAACACATGTCCACAATCAAATAATTCCCCCTACATTAAGTCCAAAAGCCTGTCAACAAATAAACCCAACTGAAAGAAAACCTTATAACCCAACTGTTTTCACATTTAACTTAACCCTTCAACTCCCAATCCTGTCCACCAGCATCGTGCATCGTTAACTATGCTAGCACAGCAAAAACTTTACCTTCAGCTCCCTCACCTATCCACCAGCTTCCTGCATGAAGATGGTGGATAGAATGAAGGAGTCAAACGGTTATGTTTTTGCAGTTGGTAGAAAGGATGCGGGAGTCAAAGGGTTAATTCAACTGTCTTCACTTGAAAAAGAAATTTATAACCCAACTTCAGCTGAAAAAGAAACTTAAATGTAAATGTCTCTACCTGAAAGAGAAACTTTTAAACCATCAGTCTTCAGCTGAAAGAAAGATTATACATCTCCTGTTTACTTACGGACAGGATAGGTATGATTTCAAAGACGATATTACTCAAAAAGTTGACATTTCTGGTGGAGGGGGAGTTATATGGTGAAAATCTGTTGGGCATTGTTAACACTGACAACTAAAAAAAGAAACATTATGCTGCTGAAGTTTTCAATATAAACATCAGTGCCAAACTTTTCATGGGAACACCATACCAACAGACTTTTGACAGAATCACTGAATTGATTTCTGATCTCATTATACTGTACTGAATTCTCCAGTCTGCATGTTGATCAGAGGTGGTTAGAGTATTTTTCATCCGTTTCAACAACACGGACCAATGAACTCATCATGTCAACATAGTGAGCTGGGAAAATTCAGTGACAGAAAATGCTTTTAAATAAAAACAAAACCAATAAGAAACAAAAGCATAAAGTAAGTGATATCAAACTTGAGACTTCTTGGGTATCTATACTCTTGTTTGGAGTAAGACTAGCTGGACCAATGAACTTAACGTCCAATTGCTTTAAACATTTTCTTGATCCGATTCATCACCAGAAGCTTTTAAAAGTGCGAACATAACTTAAAGATATTTAAACATATAAAAACTGGCCTAAATTAATCAAAATAACTTTTGCACAACCTATTTTCCTAAAGCCAAAAACACAGTTCATACATTCAAAAACTGGCCTAAATTACCTTATGAGGTGGACCATAGCGTCATTTTGCATTAATTATTTTTTCAAGAACTACTAAAGATATCTGCATGAAATTTTGTACTTTTTAAGTACATCAGTATGGGCATCTATGCAAAATTTGAAGTCTGTAAGTCCAACAGATGTGATAATATGCTAATTACCTTTAAAAAATACATACCGATATATTACTCTTTTTCAGCACCAAATGTATGTATACAATGCATAATGATGATTATCACTTCTCCAGCACAGTCTGACACCATTTGATGCAATGCACACAAAAGCAGATGTTCTGAGTCAACACGAAGTGTTTTTTCTTTTTTTACTTGTCAAGAAAAGTTCAAAATGGTACATCCATGATAGTATAAAAAGTCACTGTTATAGGAAAAATGTTACAGCAGAGTTCTAACCACATTCACTGTATTCTGCACATATTTCTACATAAGTATGCCAAATTTCATGAGAATATTTACACTGTGTCCATTGTTACAGAGAGGTGAAGACGACAGTTGTAGCAAAAATCAACATTTGAGAAAAACGTCCCTAAAGATTTAGTTGATTTTAGCAATTATCTACAATTAAATTTTCCAAATATACAAATATTGTAAGGCAAACACTGTACAGTTGTCAGAGGTCCCCCCCCCCCCCTCCCCTTATATGCATTTCTAGAAGGCTCAAGGGCCGTATACTTCTCCTTCAACTGTTCTTTGATTGTTTTAGTAAAGCATTGTGCATCAGAGTGTGGATGTGTATGCTAGCAAATGTGTTAATGCGAGCATGAGTGTGTGTGTGTGTATGCGTGTGTGTGTGTGTATGCGTGTGTGTGTGTGTGTGTGTGTGTGTGTGTGTGTGTGTTGGTGTGTGTGTGTGTGTGTGTATGTGTGTGTGTGTGTGGTTACATGTTAAGCTTTTATTATTGTTTTTCTTTCTCTGTGTGTAACAAGTGTGTTAGTGGGTTTTTTCCCAGGTTGCATCGCTGGGAACCTCTGACCAGGGCAGAGATGAGGGCGTTTCTGGCACTCTGCATTGCTACAGGCCTCATCATCAAGCCTACCACCCCGGAGTACTGGTCAACGGATGAAATCACAGAGATGCCATTTTTCTGCAAAAGCATGACGTCTCTGCGTTTTGAAGCCATCCTCGGTAACTTCCATCTTGTAGACAACACAGGAAAACTGTGAAGTGGTGGAGGAAACTTTTCTATCTCTTCACAGTAGCACTTTGCAATGCCTATTGTCTCCACCGGAAGTTTGCCAACAATATGTTGACACACACTACCAGTTTCAGAGAGAGATTGTGTGTCAGCTGGTTCTCCAGTCTGCTGATGCACCAGAGCCAGTTGGCAGAGGGAAGAAGAGCCTGAACCCCCCACAGAGCCTGACTGGCATGCGCAAGCCTATATATCACACTGCCAAAGAAGGAGCCAAGAGGGGACACCCCACGTGACTGTGTTGCATGCAACAGACCCAAGAAAGATCATGCGCAGTCACCTTCAAGTGTGAGCAGTGTGATGTGACCTTGTGTGTGCCAGAATGTTTCAACATATACCACACCAGGGTGGATTATAAGAGGGTTTTGCAGCAGCCTGATGAGCCTGCCCCTGGTCCTGCTGGGGACCACTGACAGTCTCATCAACACACCTGTCCTCACCAGACATTTTACCTGTTTGGCAGAGGTATTTACCTTCATGTTGAATTATATTTGATAAGCAGTATTTCTCATTCATTTCTGAACATATTTTGTATAACATTTATTGTTCAAAAACAAAATTTTTGAGATACAGCTCATTTAAACTTACTACCGTTTTCTTGGTTTTTTTCTGTCCATTATATGACCAAACACAGTGTTTACATAAGTATGAATAATAACCAGGGTTAGGGTTAAGAAAGAAGAAATATTATGCTGCTAAAGTTCTCCATTTAAATATCAGCGCAGAACTGTTCATGGGAACATTACACCAACAAACTTTTGACAGAATCACTGAATTGATTTCTGATCACATCATCAGGGGTACAACTTAGAAAAAGTCAAAAAAGTAAAAGGGGTCCAGGGGCTGGCAGTGCCCCATATGGGGGGTCTGGGGGGCATAGCCCCCCAAACACTCAAGCTTTTTCAAAAAACAGATTTTCTGTTTCTGACTCTTTTGAAAAAACAGATTCCATCGTCAAACGGAAATAGTTGCACCCAAGCATCATCTAATCACTGTACTGAATTGTCCAGTCTAAATGTTGATCAGAGGTGGTTAGAGTATTTTTCATCTGTTTCAACAACACGGACCAATGAACTCATCATGTCAACATAGTGAGCTGGGAAAATTCAGCGACAGAAAATGTTTTTAAATAAAAATAAACAAAACCAATAAACAAAAGCATAAAGTAAGTGAAATCAAATTTAAAGACTTCTTGGGTATCTATACTCTCGTTTGGAGTAAGACTAGCTGGACCAATGAACTTATCGTCAAATTTTACATAATCTTGATCCAATTCATCACCAGATGGTTTTCAAAAAATGATTACAAGTGTGAACATAACTGAGGATATAACAACATAATTGGCCTAAACTAACTAAAATCCTTTCTGCACAACTTATTTTCCCAGAGCCAAAAATAATTGCTTCATTTTCATAGAGCCAAAAATACACTTAATACATGTACCAAATTACCAATCTAATAGAAAGTATCTTCAGGTTCTGATTAAACCTGCAAGGCAGAAAATTATAGAAAGAGATCACAAATAGCAAGGCAGAAACAAAGAGTGACAGAAAAGAAGAAATTTCTAGCACAGAATTTCCAGAGGGTGGGGATACTATTTATACTGAAAGACCACACGGGAACAACAGAGCCATAATGGAGATTACCGCAACAAAAACGACAACACTTTAACAGTGCGTCTGTGTTATGGATCATTTTAACAGTCAGTACAGAAGACTGATCAGTGGGGTTGGTGTTATTTTACACCATTCGTCAACAACATGAACCAATGACCTCAGTACGTCTCCATACTTGGCACCATGAATTCTCCAGTTAGATGGTTGATCAGAGGTGGTATTTTTCATCCATATCAATGACACGGTTCAATAAACTCACCATGTCAACATGATTAACTGGGAAAATTCAATGACAGAAACTTGCTAAACACAAATTAAATAGTCAAACCGAACCCAAGCCAAAGCCAATCAAAGGTACCAAAGAAATGAGATATACCAAGTCATCTATATTTATATTTGCATTAAGATCAATTGGCGATCCCCACAGGTATCTGTAGTGACTGCTATAGTGACCTGCACACAGCCATTTCAAATCTCATTCTCTTACATCATAAAATACCTACCAGGAATGTTACGGAAAGCTCTGCTGATGCCGTTGTCCTGGTTGTAAATGACCAGAGGACCTCGACGCTGGATGCGACGCCTGTTCCTCATTTTACCTTTGCCAGCACGGAAACGCTTGCTGGCATAGACCTGGCAACCACACACATGCATATTATACACACTGCTGAAACAAATGTTTTGATCTACCACAGAGAAGTAAACGCAAGTATATTGTTACAATCTTTGTCTCCCTTGCAACAGTATAGACAGCTTGAAAAAAAAATGGGCTGACAAAATAGACCTTTTACTAAATAAAATTGGTCAAAAATAACAAAAAACACAGGAAACATCTGACGAAGACAATGCAGAAAAAATTAATATAAAAATCAGAAAGACTACAGGGGGCTAGGGAAGAGTTCAATAAGCCCTCCCACAGTGTCCTGTCAGTATTTCAGCCAGTCTATGAGAAGGTAGTAAAGTCATTCCTATGCTGAAAAATAATGCATCTCAAAATAAAAGTCAATCTTACACCAAAAAAGAATCTATCTCAAAACCAGTCATTCTTATGCTGAAAAAAAAATGTCTCTCAAAGTTGTGATGTTATCTGAAACATTTTAATGCATATAAGCCTCAGACCTGCTACACCAATAAACATCAATTCCAGACAGTGGCCTCATTGATTGCTACAAACATCACCATTTCATGTGCACTTTTCTGTTCAAAATCACATCAACATAAATGTCACTAACTGATGTTAACTTAACCCCTCTCCGCCTTAAAACAAAACACAAACACTTGGTGCCATTTATACCTTTTCAACATCTTTCCAGGCGCGGAGCTTCTTGAGGAGTGCCACTGCCTCCTTGGTCTTCTTCAGCTCCTCAACTTTGTCAGCCACCACCAGAGGGATTTCAGGCAGCTCCTCAATGCGATGACCTGCAGCACATCACCATAAGATGTTACTAAGAGCATGAACACTGACCATAAAGGGAATTTTCCTTCTAAAATTACGTTTAATCTAACATACTTACCGTGGCTCACAAATGTGGAGGAGAGAGCGGGTTTTGGTGCACCGGTCAAACCACCGGTCTGTGGGTTGGAGAATTCAGCGACGAAATCTTCTTAACCCTCGCTTTGCCACCCAAACGCTTCACATAAGTTTCTCCCTTAAACGAAAACACAGGCAAGACACAGAAAACAGCAACGACAATCGATCGATTGCAAGCAAAATCGATAAATACTTATCTGCTCAGAGCGTACGAGGCGAGCTGGAAGATGGCTGCCAAGAAAAGAGGAAGAGCACATGCGCATGTGCAAGACATGGATACTCTTATTAGAGTTACGGTCCCTTCGGACTTTATTGTTCAGAGGCAGAAATGGCAAACCGCTGCCGCTAGTTGCGTTTGTGAGCCACGGTATAGTATGTGTAATTAAATATAATATATGTGCATCCTTAGAAGATCCAGAATGAATTCAAGTGAATGCAGAAAATGAACAAAACCATCAGTATTATTAGCATATTCTACGTTTAAAACACATGCACCAAAATCAATCAACAATATAACTTTCCTTCATTTATTTGCTGCAATCAAAGTCAAGTTCTGAAGGTGTCTCCATGTCTGGAATAAATTTCATATGCACTGATGTCACAGATGTGATGAAATCCAAAACAAGTGTAACTGCCTGCGTTCAAGCAAACAGGAACCAGAAAAAACACAAAAAAAGGAATACGAACACATATTTAATACAACAAGACAAGACAGGCGCAAATTTTCAGCCAGCTGGCCTTTGTCAAGCGTAAGATTACAACCAGTTTATTTGTAATCTTACGCTTGACAAAGGCCAGCTGGCTGAAAATTTGCGCCTGTCTTGTCTTGTTGTATTAAATACGCGTTCGTATTCTTCTTTCGTGCTTTTTCTGGTTCCTGTTCACAGATGTGATGGCTAAGAGCAAAAATGATCTTGGCATAAAACTAAGAGAATAATCAAAGACTGTCAAGTAACAGACTCACCATAACACTAACACTGACAAACTGCTCGAAGTGCGCTACAATAATCTACCAAACATTACCGGTATCCCAAAGTGTTACACACATCTGTAGGGTAAACAAGAGAGAGAAATTATGCCGTAAAAACAAGCCAGTTGTCTTCCCAATTCTGTCAAATTCTTCCATTACTGACAAGGGCTCGTGCACACACACACACACACACAATCATCATATGTAAACAGGCAGAGAAAAGATTAAATTTTCTACCAGCGAACCACGCTAGTGGATTCAAGATCTACTAGCCCGCATATACTTTCACTAGTCCTACATGTTGCCCCTAAAAACAGTAAAATTCCTTTGATGATGATGACCAAAAATATTCTGCATAATACGCCCTTGTTACATTAAAGGTGGCCAAGCTTTCTTCTAGAGACTTTCATCAGGGTGGGGAAGGTGAACAGTAGGACATCTAGTGAAAACACAGATGTAAAAGGCAGAGATGTGTTCAAAATGAATGGAAAACACTGAAAATGTTCAATCCATCTTGACTGAAATTTACGTCCTGAGAGACAAGAAGTGAAGATAATGCAAGAAAAATCATCAAGTATTATCTATGCCATCTAAACTAGTTTTTTTGACGTATCAACTAATCAAGTGATGCCTCAAATTTGCTCGTCTCTCGAATTTCCTTGCCATTAGCACCCACATTCTTTTACCCTCTCCATGCCTTGATCTCAATAAGATATATGTTGTACTATTTTCTCTGGTTTCCATACTTAATAAGAAGCTTCTAGCTGTCTGACCAAAGCTCACAGAATGGGCAGACCGCCACCGATTGGTACATATTGATTGTAATGTATTGCACAGACTCCCTTCACTGACAGGCCTACAAGAAGCAAGAGTTGCCTTTCCCTAGACAGCCTTGTTTTAGTGCAAACGTTGGCAGACTTGATCATTGCAGATGAAATTATTCGACAGATTGGAAAGTTTGAAAAATATTAAAAAACATATAACTGCAAGGGGCAAAAATGTCACTCACCCAAAGGACTAGTAGTTTTTATTTCGACTCACCAAAATCATCTTTTCACTTGCCTTGGACGACAAGGCAAGTGGATTCTGTCAGCCCAGATAACTAAGGGTTTATAATGGGGCAATGACCAACAGCATGCTCACTTACCTTTTGACATGACCAGAGCAGGCACACCAGTGGCAGCAATGGCAGAGCAGATAGCATAGCGACGCTGATTCACGTTGATCTTGCGATGCCAGCGGCGCCAGGTTTTGGTGGGGGCAAACATGCGTCCACCACGGCACATGTTGCCAAAGGCACCTTGACCAGAGCGGTGGGTACCACCACCACGCACACGCGGGATTCGCGCAACTGCACGGCCAGTGCCCCAGGACTCAGCTGAGGTCTGGTGTCCTGAAAGCCCATAAACAAAACTGTCAATACTATTTCACTTATTTCAGCACAGAGCCATCATGTTGGTAAACCAATAAAATCAACTCATTCAATACCAGTTAAAACTTACCAAATAGTGAAATACAAGCAAGAATTTCAAGTTACAGGGAAAATACAGCACAGTCTTTTAAATACATGATACATACACACACACACACACGTGTATATATACATATATATATATATATAATATATATCACCAATGCATAATCAGGGGATTTCCCTATTACTGATGCACAGGCACTGGCATGTCGGCGAAGAGTTAATAATACCCAGACATATGCCCCCAAACTAAACCATTTCACACTGATTTACAAGCTATATCAACAGAAAAGGCCTTAGTACCATAACAACTGATTAAATCAAACTCTGTAAGTATACCATAACAATTGGATAAATCAAACTCTGTAAGTAATGTTGAAGATTTAGGAGTGATTTCACTGAAAATTTCATTGTGAAAGTTTCACTGTGAATCACAACTGCTGAATGTTATCATTATACTTACCAGCTTACCAACAAATGCCTATCAATTATCAGGAAAAGTTCTTCAGCGATATATAAACTCATACTGCTGTACGGATCGGAAGTGTTAAGCGTGAACAGTCAACATGCAAAGTCAGAACAAGACCAAGGCCACTGAAATGTGGTTTCTAAGTAGTAGGCCCACAGGAACCAGAAGAACAAGAAAACCAATGTAAGCGCGTATTTAACAAAACAAGACAAAACAAGCGCAAAATTTCGGCCCACCGGCCTTTGTCAAGCGCGAACGCACAGTCACAAACAGACCACAAACACCGAAGACCACAAACACCAAACAACAGATAATAAAAACAGGACTAAAAACTTCTCTGCCGCCTCGTCCAGTAGATAAAAAGGGACCAAATGGAATGCCCATGTCTTCATGAGCAGTAGTAAGAAGTGGGGAGAGGGGAGGCAACTATGCTGTCAAAGGGGAAGTGAGATGAGTTCTGCAATTTTGAGAAGTGGACATGCCATATCGGTATCGCCCTGTTCTGAAGAAGGCACAGGGCAAGAGCCAAGAGGTAAGGAAGTGGATTGTGCCCAGTGCAACAAATCAGGTAGACCTGGGAACAGGAAGAAACATGAAATGGCATTTCTGAATTCTGTTGTGCAATGGATTACTTATGGTTTGTCATTAAGACCATATGGTTTACGTGTTCCAAGTTTATTTATGAGATGGGATTCTCTGTCTTTCCTGTCTATGGTGCTGTTTTTGTGTAGAAGCCACAGACCTTTCACTCGGATGTCATTGATTGAGTGGTCTGATTGGTTGAAGTGATTGGGGATAGTTTTATCCCTCTGATGACGGATATCAGCCAAGTGTTCTTTGAAACGTGTATCAAGGGTGCGTCCAGTTTCACCAATATACAGTTGGGAACATTTAGAGCAGCTGATCAAATAGACAATGTTATAAGTTTGACAGTTGAAATGTTTTGTAATTCTCATGAGATTTGGGGCCTTTGACTGTGGTGGCTGTGCACAAGAAAGGACATGTCCTGCATTTAGGTTTGTTAATGGAGAGGTTCCTGGAGGTTGGCTAACTGGTTTGCTGAGATTTGAACGCACCAGCAAGTCGCGGAGATTTGTGTCTCTCTTGTAGACGATCAAAGGGCGCTGGTCAAAGGCTTCACCTGTAGTGGGACTGGATTGCAGAATGTCCCAGTTGGACAAGATGATCCTTTTTACGAGGTACATGGACGGGTGGTAAACTAGACTGAGGACTGGCCGATTCTCTGTGGCAGCTTTGGGCTTAGAATGGAGGGCATTTGGCCAAGAGACAGAGTTGACTTTTTTCCGGGCTTCATTGATGACCTTGAGTGGGTAATGTCTGCGCAGGAAAAATCTAGTCATTTCATCTGCATAGTTGCCTCCCCTCTCCCCACTTCTTACTACTGCTCATGAAGACATGGGCATTCCATTTGGTCCCTTTTTATCTACTGGACGAGGTGGCAGGGAAGTTTTTAGTCCTGTTTTTATTATCTGTTGTTTGGTGTTTGTGGTCTGTTTGTGACCGTGCGTTCGCGCTTGACAAAGGCCGGTGGACCGAAAATTTGCGCTTGTTTTGTTAAATACGCACTTACATTGGTTTTCTTGTTCTTTTGGTTCCTGTTTGCTTGGGCGCAGGCAGTCGCACTTGTTTTGGATCTAGTAGGCCTACATTAACTCACTCCCTACTAGGCGATTTGGAATTTAACATTCCTCTGTATACTGGGCGTTTGTATAGGTTTTTAAAAAAATCATTAAAAAATAACGGCTATACACATATTCTTTTAATTTTGACACATGATTATCATCATATTGAAGAATCATTTTCCAAAGCTGTAACCTTTATGATACTCTTTTTGTTGCCAGTTGTAAAACAAGGTATGTTTTCATGGTAATGAAAATGAGGGCGATCACAAGAGCATATAAGGGAAGTTTTCACTGTTCTTGAAAAGAGGACTGTTTTTCACATAAATCACATTGGAAATACCAGTAGAGAGTAAACAATAACTAATTGAGAGTTTCTATTCCCTACAAATAAACTAAAATCAATAACTTACTACTGATAACTTGTCGATTTGTCATTTCACATTCTCCTGTATACAGGCGGTTTGTACAGGTATTTAAAAAAATAATAAAAAAATAATGAGGAAACACACACACTTGAAATTTCCACACGATTATTGTTTGATTGAATAAGCATATTACAGAGTTTCAAAGTTGTAACTTTTACAGTTCTCTTTTTGTAGGTGGTGATGAGAGAAAATATGTTTTTGTGACAACAAAATTGAGGGTGGCTGCAATTGGATAGTGGTAAAGTTCACACTGCTCCTGAAAAGTGGACAGTTTTCCACATAAATCACATTGAAAATCCCAGTAGAGAGTGAATAATGGCTACCTGAGATTTCTACTTTATACAATTCAGCTAAAGTCAGCAAAATGCTGCTGACTACTTGGCGATTTGTAGTCAGCTTCAGCATACCAAGTGCTTGAATGGAATTGGAAAATTCATGAAAAATATTAACAAAGCACACATTCTTGAAACAGTAACATATGATTATTGTTTGACTAAATAAGCACAGCACAAGGTTTCAAAACAAACTATAACCTCAAACACACAGACACACACACCCAGACACCCACATCCATACACACACACCATACAAACATTCATACATACAACACACACACACACACACAGAACACACAAACACATACACAGAGTGCACACACACAGTACAAACATCCACACACAGTACAAACATCCACATGCACATAAAAGTGCAGATGTATACACACACACACACACACACACACACACACATCACACTTATCCACATCACACACACACACACACAAACACACACACACACACACACACACACACACATATGCATTTCATTCACTGCTGTTCCATTTTCAAACTATTTTGCTAGTTCCCCTTATGCCTGAAGGCTTTGATCACTGAATCTCTTTGTTTCATCAACCATGTGCTTCATAATCAGGTCACTGAATATTTGGTCAAAAAATGAATGGGGGCGTGGTCTGTAATGCCATACAAGTTTAGCCTATGTGTTTTGCTGTCTGTGTATGGAGGAATAACTGAAAGGAAAACACACACACACATAAAATCTTCAAGCAGACATTCATCACGAAACAACAAAACCAACCTCTGTCAGATCAGCTACTGGGCTATTTGCATAAGTACCGCGCTACAGAGGCCACGGGTACACACTGTGTCACTCACCACACCCACCCCTCTTCCTTTCACCTTCTCTGTCGGACACATTTTCATCAATTCCATCCCTTCTGATGGGCTAAAACCACTTTCTTCATACTGTTCTGCATCTTCAGAGTCAGACCCCTCGGTAAGAATGACTTTTTTGCCCGACATAAAGTGCAAACACGTCTTGTTCGACCGCTGTGAGCGCAACTCGTTTGCAGCTGAGACGCCATTGCTCTCTCGTGGTAAACAGGAAAGGGGTCAGCACAAAGATAGCTCTGTGGCTGACCGGTCATAGGTCACTCGCCACGTGCAGTGGTCAAATGTTACTCTGTGGTAACGAGGCTTTAGCATGACCCACTTCAATTTCCACAACACAGCACTCTGTCACCAGTGGAAATTTTTGAAGGTCATATCCGCATATCAAGCCCTTAGTAAGGAAGCACTTCGCCTAGCCTGTCCCGATATCAAGATGTTAGAGTTGAGTGAGTTAAGAGTTCTATGGACAGCAAAAATAACAACAAACAAACGAGACAGTTTTGAAAGAGGCAAACACAAAAAGAACACTAATGAAAGTTAGGAAAACACAAGCATCATTTATAGACTTTTTATGAGGAAAAACAAATTACAGCACCTAGTCACAACAGGAAAGCTGGAGAGAAAAAGAGAACCAAGTAGACCTTGGGAGAAAATACTGGACAGCCTTGCGGAGTGGATAAGACAGAGATGTACTTGCAGCAACGAAAGATCGATTCATACGGAGGCCCATGATTGCCAATGCCATGCAGCAGGGCACATGATGACTTACCAGCTTTTTCAGAAACGGCGTATGGCTGTCTGCCATTCCTTTTCATCTCAAAATGGACAAAGTTGACAATGTCTGGCCGGATGGGGGCTCGGAAGACAGCTGGCAAGGTGACATTGTTCTCAGTTGTCTCTCCCTTCTCGTTGTAGACACTAATAAGCGGGCGAGCTGCTGCTACAGCCTGACCAAAAAAATTCAGACACCTCTAAATACTAATTTCATTACAGCACAGAACATGAGCAGAGAGGATAGTACACAAATCTACACAGGAAATTAACTAAAGTATTCAATGCGTTCACTGCAGTGCCACACATAATTTAAAGCTTGTGAAATCATGCAAGTTATAGGTTCCACTGTGGAATTATGTAGGTTACGGACATTCTCTTGCTCCTATCTATCTTCCTCAGCCACTGTTTGTTTCAGATATGCCTATAGAGTCTAGTACATCATGCATAACATACCAACTAGGCTATAAAAAGCCTGTATCATAATTTTCAATTTAAGAGCAAATGATGTACAGTGGTAACCATATAGCTCATGTCAACAACTTTTTCCAAACAAGCCAGCACCAAAAAAAAAAAAAAAAATCAAATTTCTACATGCCACTAGTCTATACCTAATCACCAAATGATCTGTGGTTCACCAGGTTATAACACTTTAATTTTTCTTGGGCTGATTTTTTTTATCATTGTGTTCCACTTTCATGGTTATTTTAGATGTGAGTGCTCACGTAGGCCTATACATATGTATGTATACACATACTTTGATTTCTTTACAAATTTTACAGTACATTGTACAGTACATTCTGATATACAGTACATGACTGCATGAGTATGACACTGCATGTGTGTGACTGTGTGTGCGCGGAGAGAGACAGAGACAGAGAGAGAGTGATAGATTTCTAGTTACCGACGTTTTGGGCATTTTGTATTTTCATTCTTCAGTGCTTGAAGTGTTAAATAGACTGCACAGGCCTAGCATCAATGACCTACGGGTCAGGCAATAAAATCATGCAGTATACTTTGTCTCGCTTCCTGACTAGTGACAGAAAGACAAAAGTTGAGAAAGACCTTTTTATAATTTCAGATTAGGAGGTGATGCCATCCTCTCCCCCAGCATGTAAGAGGCAGCCCTGTCATCAGATGTGGCAGCAAATGGCCAATTGGCCAAGCTTAAATGCCCTGATGTGAAGCAATATCTGGCGATGTTTCCTATGAATCAGCAACCTACATATCTTTGGCTACTTACATTTTCTGTTGATTAGCCTGAGTAAAGTGGCGATCTCACAATTATTGCTTCAACACATTACAAAATGGTAAATGGAAGGAATAATCTGGGGTTACAAAAATGAAAAACTCATGCGCAAGCACGCCAAAGACCGGTCAACTTGTGTAGGCCTATAGCCTAGATAGTCATACTGACTCGCCCACGTCACACGGTGTTACAGTCATTACAAAATCAATCAATTTAAGTTCAAAATAAAGAAAAGCAAACTAAAAATAAGAAGACAAAAAGGACTTGAAACTAGACAATGGGCTAGCCTCAAAACAATGCATACCCTACCATGTTTAACACCTAATCAAGGCCAAGTCGTGAAAATGCCCTGAATCAGGAATGTCGTCAATTCTTTTGAACTTTTCAGATCTTTGCTTTAAATACCATTCACCCTTCATCAGCACAATAAATCTTCATACCAAATAGCGTGAACCGCTTTTATTAGTCCCGAGACAATTGATCCACAATTTACATTTGTCAAAGAACAAAAAGAAAAGGCAATTTCCTCACCATCTTGACGTACACGTCTGACCGGACACAAAATGTCGCGTGAAAGGAAGCATGTGGTCCATGCAGACTGTGGCGATGGGATCTGAATTTTTCTTTTTCTTTCCTCTATTTTGTCTGCCTGTATGACCCTCAACATAACTTTTGTATACTTCCAAAGGTGCGATGATAAGTCAAAATTTATGCCAGCATATGTAATAGCATAGTGACAAACTAAATAAGTAATGCACTACTTGTTACCGCGGATATATTCTAATGCAAAAGGGTTTATATTCACGGGGGATAATCCCAATGCTGATTATTACAGAAATATATATAAATAACGTATTTCGCTCACACATGTAAACCATGTTTGAGTGAAAAGGTGGGGGGGGGGGGGGGTCAGGGGTAACGGTTATCTAAGTTCAACGAATGTAAAGTATCTTATATCTGCGACGGTCAACAGTAAACTTATTCAAGTTACTGAGCTGTTTCATATATTTTTTTTAAAGTGTGAACAGGTCAACAATAGTCAATGATGACGGCTGACCTTCCAAATTGAGAAAATTGAAATACGCTAGATGAGTAACAAGTAGTGATTACATCTACCAGCAGAGATACAAAGAACAATAATAAGAAGAAGAAAACTTAGAAATAAATCTCTATCCACACAAGAGCTGCTTTCAAGAGTCTGATGTTAATCAAAGAGAAGTAAATACAGGTACGTTATTGCAGCCCCAAAAGACGGAAAGCAGGGTACAAACAAACTGAAAGACAGCAGTGGCTTCCTCAAAGGTTTCTGTTTTGTTCAGTATTTCAGAACAGACCGTTTATTTTGTTGAGTAACAGATCTACTTTGTCACCATGTTTTTATTTTTCGGTCTGCTTGTACCATTACAAGGGAGACAACCATACTTTCCTTCTCTTAAGGCTGTAACAATCTACCGGTATTTCTTTAACCCTTTGACTCCTGCACCCAGTCCACCAGCATCCTGCATTGTCAACTGTGCTAGCAAACCAAAAACATAACCCTTTGACTCCCTCATCCTATCTGCCAGCTGCCTACAGAAAGCTGGTGGACAGGACGAGGAAGTCAAAGGGTTAAGTTTTTGCAGTTGCTTGATAGGGTGTGGGAGTCAAAGAGTTAAATGCGGCCTGATAAATGTTGAACCACACAAGACTACTTCTTTGGATTTAAAAACTGTTTGCTTTGTACTTTTCTTCCAAAAAATTCTCTTTTATTCACTGGATGTTCAGTTAGTTGATTAGTTGTTTCGTTTTTGGAGTTCCGCTTCCTTTAATGTATTGATGTCCCTCTCCTCATGCTATACCACGCGGCAGGTCTAAACAAAATGCTTCACGCTTGCTTTGGTAGCTCAACCCTTTGACCACCTCACCCTACCCACTGCCATCCTGTTTTGACAACCATGCTAGCAAAGCAAAAATGTAACCCTTTGACTCCCTCACCCTACTCAACAGTTTCAGGCAGGAAGCTGGTGGATAGGGTGAGGGAGTCAAAGGGTTAAGGGCCTTCCCTTTGAGAGAGTTAAATGCTGTGTGAGTGCTCTAAAAGGGTCACCCAGGCTGCTCCAGCAGCACTGCTTGTTATTGTTTTCTTTCGTTTTGTTTTGCAAACCATTGTCTTCTAAAAGTTTTTTTGCTTTTTTTCGTTTTGTATTTCAAATCAGTTATTCTGTTGACTAAAGAATCAACTCCGTTTGCTTTTTTTTTTCTTTGTCTATTCGTAACAGTCCAAGGGAAACAACCACATTTTCCCTCCTTGGGGTTTTAACAGTGTACCTGTATTCACTTTATTCGGTAATATGACCCCTGGCTGTCATTCATTTTTTATAAGAATTTAATTAAAGAGTTTGGGCAATAATGAAACTTAACATACACATTATTATATACTTAATTTTCATGCGTGTGTGTGTGTGTGTGTGTGTGTGTGGTGTGTGTGTGTGTGTGTGTGTGTGTGGTGTGTGTGTGTATGTGTACGTAGGTGAAGCAGAAAGAGGATGAAAACTTGGGTCAAGGGCCACACTCCTAACAGGCTGAGTGTATCCTAGTTCAGCGTCCTTAGTGTGTATATGTGTGTGTGCATGCGTGTGTGTGTGTGTTTTGAGTGTGTGTGTGCATGTGTGTGTTTGAGTGTGTTTGTGTGTGTGCATGTGGCCCCATGCCTAACAGGCTGAGTATACCCTAGTTCAGCGTCCTTAGTGTGTGTGTGTGTGTATGTGTGTGCATGTGCATGCGTGCGTGTGTATGTTAGAGAAAGATACAGGATGACATGGGTCAAGGGTCACACATCTAGCAGACTGTGTACCCTAGCTTAGCATCCTCTGTGTGTTTGTGCTGACATAGACTATTACTAGTATTAGCACTATATAACTGACATTATTATTGTATCAGAACATATTATTCTCAGTATGATATATGCTCTTATCACATGGATTTTCATATCATAAACATTTTACCTTTGACGTCCATGGAACTCTTAATATTCTTCTTAGAAACCACAATTCAGCTGCCTTGATTTTGTTTTGATTTCAAAGAGAGTTCGTAGAATGTATATGGAATTAACAGTTTCTTTCCCTTCTACTATTTCTCGTTTGATTCTATTCCTTGTCCTAATCTTAATAGAATCTCTGTCACCTGACTCATCGAGTTGTTTGTACGTGATGGAGTTCACATTCTACAGCCTCTGCTTTCTTTGGAAGTTCAATGAAAATTGACTTTGATATATCTGTACACAGAAAAGAAAACAAACGAGACAATCTTGATGGAGGCAGACACAAGTAGATCACTCATAAGGAAGATTAGGAAAAGACAGGCAACATTTATAGGCCATTTTATGAGGAAGGGGGATTTGGAGCACCTGGTCACAATGGGAAAGCTGGAGGGAAAGAGCACCATGCACCGGGTAGACCCAGGGAGAAAATGCTGGACGGACTTGCAGGGTGGCTAGGGACGAGGAGAGTGGGGGAGATGCTGGGGGCAACGAGAGATAGAGACAGATGGAGGTCCATGATCGCCAACGCCATGCGGCAGGGCACCTGATGATGATGATATCTGTGGGGATTTTTCCGAAATCATAAATTGTATTCAGAAGGACTTACTTTTCAGTACCAATCATATCTGTAGTAATTTTGTCTAGTCTTGGGACTTTACCATGTCTCATCTTTTTCATCACTGCTCTAACTTGATCTTTCATTATAGGTGGCCCTTTGAAGTTCTTTTTAATGTGTTCCTCCTTTCTGTCATCATCAAAAACATTTTCAATGAACTCTGCCCTCTATCTAATATGTTGTCTTTTTCCATAATAATCATACCATCTTTTGATTTTAAGCAACCAGTTGATGTGCATGTCTTTTTCCTGTGAGCAGTTACTTCAGTATTTCTGTACATTAACTTATGGTCTGTTTTATGTCGATCTTCCATTTCTTTGCATTTCGTTGCTAGCCAAGCTTCCTTCATTTCATTGCACTTATTCCTGATTTATTTATCTATCTTTTTATAATCCTCTTTTCCCTTTACCTTCCTACATTCATCCATCAAGCTTAAAATGTCTTTTGTCATCCAATTCTTCCACACTTTTCTTTCTCTTTAGGGATTTCTTCACAAGCTTCTTTTACCAAATTTTTCAATTTTGTCCATTGTTCTTCACTGTCCCCAGCATTTTCCAGAGCACTGTATTTGTTTTGATACACTAAATTTTGCATGAGTTGATTCATCTGTCTTTAAAAGTCCAGTATTTAATTTGATGTTGTCTATGGTTTGTTTTCTTCTCTTTAGTTTCAGCCTTAATTTTTCCATTACAGATTATGTTGCTGTTGCAGTCTGTGCCAGGCAGTGCTTTTGCTATCAGTAAAGAATTTCTAATCTCTTATTTATCAGGATGTAATTAATCTGATTTCTTGTGCAGTCTCCTGGATTCATCTAACTAGTAAAACATAGTTTGATATGGCCCAATATCCTTTGACAGACGGTGACTTGACTTTGTCCACTATGACGCCTAACCTTCTTTCATGTATGTCTCCTTTTTAAATATATGAATTGATTTTATAATTGTTCGATGTCACCATGCTGCTCTCTTCCATCTAACTTCTCCTGTTCCTAAAATACCGATGTTCAATCTTTCCATTTCTATCTCAACATTTTCTAGATTTTTCCTTCTGGAGCATCGTTCTAACATTTCATGTTGCAATTCTGATTTTTCTAAAATTTCAAAGCAGTAGCTTGATTACAGTCTGATGGCACGTGCTTATCATGACTTCCACTATCAGACAAAGGTGCTCCAGTGGGGCCTCTATTTATGCCATTCACTTTATTTTTCATGTTTTGGGGCATGATTTTTCTTGGGAAGCTATGATGGTGGTTTCCAATTGCCTTCCATCAAATTTTCTGGTCAGGGTTTCCTCCCTTAGCCTTGGTCTGTCCCGAGACAACCACAAGGCAGTGGTACTAGTTACCCATAGCTGGAAAAACTATGAAGCTATTGCATGATAGAAAAACGGTTGAAGGGAAAGAACTGCTACAAAACTGAGGGCTACACGAACAGATTTAATTCTCTTTGATTGATTTTAGTACCCACACAAAAAAATAGTTATGGCATGCAAAGCTCAAATAACGTGTGTTGACATAATGCCACTTCTTCTCTATGCGCGCATTCTTATTCATTTATGAAAAACATGAGCAGTCATCAGCACACACACATATTTCTCTTCACCAGGAAAGTCTTTATAATAATTTTTTTCCCAGTGAACAGGGAGATTATCAGAATGGTGTATCATGTTTTTCTTCTTTTCATTATTTCATTTCCTGCTTCAAATCTCAAGTTTGATAAGAGGGAGAGTGCAGAAGCTGGTAGCCACAGGTATGGTTTTCACTATTTCTGTCAGGATTAGGTACTTTGGAGACTGTGGTCCGAGTTAAAACAGAGCGGCCTAGAGATTGCCTGTCTAAGGCATGATAATGATAAAGACAATATTAATACTACTTTATTTTTCAACAGCAGAAGTTGCTGGATAAAAGCCATTTCATGCAAACTTGTTATTGCTTGCATACTTTCATAAGCCAGTCATTGACATGAATCACAGGATTTTCAACATGCACATCGAATGTTCAAACAACTTGCTGAATCTAGTGGCAAAACAAGAGTAGAGACCAAGATCCACAATATCTTTAGGTATAGACATCTTTGGATTATGTGTGAAGTGAACCAGAGAAGACTTTCTGTCTAGATATTCCTGAGAACAACTCCCAGGGTCAATTCCTGGATCAAACAGGGAAACTTCTCCCTCTTCCATCCCCCTCCTTCTTCCTGTAACCACAAAACTATGAGAAGTGGTCATGGCATGCGCAGAACTTGTGGGGCACACATAAAGATTCTACAGCAAGAAAGGAATTGTCCCTGGCAAAATCTTGCCAAACTTCCATGAGATGTGGTTACGGCTGTACGACAAGAAAAACCTGCATATGGCAGGACAGGAGGCTTAATTATCAAACAGCTATAGACACCTCCATTTGTTCTTCTTCCACCTTCTTCCTCTCTCCATGATAGAGCTGTACACTCAAGTTCAATCCCAGCCTGCAATATTACAAAACGGGATGGGTGCCATCCTCATGGTACTGGCCCTGGGAAAAGTTGAAGTATCTGCCACCTCACTACCCTATAACCCCAACGTTATGGAACTATTTAGGTAGGACTTCAGGACTGGCCGCTCATGGGTTTATGTGCAGGCTTAAGGATTGTGCCACGATCATCTTGGGGTTATGGAACTATCTAGGTAGGACCTCAGGACCTGGCCAGCTCATGGGTTTATGTGCGGGCTTAAGGCTTGCGCCATGATCATTCTGAATTTTCTTCATCACATGGCACCTGTGACGATAGTGCATATGGAATTCATTCTGAGTGCAGAGATGTCATCTTGTGAAACTGAAACGATTACAAACTGACCTATCTGACCATCTTAATGTTTCCATTTCTTATGGTGTCAGTTTTGTGCTGCATAGGTCCCTCTCCCTCCCTCCTTATTTTATGACCTTGCCAGTGTACAAGGTTTTGCACAGGCTCAAGGAGTCTGCCAGATAACTGCTGTCAGATCTGGGTGGAGCACATATGAAATTGTGCGAGTGTCATAAATTGCTCTTGAACAAACACCAAACTCCATCTCTCTCCACCCATCCATCCACCCACATACACACTTTTTTTTCCATTTCCAGTCATAATTACCTTCCAATTTCCTTATTCACATCTTTTTATTACCATTTACAAGTCATCGTACTGTATCATACACATTATCTTTTCTTAAAGTAATTCAACATTGAGTTTACTTGTTTGGCTGGACTTTTCATTTGGCTTTTTCTCAGTCTTGTATCAGCATTCCCTGCTGCAGAAATTACATTGTGCTTTTGTATTGCCATTTCTGCAGCAATCTCTCGCTGAATTTCTGGTGGCAATGCAGAAAAGATGTCAGGATCCACACCTTTAGGTGCAGACATCTTTGGATTATGAATGGAGTGGATCAGAGAGGACTTTTTGTGTGGAAAGATTTTTGTATTAGTTTTACTCAATGCCTCTGCATGTTCTGGTTCACCAGGGAGTTTTGTGTCAGATGATTTAAAACTTGTGTTTAGTTTCAGGCAGTCCTGAGTGTTTTCTTGTGAAAAGGAAGCACCTTCACTGTCTAATGTCTGAGAGGTACACACTATTTTGCTCAAAGAATGAGAGGAACACAAGTCTGTCTTTGCTGCTGGACAATTATGCTCCTCGTCTGCAGTCTGCATATTTTGCATTACATAATCACCTTGTGGAGGGCAATGGAACTGACTGTTTGTTTCAGTACTGAACAATTCATCTTCCATGGGAACACTCTGTACAGAAGACACTTTTCTGACTTTGGATTTTGTGGGACTGAAAATGGCCTTTTTTGTCCGGACAAACAACTTTCCATCAGCAGTCCTTTCTTCTCCAGATCTTCCAGGATCTGGTTCCTGTCTCTGTGAGCACACCCTGAAGTAGATGGCCTAGCCATTTGCTGTTCATCAGCTGACGTCCGGAGTGGATATGTTTGAAGAATTTCTTGTTGTATATCTAATGGCAGTTGAAGAAACACTTCCAGACTGACACCAGGTGGAAGCGAGACATTTCCTTTCTCATGTGAAGACCCAGCAGCTGGCTGTGGATTCTGATTCTTGCAGATCTCAAAAGTTTGGGCTGCTGAATGTGCACGATTGCCCGCCTCATCCAAAACCTTAGGATTTTTACAAAAGAAGCTAGTAATTCACCAAAAGACCTTTTCTTAGAATTGTCTGTAACATTGTGCGTAGTTGTCTTCATTTTCGCAGGAAGTAATTTGGGTGTGCTTCCAGAATCACTATCGGAACTTCATGATAATGTTGTGAGGCTGGTGACACAAGCTGTGATGTGAAGAAATTGGTGATGTTGTTGTTGGCCATCTCCTCTAGTTTGGCAAAAGCGACATTTATCAGCGTCAGGTGGAAAGGTTCCTTGGTGTTCACCATCTTGTGGAACAAGGACATTGCCATGGTAACAAGGTGTTTCTTGACTATTTCCAGCTGACCTGTGGACACAAGATTTAAAAAATTTTCATATCACAACATATATGTTACAAATCTCTAAGACACAAATCTTTCTAAGGAAAACCTTTCAAAAAAACTAGACTGCAAAACTGTTAAATAGAAGCGTTCATTCACAATCAGAGAAAAATGAACTTACTAGATGCAGTCTTGCATGGGTTAATCATCACACAAATTAAAAAGAGAAATGCCAAAACAAAACATGGCTGCTGTTGTTGGGAACATTCAGATTCAGAAACTGAACAGTCACACTGGATCAGTCAGAAAGATTAATGACAAAGGTTCAGAAAACTGCGCTCACAACTCTAACCAACCATTCAGATTCAGCATTCTCAAACCCAAGCTTGTCCATTCAAAAGATAAAACACCTAACCAAAAAAAAAAAAAAAAAAAACCACTCAACTATTGATCATGTCTCTTGTGATGACTGTGGCAATGAAAACACCAATGAAACACCTGCCTGTGACAATGAAAACACCAATGAAACATCTGACTGTGACAATGAAAACACCAGTAAAATACCTGACTGTAACAATGAAAACACCAGAGAAACACCTCACTGTGACAACGAAAACATCAGAGAAACACCTGACAGTGACAATGAAAACATCAGTGAAATATCTGACTGTGACAATAAAAACACCACTGAAAACCTGACTGCGACAATGAAAACACCAGTGAAACACTGACTGTGACAATGAAAACACCAGTGAAACATCTGCCAGTGACAATGAAAACACCAGTGAAACACTGACATGTGAGGAACACTTAATGAAAACACCAGTGAAAACCTGTTGGACAATGAAAACACCAGTGAAAACCTGCTTGTGACAATGAAAACACCAGTGAAACACTCCCTAGTGACAATGAAAACACCAGTGAAACACCTGACTGTGCGAACAAATGAAAACACCAGTGAAATACCTGACTGTGACAATGAAAACACCAGTGAAACACTGCAGTGACAATGAAAACACCAGTGAAACTACCTGACTGTGACAATGAAAACACCAGTGAAACACCTGACAGTGACAATGAAAACACCAGTGAAACACTGCCAGTGACAATGAAAACCAGTGAACACTGACTGTGACAATGAAAACACCAGTGAAAACTGATGACAATGAAAACACCAGTGAAATACCTGCTGTGACAATGAAAACACTGCGATGAAACACCTGACCGTGACAATGAAAACACCAGTGCAACACTGACTGTGACAATGAATATGCCAGTGAAACACCTAGAGTGACAATGAAAACACCAGTGAAACACCAGACCATGACAATGAATACGTCAAAACACTTAATTTGGCAATGAATCATCGTGAAACACCTGACTGACAATAAATACCCCATGAAACCACACAGTCCCCTGTGACAATACAACACATGAAAACACCTAGCCCAAATGAATCTCACACCATGAAAACATCAGTCCTGACTGTGACAATAAATACACCATGAAACACCTAAGATCCAGTGAATCTCACATGAAACACCTAAGACCATGAATACACCCATGAAACACCTAAGTGATAATGAAACACCCATGAAACACCTGACTGTGACAATGAACACACCATGAAACACCTGACTGTGACAATGAATACACTGATGAAAAAGAGCACGAATGAAATGCCTAGACTATGACAACAAATAATAACAATAATAATGATAACGATTTTTATAAGGTGCAAAATCTTGATATACAAATCACATCCCCTTTCAAAAATGTATTCTCAAAGTTTAAATGTGTCTAAATAGAAAATTATAACAGGTGAATTATTTCCACATTTTGAGTGTTCATTTTTAAACACTTACATTTTAAAGTGAGTTAAAAGTTCAGAAATAAAAATGTTATATTTTTGCCCCATTTTCCTTTGTGCATCATATCTTTGCTAAACAACCTAGAACTAAAAAGATAAAGGCACTGGCAAAATCATACAACAGAGCCAACTCATGAGCAGAGACAGCAATGGAGCACCCAATTTTATGCTGAGCAGCGTTCATATCATGTGACAGGGAACACAACTTCAGACAAGCTGGACATTAACAACACTAAATTTTAGAAATCAAGCCTGATGAAGCTATCAAGAGAAGACCACTAGCCAGCAGGTCAAAGACAAGAACTACTGCTCAAGAGTGAATATTTAGTATTAAAGTCAGGAAACAACCTTCACACCTTGTTCAAGGTTGTTACAGTTAAGTCATCCATCAGAAATTAAGAGATAACCCACAAGCATTCATAAAATCAAGAAGCAACCAAAAATTAGTAGTAAAAGTTAGTTACAGAATTATCATTAATTTCTAAAACCCAGCCAACAGTGCAGATCCATATCAGGGCTACAACCATCTCAGAACACACAAAACACTTCAATGACCCTGGAAAAAAAAAAAAGAAAGTGAAATACACAAACCAATCAGTTTGCTCACATAATCAAGGATATGTCCTTGGCACTGACCATTCCACCCAACTTAACATCAGGGGGTTTAATTTAAACCTGACTGCAAGTTTATAAACGTGACTAGGTACACTAAAAAAATATACACAGGAACTGGACTAAACTACCCAAAATTGCTTCTGCACATCACACTCATTCCATAAAGCCAAAAATGCTGTTACTGGTAATACTTATACCCCATTATCAATCCCAATAGAAAATAAGGCTTTATCATAGAACACAGGCGGGTGGATGCACCAGTATGGCTGAAAATGATAAGAAGAGATAAAAGAAAGCAAAGGAGCAAGGCATAAACAAAATGAGTGAGAGAAAATACTGTTATTTACTAGAAGGTGGGAATACTATTTATACTGGAAGAGCTCTGGCATCCACACAGGGATTAGTTACAGGAAACCTGGTCATAACAGCAAGGTTGTCAAAACAAAGTAAAGTGTGGTTATAACATCATCATCATCAGGTGCCCTGCCGCATGGCGTTGGCGACCATGGACTTCCAACCATCTCTATCTCTCGTTGCCCCCAGTATCTCCCCCACCCTCCTCATCCCCAGCCACTCTGCAAGTCCGTCCAGCATTCTCTCCCTGGATCTACCTGTGCTCTCTTTCCCTCCAGCTTTCCCATTGTGACCAGGTGCTCCAAATCCCCCTTCCTCATAAAATGGCCTATAAATGTTGCCTGTCTTTTCCTAATCTTCCTTATGAGTGATCTACTTGTGTCTGCCTCCATCAAGACTGTCTCGTTTGTTTTCTTTGCTGTCCATGGAACTCTCAACATTCTTCTGAGAAACCACATCTCAGCTGCCTCAATCTTGCTCTGGCTTTGCTTGCTGACTGTCCACACCTCGCATCCGTACAACAGTATTGGTTCTATATAACATTCAAGGACTCTCTTTCTGATGTTAATTGATAGGCATTTGTTGGTAAGAATGCTTGTCATCTTCTTGAATGCTGTTTTGGCTTGGCCGATTCTGCCAGCTATTTCCGATGTGCATCTACCGTCTGATAAAATGACCGTTCCCAGGTATCTGAACTTATTAACCTGTGTCAAGGTTGTGCCATTTGCTGTTATTTTGCATGAGGGGATTTCATGTTTTTTACTGATCACCATGACTTCAATCTTCCTGCTGTTTAGTTCCAACCCCTTACCTTTGCTTTCTATTTCTAGTATATTCCCAAGGTTTTGTAGGTCCCTTTCATTTTCTGCAATTAGCACGGTGTCATCTGCGTACCGAATGTTGTTTATCATTTTCCCTCCAACCTTTAATCCAGGGTCTTCTTCTAGGTTTCTCATGATGTTTTCGTTATATAGTGGTTATAACACGCTGTCTTAAAATAAAGGATGCTGTTAATAGGTTCCATGGCATGAAAAAGACATTATCAAATTACAGTCATACACTGACCTGTGTGATTTTAGCAGCACAGCCAGATGGTATGTTGCACTGTCGACTCTCCCTGTGCAGGTAGCGGTTTTCCTTGTTCATTT
This sequence comes from Monoplex corrugatus, assembly GCA_030674185.1. Taxonomy (NCBI): domain Eukaryota; kingdom Metazoa; phylum Mollusca; class Gastropoda; order Littorinimorpha; family Ranellidae; genus Monoplex; species Monoplex corrugatus. The sequence continues at coordinate 50,086,555 of JAPXFY010000016.1, forward strand.
TACGCACAGTCAGTCTCAAGGTGTGAGGTGTGCGTCCATCTTCTTGCATCCTGAAAATGGATAACTGTCATCATTTTCCATTTCAGTTTTTCTCTCAAAACAGCATTTCCAAGCTCCGAATAAATTTCATACCCACCAACATTGCAGGTTCCATGTGACAGAAAAAGATTCAAAATAATCATGGCATTAGCAATAAATTTTCATAACCATCATAATAAACTTATATACCTGAAATATACAAATTAGTTGAAACTGACTGGCTTCAGATCTGATCTTTTAACTTCACAGACTAAGTTGTCCAGCAGATTCTATTTCACAGTTTCATGAAGCAGAACTAGTGTTTCCACCTTCCAATACAACCACACAAGTTTAAATGTGCTTTGAGGAAAACATCTGTGTGTTGCCACAAGTCCACCCTGCTGTGAACAGGTACCTGATGCTGTTTAGGGATGTGGAAGGTAAAGCAATGAAGGACAGAAGATGGACCCTGCTCTCTTCATGTTGGCCCTGAGATAAGATCATGCTTCAAACAATTAACTCTCCAACAATCTACAGGTGATGGTAACATGTTTACCTTAGGCTTTACCTTTCAACGTTTTGGAGGATAAAGCAATAATGAACAGGTGATGGACCTGTCCTCGCCATAATGCCAGCACATAGAGCTTATGCCTATGTAGGGGGCTTATGCTATTTCATTTTGGATCTTATCCATCAGTGGCAGCCGTGATATCAAGTGCATACCAAATTTATTCTGAGTGCAGAAATGTTACCTTGAGAATCTGAATCTGAAACTGAAATGTGAGAAAGCTCTAACAAAACTACTGACTTCCATTCTAAATATTCAAGCAAGGCGAATGATACACCTATGATAAACAAAAACTAGATACCCTTAAACTATACACCAAACAGATGCACAAACATGTGTATTAAATATGTGATACATCTTTACAACTTAACAGAACTTTAAGGAAAAAACACACGAAACAAGTCATATAAAAAAAAAACATAATATAAACCACTGCTCAACACATACATTCAGGTCATGTAATGTTGCCCTATGTGATGTCTATACTGACTGGGGGAAACACTGTGTGTACAACAACCAGTCTCACCTGTCACCCATAGCATAATTGAATTCAATGGTAGCTCTTGCAGCAGACATCACAACAACCCTCCTCCACTTACTCAAACCTTCACACTGCTAATGTTGGTGATGTTGTTTATACAGAGGGTGGGTGGTCTGCCCAGATGTCTTTTGGCCACAACTTTACCTTGTAAAACTGTTATCATTAGGGTTGTGTTGGTGTTGCAGTTGCATGACCAATTTTGTTCATTTCTGCCAGCATTTAACATTGAATTGTGAGTTCATGCAAAATGCTTTCATTTTTTCTTTTATCAGTCCATCTGACTCTAGCAAGCTGCCTGTAGAACAACTGTTTCCATCTTATTTTTTCTGCAAGTCCAGACTTCAGTCATATTAACTAGTCTAAGACCAGTCTAGCAAACTGTAAATGGGTTCTCACTCTTTATCAGAGATCCAGAGGGAGAGCAGAAGGGCCCCAAGAAGGCTGAGGTCTCCATCACATCACCTCCCTTAAGATCTTCAACCAACCTTTACTATTTCTATCATGTCTACTACAATCACCAATGCTATGATGATAAGAATGGGGATGATAGTGATGATGTTATGGTGACAATGAGTGCTATGGTGATAATGAGTTCCATTTCAGATTAAGATTGCCTAACAGGGCTGTACTCTAAGCTTATTTTCATAATACATCCTGATGTCAACCAGGCCTGAGAGATACAGACACCCGCAATGTTGGTCAGGAAATTTGAGCAACACCCTCAATGATGTATCTGTCAAGTGGATGAGATTCGAACTTGTGGTCCCAGCTTTCCAAACAACCCTACAGCAAGCTGAACTCTAGGCAGGATCTGGTTGGGCTCAAAATCCCACAATAATTCTTTTTTAAACGCTATGATTGCCCAGTCAGCTGATTATTGCACTATTTGCACCAAGAAATCTTTCCTGCATTTTTTCCCAGGTGCGAAGAGTACTCCTTCCACCTGAAGAAAGCCTCATGAAGGAAAGAAAATATTTTCAAGGCACTAAACAAGTGACCCTGAAGAAGGGGGAATTTCTAGACATTTCAGACACACTGGCACTACCTAATTACCTGGGTAAGAGGTTTGTAAACAGTTGTGTGATCCTCAACACGGCATCCTTTTCACTACTGCAGCGACGGAAGGAATCCTCAATACTCAGCATCTGTCCAGAAAATAAAACATTACATTACATGCTATTATTCCACATTGTAATCCACAACTAAGAAAAAGATTTTCATGTTTTTCATACTTTTGTAACAAATAATACAGATAAATGCAAAACAAATAACAAAGCACAATGGCAGTCATATCATAAAAAAAGCAATGTATGCAAAATATCCATATGCCTAAAACACATACTATCTGAAGCAAAAAGTACATATGAAAGAAAAAACATATTGCTGCACAGTTCTGTTTAATCTGCCAATAGGTCCATGAAGCGTTTTTCTTTCTCATTTCCACATAGCATTCTGTCACAAAGTGTAGCATTTCAACAAAAGTGTAGCACTTGACAACTCTGCTATTCAAACATATCATAGTATCCTTTAACATGTGTTTCTGGGGAATGCTGACAGGTTCAAACTTATGCTTGGCAAACTTACTTCCCAATGTATATGATATAATTATTTTGATGTCCTTCAATGGACACCCTTTTGAAATATCCATACAGTGAATTGAAATAAGAAAAAAAATCTGCTTACCTGAGGTCTGCTGTAGGTTACAACAGGACTGTCATCCACAGCAAATGAAAGCTGATGGATTGCAGTAGCCATGGTAAAACCAAATTCTTCTTCCAGCTGTCTGGGTGGAAACTGCTGCAGATCATTGACAGTTTCTATCCCTAAAGCTTTCAATCGTCTGCTGGTTGCCCCACCAATCCCTGTACAATATGGAAAGTGTTAAAGGTTAAATTTAGAAGAGGATCAAGACAAACAGAGCAAACTTAGTGGTTGCAGTACATAAACTTGCTGGTTGTGGTATGAAAGGCATGCAGGAGTCATAACCTGCATGCAGACTGGCCCCTTCCAGCCCTCTCCACTTTCTTGCTACTAGAAATCTGACATAATACAGTCTATGTACTACCAGAAATCTATGTGTGCTACAAATCTGACATGACACAGTCTACAGGCTACTAGAAATCTGACAGGTGTTGTTAGAGATCTGACATGATACAGTTCATGTGTTACAGAAACATGACTTAACAGTCTACTGCTAGAAATCCGATATGATATACAGTCTATGAAGCCAAATACTAAATTAAAAGAAAATTCAACACTCCAACTTACAGATGGCAAGAAATCCAAGTCTGATGTCTCTGTGGCCCACACTCTATGAAAATCATGTAGACGGTACCAGTTACCATGTGCAGTGGTTAAGTGCAATGACTACAGACTGGAAGGTTGTGGGTTTGAATCCAATAGTCCTGTCAAAATCATATTCTTTGGCCCCTAACTGGCAGCTCAGTGTGCCATAGGCTCACTGAAAGACTGTGACCACATAGTCAAGTCACATCCACTTCACGGCTGCATCAGTGAGGGTGTCACCTGAATCTCCTGACCAACACTACAGGTATCTGTATCTCTCAAGCCTGGCTGACACCAGGATATGTTATGATAGTAAGCTCTGTCACACAATCTCAGTCCTAAATGGAACTCTATGGTACCATGATCATCATCCCCATTTATCATACTCATAGCATTGTGAAAGTTTAAGGTTCTGGGTGATTAATATAATATAAGAAACAGGACAGAAAAAAAATGATTGTGGAGAGCTGGATGTCACAGAACAGAGATTGGATCTGAACTTCTTGCTGTCTATAGACAAGTGTTTTTACCATGTGAGTATTACTCCTACAGCAGAGACCAACCAATCAACCAGTAAACACACACACACACAGACACTAACACCATGAACAATTCACATTGTATGACTGCTTTATGACAAAAAACTGCATTCACTTCCATCAAAAAACTCTCTCCCATGTCAACATATGTGCAGACCTGCCAGTACCTAATTCCCTTTCGTGTATATGCATGCAGAACATAAAATATGCTGATAAAGATCCTGTTAAGTCATATCAGTGGCTGGCTATGGAAACATGAAACCACGCAGCATGCACATCCACAGAAGACACAAACTGTCTAACCACATAATGGAATATGGTCAGCTCGCCTAACAGCCTGATTGTGTGTAATGTGCAGCAGTCTAAATCAAGTTGAAGAATAGTGCTCATCGTCATCGTCATGTGCTCTACCACATAGTGTTGGCGATCATGGTCCCTCCAATGCATCTCTCCCTTGTCTCAGTAAGCACATCTTCCACCCTCTCTGTCCTCAGCCACCCTGCAAGTCCTTCCAATATTTCCTACCTGGTGTTGAGAATAATCAGGGCTTAAAACAGGAGGAAAAATCCACTGAAACTAGGGGGTCCGGGGGCAAATCAGGGCCATAACTTGCGCGGGTTGTATGAACGCTTGCAAGCCGATCACGGATGCCTTGCTCCTTTCGGTTTTTTTTTGTGTGTGTGTTTTTTGGACAAACCAAAATTAACGTTTTAAGCCTGAATAATGCTATACAAGAACATTTATGATAATAATAGTAATAGAAAAATCATAATGATAATAAAACTAAAAACTCTACTCCTCTACAAAAACTGAAGAAAACTGGAACAACTTGCCAGGTATATGGCGAGCACTCTGAAGCCCTGTGATGAGGGAGAGAGCATTACATGGATGAATAGTGGTCTGCTGGTTAGGTTTATGCTGGCTGCCAACCAGTTTAGCCAGCAGCTTGTTGTGAGCAATGCCAGCACAGCAAGTGATACCCAGCTCAATATTCATGGCTGACCGGATGTCTGCAGCAATCTGCGACCCAATCGCCAGGCGATGGTGGCAGCCACAAGGGCAAATTTTGACAGTAGATGGGTCAGACTGTGAAGCCAAGTCTGAAAAACAAACGACTAAGCATAAACATGGATAGAACTTTTATCCCTCCGTATACAAACAACAAACAAAACCAATCCAATAGCAAACAACTCACCTGTCGACATCACCGGGTTCAGTGTTGGCTACTGCACACCTGGACACCACCATCTCCCTCCAGGCCACTCTGTCTTGACTTTTGTGGACAATTTCTTGAATAATAAGGCCACCAATGTTGGTAGTGTTCGCGATGCATGAGATTGGAGGTCTGCCTTTCTTCCTTTTTGCCACTGTTTTTCCTTGAAAGATGGTTGCCATGAGGTCCGTGTTCTTGTTGCGTGACACATGGCCAATGTATTTTAGTTTTCTCTAAAATACTACAATAGCAAATGAGAAATATAAAGTATTATTATTTTTTCATGTGGGATAATACTGGGAAAAGGGGCTAGATTCTTTATTATGTTACTGTTTCCACTCCTTTTTATAATTTGGATTTTTTTTTTGAAACAAAGTAACTTTAATAAAATAAAACACACATGCAGAACTAGCCAAACAACAAGTGGCCCAGCACTGCAATGGCGATCTCATCTTGGGCTGTGACAACAACAACAAAAAAACAAAAAAAGGAAAAAGGGAAAGAAATACAGATACAATACACACAAAAAACAAAACTAGTATGCAGATTGTGCAGTAATGTAACTTTTGCACAATTTTATACATAAATATATCCATATACATACAGATATATAGCATACACACACACATATATATATATAAATGTACATACATATATCTATTTACACACACACACACATCCCAAAAAGTCGGAAGAAATAAACAACAACAACAACAAACAAAAAAGGATATAAAATGGAAAAACCAAATTACCCTGGGGGTAGTAGACATGGCCAGTGACATCAACGCTTGCTGTCCCTCCTTGAATTCTTTGCTCCACCATTTCAGTCACGTCCAGGTAATTCTCATCAAACCCCAGGCGCTCAACGTAAGGTGTGTACTTCATCAAAAATTCTGTGATACAAACAAAAAATTTTTTTTGCTTTAAAAAAGATTGGTTTTGGTGACATGCAATTTAGCTGTAAAAATGTACCTGTTCTTCTAATAATTTTATGTGACAAAGTAGATAATTTATTCATTCTTTAACGTCTTTTCATTACAAGTGATATTAGAAAATTTTGTGTGTGTGTGTGTATATGAGTGTATGTATGTGCGGTTGTTGTGTGTGTGATCTGTGTGTGTGTATGCGAGCGTGCGCGTTTGTGTGCGTGCATGCTGTGTTTGCGTGGTTGCGTGCGTGCGTGTGTGTGCGTGCGTGCGCTTGTGTTTATATTATTCAAATCTCACTGTCTCTATATATATATCGCAAAACAAATCTCAGCAAGCATGACAAAGCAAATATCAAAATATAAACAAATTAATATCTGTGTTGCAACTGGAACATCAAAATGTAACATCCCCATACTAAAGCATTAACACCATCAACCAGTTTCCACCTTAAACAGAATAACTTATACCCAAAAATCTTCAAAGACACACAGCCAATCAAGTGTAACAGCAATAAATTTCCGTATTCGTACCAGATATCTTGTAGGACATTTCCCTGTAGCGAGTAAGGTCTTCACCACTGACCAGCACAAGTTCAGGACATTTTTTTTTGGCTTCAGCAATGCCCATAAGCTTGGTTACTCCCCTTGCCCTGGCTGGATAGTTGCAGGTGACCACCAAGTACTTCTGCTGGATTCCTGGCAAGTATGTAACGTAACATAAATTAAGCAATTATGAGTATTGCACATTTGTCACACATTTATCTACTGATTAAGTTCTATTTATGATGATTACATTTTTACATTGAATATTTATACTTCATATATAAATGATCCCACACTTATTCATTGATTCTATTCTATTCATAATGAAATATACTGATTACATTCAAATTCATTTTTGTTAAAACAAAAATCAATGTTAATTAAAAACAAAACGCTTTCTACTGTGTGCTGACTTCACAACATGAAGTGTGTACATAATCATTACTAGAAATATATACATTTATATCCATTTCAGCTATTTCCCCTTTAAGTCTTCTTCCCCATTTTGATATACACACTGCACATGTGTGTATACACTGACATCTATACACACCAAGAAAGTTCAAAATAATGCTGTTCAGCTCATTTTCAAAACGGCCAAATCTCCCTTCTTAACAAATCATCCACTGGCGTCCTGTCCAATCAAGAATCAGTTACAAAATGTCCTCATCATTCTTTGTATTTGTCTCTGAAAAAGTTCCTCACTATCTCTCGACATTCTTAACATCTAAACCACACACAGAAAACTTTGCTCTTCTATTTCTGATTCATAAATTTACTCAACATGAATATTTCTTTGTCAAAGATTACAGATATTCTATGACATTGACTACATGGCAATATGACCAGACTCACCCAGAGGAACATCTTTCAGTGCTGGGTTGTGTATCATTTCTACCTGGGCGTAGAAACAGTCCACATCTATGTGCACAATGGTCCTTGGATGATCACGTTTCTAACTGGTAATGCTGTAATAAAGACAATGAATAAGTGAGACCTCCAACAACAACAAACATTAGGAATAATAAAATAAAAACACCACATAGGCCTCATAAACAGAAGTGTCAGAACACTGCAATGAAACAGGACACCAGTGTCCATGGAAAAACAAATATCTACTTCTAGCCCCTGAAAAATTACAATTCAAGTAGAAAAATTAAAGAAGCACTGGAAATCATCAGGGACTGACTATCACTGGACAGAGGCACTGGATTTCAGCTTCATGCAATCTATGAACAAATGTTCACATTACATGACCGTCATTCATCTGACAGACAGAGCCAAGCACACAGCTAACATCTGTCCTTATGAAAGCCTCAAGAAAAGCTGAAAAATAACAATCCAACAAGCAGTAGACATCAGTAAGGATCCATCTATTTAATAAAAAGTATGGCAAAGCTGGGTATCAATATAAATTTTCAAATAATGATAACAGAATAAAAAAACGCAAAGGTGTAAATTTTTATCTATTACTGTAAAATCTATTTACTGCAATTTTTATTTTCTAAAATTCTAAAGAAATTAATTTCAAGAGAATATCTAGGCTTAGAATGGTAGTGAATATTACAACACTGCCAAAATAAAAATTGCTTATACACACTACACACACTCTCTCATCCAGATACTATACTAGTAAAAAAAATATGTATGCTAGATAAAACAGGCTAGGTAGGACCTAAGAACCTGGCCAGCTCACAGGTTTATGTGCAGGCTTAAGGCTTGTGCCATGATCACAATCGGTGCATATGGAATTCATTCTGAGCACAGAGACATCATCTTGAGAAACTGAAAATTAAACTGAATCTCATCCCATCTGCACACATATTCCATAGTTTGCTATACATTTTGTACTTGTAAATTACTGTGGGACAGTGATAAATGTCATGAGCTATGATTGTACAGACCTGATCCCATTTGGTTCTGGAGATTAGTTCTGTTATTGTTCCCTTTCTGTGTGTCAAGCTTCACCATGTCATCAGCTTCCATAGGCCTTGACCATTCACCATCATCATCTTCATCATCACCGCACATTCCATGTTCAAAGTCTTCCTCCATGTCTGTAGATTTCTTCGAAACTGGCGTCACTGAGGTGTGCACCATGCTGGACAGTTTGCAGAAAATTCACCGTAAATTCTATACATATACAAATATATAATGTATATATATATATATATATTATATATATATATATACATACATATATATATATATATATATAATATATATATATATATATATATATATATATATATATGATATAAAACAAATGCAAACTTAACACTTTGATCACCACACCATAGCCACCAAAGTTTGTGCTTTGCTAGCATGGTTGACAATACAGTATGCTGGTAGATAGGGTGCAGGAGTTAAAGGGTTAGCTACCCAATTTTTCTGGGCATCGGAAATCAGGCTGTTCTGCCTATTTCCCTAAACACTATGTAAAATGATTGGTCACAACTCTAGCCCTATCCCTACCCCTCTCTCTTTTAACCCTCACTGAGAGCTGGTGCCGAAAAAGTTCCCTCTTGACGCACCGTATCCCTGGTGCCCGTAAGGCAGCTGTCTGCTAAGACACATAGTGCCCATGAAGTTTTAAAAAATTCTGCCAGCTTGACTGTAATGAATATCGGCAACAAATATTATAGCAGAAGGTTTTAGCTAGGAGACAGGGTCTATTTTGTTGGTGTAGCTTTACACTTGATGCTCTGATTGATAATGGAACAAAGTAACCCCTGACAAGGAAATTCCAGTGCCACATGTTAGTCGTGGCACTTTCTTTCTTGATAAAATGTCTGCCGTACTAGGTGAAAGAATGTGCTTCTCACAAGGTATTAGAAATCAGCTGTGTTCACTGCTCGCTCTCTCTCTTTCTGTGCATGTGTGAGTGACGGTTTGTGTGCGTGTGTGTATACATGTATGCGTGTGTGTGTGTGTGTGTGTGCATGTGTGTATGCATGTGTGTGTGTGTTTCCATATATGTGTATGTGTGTTTGTGCCTGCGTGTATCTGTGTATTCTTGTGTGTACATGGTGTCTGTTAATGAGAGAGAGAGAGAGTCTCAGAGTGTGTGTGTGTATCTGTGTAAGTGTATGAGAGTATGTGTACATGTTTATGTGAGTTGTAGTATGTGTTGGGATGTGTGTGTGTGTGTGTGTGTGTGTGTGTCTGTGTGTGTGTGTGTGTGTGTGTGTGTGTGTGTGTGTGTGTGTGTGTGTGGTGTGTGTGTCACTGTGTGGTGTGTAGCAGTAAAATGAATGCAATGAATCCCTTTTGAACAAATTCCTAGCTTCTGACTATTTGAGGCTATCCTATGGCTAGACTGTCTACCTTGACACTGTTAAACTAAATCTTCTTCAAAATTATCCTCTCTATGATAAACGATAAAATAGTAATCAGCCTAAATCATGATCACATAACCAGTCCAATGGCATGTTGCCTACATCATTCTGTATAAACATACATGTAGGCTATATATAATATATATATGATATGATATGATATGATATGATATGATATGATATGATATGATATGATATGATATGATATGATATGATATGATATATGATACGATGTTGAATTGAACCACCCTCCAATTCCCAAACTTCTTGTCCAGTCTCTTTGACTGAAACTTTGAGTCTTTCATTCACGCGCGCGCACACACACCAACACAACACCTTGCAACAGGTACACACGCCTGTGACACACTATGATTAATGACTGAAAACTGTCACTATTTGGCGATACAATATTAGACCTATAGGCGACTGGTGTACAAAGTGATGTAGAACTTTAATATTGTTATTGTGTTACACAACACTTAGCCTGTCTTCACAGTCTTGACACGATACCGCAACATCGGACAACATAACCTATGCGTAACATGTGTGAGAGATGGATTTGTCAGACATTCAGCATTGCATATTACTTTGTAAAAATAACTGTGCGCAGTCACTCATAGCTCGATGTGGTTAAGTCAGTAATTATACCAAGCTTACCAGCCCACTCTCACTTCGCGCGAACGAAAGTTGCACACAAGCAACTGAATTAGCTCCCATAACGACGTTTTGCCGGAATATATCAGAACAGACGCGTAGTAGGATGTCTGTGCGTAGAAAGGGGGTTCAGTGCCCATTTTACGTGTTTTGGGGCACTTTAAACGTCACTCAAACTGTCATCTTAGCAACTGACTTTCATGTCATTCAAACTGTAATCTTAACAACTGACAAGTCTCATCTGCCCATACTGAATTACTCTGACTTCAAACCTCTATCATTTCCATTCATCGATAATGATTTAGGGGTCCCAGTTTGACACCTCCCCCCCCCCCCCTTCATGATTATTCTTGATAAAAATAGAAAGAAACTCTGGGAAGATCCCAGTTTGACCCACCTCGTCATGATTATTCTTGATAAATTATGTTCATGCTGCATAAATGTGTATTTACATACCACACACACACACACACACACACACACACACACACACACACACACACACACACACACACACATATATATATATATATATATATATATAATACATATATATGCATACTGCATTACTATATGCACCCATAACTCCCCCTCCCCCCTCCCCATGTATACATGTGTGTATGTGTGTGTGCATGCATGTATACAGGTATATCTAAGTGTATATGTGTTTGTTTTCATGTGTGCATCCAACTGCATTTTTCCTGCACTAATGTATTGACATCCCCTTTTTTCTGTGTAAAATACAATATGTCAGCTTTGACGTGGGCTGTTGGCACTCATCATCATCAGGTGCCCTGCCGCGTGGCGTTGGCGATCATGGACTTCCATCTGTCTCTATCTCTCGTTGCTCCTAGCATCTCCCCCACCCTCCTCGTCCCCAGCCACTCTGCAAGTCCGTCCAGCATTTTCTCTCTAGGTCTACCTGGTGCTCTTTTTCCCTCCAGCTTTCCCGTTGTGACCAGGTGCTCCAAATTCCCCTTCCTAATAAAATGGCCTATAAATGTTGCCTGTCTTTTCCTAATCTTCCTTATGAGTGATCTACTTGTGTCTGCCTCCATCAAGACTGACTCGTTTGTTTTCTTTGCTGTCCATGGAACGCTCAACATTCTTCTGAGAAACCATATCTCGGCTGCCTCAATCTTGTTCTGGCTTTTCTTGTTGACTGTCCACGCCTCGCATCCATACAACACAGTATTGGTTCTATATAACATTCAAGAACTCTCTTCCTGATGTTAATTGATAGGCATTTGTTGGTAAGAATGCTTGTCATCTTCTTGAATGCTGTTTTGGCTTGGCCGATTCTGCCAGCTATTTCTGATGTGCATCTGCCGTCTGATGAAATGATCGTTCCCAAGTATTTGAATTTATCAACCTGTGTCTAGGTTGCGCCATTTGCTGTTATTTTGCATGAGGGGGTTTCATGTTTTTTACTGATCACCATGACTTCAGTCTTCCTGCTGTTTAATTCCAGCCCCTTACCTTTGCTTTCTATTTCTAGTATATTCACAAGGTTTTGTAGGTCTCTTTCATTTTCTGCAATTAGCACGGTGTCATCTGCATATCGAATGTTGTTTATCATTTTCCCTCCAACCTTTAATCCAGGGTCTTCTTCTAGTTTTCCCATGATGTTTTCACTGTAAAGTGAAAACAGATCTGGTGACAAAACACAACCCTGTCTGACTCCTCTTTTGATATTTTGGAAAGAGCTTACATTGTTTTCTATTCTCATTGCAGCTGTTTGTTCCCAGTACATATTTCTGATTATTCGTATATCTTTTCCATCAACATTGAGTCTCTCCAGTTGGTTGATCAATACATCATGTCTTACCCGATCGAAAGCCTTTGTGTAGTACAGTCAACAAAGCATAAATACAAATCCTTATTCATCTCATTTGACCTCTCTATGATAGTTCTTAGGATGTATACGGCATTAATAGTTCCTTTCCCTTCCACAAATCCACACTGTTCTTCTGCTATTTCTCTTTTGATTCTATTCCTTGTCCTCATCATGACTACCCTCAACAGGATTTTTGTTACATGGCTCATCAAACTGATTGTGCGATGGAGTTCGCATTCTATAGCCCCTGTCTTCGTTGGAAGTGCAATGACAATTGATTTTGACATATCTTTGGGGATTTTTCCAGTGTCGTAAGTTTCATTTAGGAGGACTGTTATTTTTTTCTATGCCGAATTCCTCCAGGGCTTCAATCTTCTCTGTAGTAATGTTGTCTGGTCCTGGGGCTTTTCCCAGTTTCATCTTTTTCAGTGCCGCTCGAACTTCATCTTTCATTATGGGTGGTCCTTCAAAGTTTTTTTTTATAATTTGTTCTTCGTTTCTGTCATCCTCAAAAAGGTCTTTAATGTATTCTCCCCATCTGTCTAATATTTTGTCTTTTTCCATGATAAGCGTGCCATCTTTCGATTTCAAGCAACCAGTTGATGTGCATGAATTTTTTCTGTGGACAACTTCTTCAATTTGTCTGTATATACCCTGAGGATCCGTTTTGTGTCGGTCTTCCATTTCTTTGCATTTTGATTTCAGCCAAGCTTCCTTAGCTTCATTGCACCTATTCCTGATCTCCTTGTTTATCTTCCTGTAGATCTCCTCATTTCTCTTTGCCTTCCTTCTTTCCTCCATCAAGCCCAAAATTTCATTAGTCATCCAGTTCTTTTTTGCTTTTCTATCTGCTTTAGGGATTTCCTCACAAGCTTCATTTATCGAATTCCTCAACTTTGTCCATTGTTCCTCACTGTCACCAGCGTCTTCCAGAGCACTGAATTTGTTTTGAACATGTACATTAATTTTTTTACGTATCACTTCATCCTGTTAGCACTGTACAAATTAAATTATTGTAATCATTGTAAATGTGGTTGAAAATAACATCATATCAATTTGGATCCATGTAATCTTTGGTGGTCCAATTTAATTTAGCTGATGATTGCAACTTGAAAATTGATAAGTTCAAGATCAGAACTGTCTCTCTTTGCTCATTCTTTTGTACCAAATCAAGGGTGTGGGAAAAAGTTAACTTTTTCAACAACTGGGCCACCTAGTCACTAATTCATTATGGTTATTAATTCACTTTCAATACGTCATCACGCAGCTGCAGATTCACAAAGAATTAGAACTTTTCTGAGTGCTTGTTGAAACAATTTCCATTCTATAGCACATTGAAATGTAACATATTTTCATGGCTTGTCAGTTTATGAGATAACAGTCTAATGTTGTCTCTGAATGGGATAAAAATTAAAGGTGTGGTCTTTCAAACAATGTATTGTTTTTTATGTGCAGTGAATTGAGATGTCTCTAAACGTGGTTTCATTATTTTGTTTGGATTATACCTTGTAAAGCTAGGATGTTACATTCCATAAAGTGACTTCACAATGGTCAATATTTTCTTACTGCCTGTTATGCCACTGGCATTTGACACAGTAGCGATGTCTGCCACTGCTGTTTGTTCTGTATAGTATCTCTGGTATTCTGCCAGAATGGCTCTTGGGGTCTGATGCATGCAAGCCCCTACCCCCACCCTCAACCATGACAAAGTAATAATCTCTCGGGCACCTGTTAAGCGGTCTAAGACTGGACATCAGACAATGTCCACGCGAAATTGACACAATGAAATGTTTTGCTTGACGACTACACTATCCAAATCCAATAAAGACCAAGGTAGAAGTGCACAACAAGTGGGTTATGTTATGAGTCCAAATCATGTTACAGCCTAGTCTCCAATGTGTTTAAACAAAAGCATCAGATACTAAAAATACTTTGTTTACTTCTTCTTTCCGATGTCCCATCAGGAGTTTCCACAAACTTCAGCAATTACCTTCACTCTTTCTATTTGTCTCCCAAATATAAACATCATCAAACCCATTTTGTGCAGTCACACTCCCAGTTATAGGGAGTCAGCAGTAGCTGTTGGTATTAGATAACCATAGGAGATTGCACTGTTGCTGAGTCACTGAAGTGTCCACATAATATGTCCATCTCAATCTGACGTTATCAATTCCTCAATTTTTGTTTAACCCTTTCACTCCCACAAACTGTTGATAAGCTGCAAAAACTGAACACTTTCACTTCCTTACCCTTCCTGTAGAAGCTGGTGGATAGGTTGAGAAAGTGAAAGGGTTCAGTTTTTGCTTTGCTGTCATGGCAGACAATGCAGGATGCTGGCAGATAGGGTGAAGGAGTCAAAGGGTTAACAGAACAAAAAAGATAAAGGTAAAATCCATCTCTAAGTTCCTAATTCCTAAGCAAATGTTCATTACAAAATCAAAAATTATATTGACTCGCTATTAGGCCGAGCACAGGCCATGCCTAATGACTTGTGCATTGACAAGATTTTCACTGGATTTATACTCAACGTACTTGTCTAGCCTAGATCTATCACAAATTGTTCATGGCTCTCTCTCTCTCACAGAATATCAAACATTGCACATTAAAGATATTGTTCGTTGTGTCAGTGGCTGGCTAATGTAAACTTGAAAACACCAAGTGTGACCAGTGATGCTTGAGAGATACACACACACACACACGCACACGCGCACGCACACAGACACATGCATACACACACGCCACACATATACAGACACACACACCAGCACGTGAGAGAGAACTATTCAGTGTGTGCACGTGAGGGAGAACTGTTCAGTGTGTTCGGCCCAGTTTTTTATTCCTTTTCTTGGTGTAGAGAGATCACTTGTAGCTGATGTAGCTTATGTGTATAACCCTTATTCCACAAATAGGGGTTTATTTTCTGTCACATTTATGCCTCTCGTGAATTCTGAGACTTACAATAAAGAAACAGGGAACGAACCCAACAGGACTGACTCAAGTAAATTCTGTAAGAGTGTGGTCCTGTCAAAGTGGCGCCCAATAAGGGACTTCCTGCTGTGGAATTGACATCAAGATTTCCAAGTGTTATCCCCATCCTTCCTACCTTCCATTTCCTTTTGACACCCCCTTACCCCCCTACCAGCAAGTTTTGCATCCGAAGAGGATCGCCATGGCTGAAGAAATTCTGGTGTCTAGGGATGAAAAGAGGCTCCTGGAGGCCTTCAGGACTTTGGGTGTGAAACCGAAGGCGGATACCAAGGAAGACCTGGAAGACTGGATGCAGGCTTACGTAGCCTCCAATTCAACTGGAGCAGCGTCCCAGGATGTGAAGCAGGAAAGCAAAGTCGATGGAGCAGCACTCCCCAAGGTGTGGCAACATCAACCGCGCATCTCACCATTCAGCGGCAGTTGTGGCAAAGACCCGGAGGCAACATATGACCTCTGGAAGTATGAAGTTTCCTGTCTCCAGGCCGAGTCATCCTACAGTGGCTGTCATCCTAGAATCCATCAGGAGGTCTCTGCGGGGTGAGGCCGCCAGAATGGCGATGCGGTTGGGGCCAAAGATCACGCTCCCGCAACTTCTCAGCAAATTTCTCTGCAGGGTGAGGCCGCGAGGGTGGCGATGCGGTTGGGGCCAAAGGTCACGCTCCCGCAACTTCTCAGCAAATTTGAGAGTGTGTATGGGACAGTGCAGCTTCTAGCAGAATTCTACAGCGCCCGCCAGCGTGAAGAAGAAGACACAATACAGTGGAGCTGTCGGCTGGAAGATCTGCTGGCCAGGGCTATAGAGGTTGGCCAGGTCGACTCCGCACAGGCCAACGAAATGTTACGCTGCATGCTATGGGCAGGTTTGAGGCCAGACCTCAAGGATCGTACAGCCCACAAGTTTGACACGGTCAAAGACGTTGATGAACTGCGCAAAGCCATCCGTCGAGTAGAGCAAGACGTTCGACCCATTTGGAAGGCAACAGTCAAGACAGCCCAAGCTGATCCACCAGACAATATTGCAGCTCAGCTGAAGAAGATGTCTGCAGAGATCAACTCTTTGAAACAGGAACTACGACAGAAAACTGCAGCCAGATCATGTCAAGATTAACAGGGGTGCACTGCCTCCTGCAACTCCTCAGTGGAGAGAGGCTACACCCCAGGGTGGTGGGAGCAGAAGTCATCGTCCTGGCTGGACGGAGGAAGGACCAATCTGCTACCGCTGCAGGGAGAAGGGGCATGTGCAGGTTGGGTGTCATGTACGCTTGGATCATCGCCGCCGTTTAAACTTCCGCCAGTCTGCAGGAGAGGGCAGCCTGTAGACGTTGAGCTTGCAAACCATCTTCAAACAGCACCGAGGAGGGGATAGGGACAACTGCTCTTTTGGACACTGGAGCTACTGTGTCTACGGTGTCAGCAAGCTTTCATAAAGACAAGCTGTCCCATCTGCCCATCAATCCTCTGAACGACTTACTGCGCATAGAGTGTGCGGACGGTGAACTTCTGCCATACTCAGGGTACATTGAAGCATCTGTGAGCGTTACTGGAGCTGGACTGGATGGTGAGGCTAGGCTGCCTTGTCTCTTCCTGATGGTTCCAGACAGCATGTACGGCAGCAAGGTTCCTGTGCTGTTGCGTAAAAATGTGCTAGAGCAGGTCATGGAGAAGACGCAGAGGAAGCATGGCAACCGTTTCCTGCAGGTGGCCAGACTCCATACTCCCTGGTACCTGTCGTTCAGGTGCATGTCCCTGAGGGAGAGAGAGCTCTGCAGAAGCAAGAACAGACTGACCGTTGTCAAGAATGGGGAGAACCGCAGTATCCTCATTGAACCAAACAGCACCCACATTCTGCAAGGTGTCGTAGACCAAGCATTGGACTACAAGCCAACCTGCGCTTTATTGCAGCAAGTAAGAGAAGACGCTGATCTGGCTTTGCTAGACATCGCTCCAACAATAGTCAACTACCAGGGCAAAAAGACAGGGCTAATAGATGTTCATATCTCAAATGTCACAACCCAGACTGTGGCAGTACCTCCTCATGCCGTGCTTTGTGAACTTCAACCAGTGAGCAGAGCAAGCAGTGACGATATTGTTGGCATGGACATGGTCAAAGTGACAATTTCACCTGAAGGGTTAACCAGTGAGCAGCTTCAGAGCTTGCTGAAAGCCCACCCAGACTGTTTTGTGCAACATGATGCTGGTGTTGGGCATACGACAAGAATGCCCCACCATATCCACCTCACCAATGAGACGCCTTTCAAGGAACGCCATCGCTTCATTCCACCAGGGATGTACGAGGAAGTAAAGACCCATCTACAACAGCTTTTGGACAGCGGTGTTATTCGGCCATCTCACTCTCCCTGGTCGTCAAACGTCGTGCTTGTCAAAAAGAAAGATGGATCTTTGAGACTGTGTGTCGACTTCCGTCAGCTGAATGTACGTACTGTGAAAGACTCCTATGCCCTTCCCCGCATTGAAGACTTGCTGAACAGCCTTTCTGGAGCGAAGTACTCAGTGGTGGACATGAAAAGTGGGTACCATCAAATTGACATTGCAGAAGAGCATCGTGAGAGAACTGCCTTCACTGTAGCCCCATTTGGATTCTTCGAGTTCACCAGACTGGCCATGGGACTTGTCAATGCACCTGCCACCTACCAGCGACTTATGGAGGACTGTCTAGGTGACCTGCACCTCAATATCTGCTTGGTATTCTTGGACAATGTGACGGTCTTCTCAAAGACCTTTCAAGAACACATGGAGCATCTTGAGAGAGTCCTCCTACGCCTGAGGACTGTGGACTGAAGCTGAACCCAAAGAAATGTTCCTTCTGTCAAGAAAAGGTCCGCTATGTTGGGCACATCGTGTCTGCCAAAGGCATTGAGGCAGATCCAGAGAAGTGCAGCCAAGTCGTCAACTGGCCAATTCCTAGGACTCCGGAGGGAGTTCGCAAATTTCCCGGATTTTCTGGGTACTACAGGCGCTATGTGAAAGACTACAGCAAAATCGTAAAACCCCTCACAAGAACTCATGCCCAACCCAAAAGCGAAGAAAGGAAAGAAAACGAAGAACATCAAGACAACCACCAAGTGGGTCTGGGGCACAGAACAACAAGAAGCCTTTGACAGGCTGAAAGAGTGCCTGGCGTAACCACCCATCCTTGGTTTCCCCGACCACAGCAGACGAGTGGATCGGGACTTGGGGCCGTGCTGTGTCAGGAACAGGAAGGTGTGAAGCGAGTCATCAGCTTTGCCAGTCGTGGACTAAGCAAGAGTGAGCGGAACTACCTAGCCCACAAACTTGAGTTTCTGGCACTTAAGTGGGCTGTCACTGACAAGTTCAATGACTACCTGTATGGTAACTCTTTCACTGTGTACACGGACAATAATCCGCTGACTTATGTGCTGACCGCTGCAAGACTGGATGCCACGGGTCACAGGTGGCTGGCAGCTCTGACATCATATGACTTTGACGTTCGCTATCGTCCAGGACTGAACAATGCGGATGCAGATGCCCTGTCACGGTTGCCTGAGCTATAGTCATCGGAACAAGGACACCAGCATGTGCCTGTGGAATTTCTCAGGGCAGACTGCAGGTGTCAGCAACCAGCAGCTTACGTGGAGTGGTTGGCCGCGGCAGCTGAAGTCATTGACAGCTGTGCACCAGTGGGTCTGAGCCTGCAGATTCTCACCCCAGATCAGCTTCAGGTAGCTCAGAGACAAGACCCAGCAATAAAGTCACTGATCAATTCTGTAAGAGCGTGGTCCTGTCACACAAGCATGCAAACAATCATCATCATCATCATCAGGTGCCCTGCCGCATGGCATTGGCGATCATGGACTTCCATCTGTCTCTATCTCTTGTTGCCCCAAGCATCTCCTCCACCCTTCTTGTCTTCAGCCACTCCGCAAGTCCGTCTAGCATTTTCTCCCTGGGTCTACCTGGTGCTCTCTTTCCCTCCAGCTTTCCCGTTGTTACCAGGTGCTCCAAATTCCCTTCCTCATAAAATGGCCTATAAGTGTTGCCTGTCTTTTCCTAATCTTCCTTATGAATGATCTACTTGTGTCTGCCTCCATCAAGACTGTCTCGTTGTTTTTTTCTTTGCAGTCCATGGAACTCTCAACATTCTTCTTAGAAACCACATCTCGGCTGCCTCAATCTTGTTCTGGCTTTGTTTGTTGACTGTCCACGCCTCACATCCGTACAACAGTATTGAACTCTCTTCCTGATGTTAATTGATAGGCATTTGTTAGTAAGATGCTTGTGATCTTCTTGAATGCTGTTTTGGCTTGGCCGATTCTGCCGGCTATTTCCGATGTGCATCTGCCGTCTGATGAAATGACAGTTCCCAGGTATTTGAACTTATTAACCTGCGTCAAGGTTGTGCCATTTGCTGTTATTTTGCATGAGGGGATTTCATGTTTTTTACTGATCACCATGACTTCAGTCTTCCTGCTGTTTAGTTTCAAACAATAGCATGTTTAAAACATATCATTTGGTAAATAACTTCTACCACTGGAAAATAAAGGATCATTATCATTATCACATATACATATGCCACACTCACACACATATAATACACATGCAAAGAAAATGAACAAGTAGTCCTCAATTGAATAGAAGAGATATATTTGACAATTTCATCAATCAAACAGTAAACAATCAACAAATCAACCACTCAAACAATACATCAATCAACAGGCATATAAATGCATCAATCAACAACAACAACAAACACCCTCCTCCTATGAAAAAGGAAGGTACAATAATAAAGGCCTAAAATCAGTTATAACAAATAATTTTCTTTCCAAATAACATATGACATATTTCAAAACAAAAATATTCATCTCCCAAAATAATGGAAACAACAGAAACTTAGTATCTTCTAGTTTCCAGACACTGCTCTGGTTTTAAGCAAAAATACAAATCACATTTCAATAATATACAAAAAACATGGCCATATGACATATATAAAACATTTCCATATAGCACCATCACGTACTCATATTGATTTAAGAGTGACTGATTTTAACAAAATTGACCAATAAGTGCATCATAATAATAATTCTTCTGTGCATGAGTGTATAATGATAATCATGTCTGAATTAATTTTTATGTAAATAATACTTGTGCATGTATAGTAATCTCAAAATGACAATCTTGTGAACCTTTTCAAAAATGCCTTTGTCACTAGAACAAAAATTTAATTTGCTATGAATTGTTCTTGAACAGCATTATTCTCCAAACTCATTTGGACTCAACTGTACATTACATCATAATCACATTTTCTTGGTGGAACATTGAAAACTCAAGCTGATAAGCGAGCTGATCACATTCCATTATGTTGTTGCATTGTCTTTATCTTTGGTGGGTGTACATGCTGGGTGTTTCCATGTTCCCATGAACCAGTCATTGACATGACTAACAACATCATTAACATGCATACCTGATATTCAATCCCAACCATGGGCATGACTTACCCTATCTTTAATGTGTGTGTTTGATATTCTGCATGCTTATACACATGAAAAAAATTATGACACTGGCAGGTCTGCACATACGTTGAAATGGGAGATTACAAAAATGTTTACCCTTTAAACCACCAGGCACAGGTGTCTAGGCAACAGAAAAATCTCCATTTTCTGACCAGGCAGAGGTACCTGGGCAGACTGAATCGAGAACTTTCTGATTGGAAGTCTGACTTTCACCCACTTGAATACTGCGCCGTCAATACATGTTTTTTCCATTGTTTAAGTAAACAAGAACATAAACAAACAAACAAAACCCCAATATATTTATATACTTATCTGAAATATACCACATGTGCAACTCTGAATGAAAACATAAATGGAAAAAGTAAACATGAGAGTTTATCAAAAATATCAATATCAACATGAGAGGTTACTAAATTATTCATTATCCAAAGGTTTGAAATCCAGAGCTGTGTAATAAATAACAATGTTAAACACAATGAGCAGAGAGTCTGACTCAATGACAACAGTAACAACAATAGCAATAAAAACAAGAACAACAGTAGTAATAACAAAAATATGTAGTACAGCTCTAGAGTTGCCCTGCAATGCAAAGGTAATCACTTATTTTAAATCAAGTATGATCAAAGAACTGAAATGTACATGCTCTCATTCTCATTTTGTGCATTTCTAGTTCCTGAAATATACTTGCTCGAAGTCTGCAAAATACATGATCAATGTCTCTTTTCTGTTTCTTTAATTATTGCTAACATTATGAGTTTGTCCTGATTTGATTGATACAGACTATGGAAATTTATTGAATCTACTCAAACAACACATGGAAAAAACAACAACAACAAAGACTGAATTGAATAGTTGGAGATATGATCTATATCATTGATGCACAATGTACATGAATAAGTTCTAATCTCTGTATGAACTTAACCCAAGTCCCTACACGCACCAGTGTTCTCTGAATTGACATGTGGAAATGAACATTAACATAAAGAAATAAAGAAACCACACACGCACACACACACACACCACACGCACGCACCCACCCATGCACACACGCGCGCACACACACAAAGCCCACGAATGCTCAAAGTTCTACCAGCAAAGCAAACATAAAAAGGAGACACATGCATGCACACATGCATGCACACACACAATAAACAGAAATACACAAATAAATCAGTAATATAATATACACTACATAAAGCAATAAAAAAATAACACTTCAAGCTGTAGTTCAAGATTTGTAAAAACACTTTATGCTGTAGTTTAAGATTTGTAAAAACACTTTATGCTGTAGTTTAAGATTTGTAAAAACACTTTATGCTGTAGTTTAAGATTTGTAAAAACACTTTATGCTGTAGTTTAAGATTTGTAAAAACACTTTATGCTGTAGTTTAAGATTTGTAAAAACACTTTATGCTGTAGTTTAAGATTGTAAAACATTTATGCTGTAGTTAAGATTAAAACACTTTATGTTGTAGTTTAAGATTTGTAAAAACACTTTATGCTGTAGTTTAAGATTTGTAAAGATTTTCATATGGAACAACATCCAGGAAATCAAGCTTCCAATTGCTTTGCTCTTTACACAAAATGTTATGCAATAAAAACTATATCAAAATTAAAATCAATCATATACATAAAACATACAGAACAGAGAAGAAAACTACAGTATACACTCATAAAAAAAATGAATCGTACATGTATGCAGACATGTACAAGCCTTCAAAAAATAGTCTTGCAGCACACTTTGGAACCTTTTTCTAGTTTGCCAAAGATGTATTGTGGGCAGTCAGAAAGGAGAGAACTGCAATAATCTAATTGAGACAGGACAAAAACAGATCAAAGTCTTTGCCACATGAGTGGTTGGATATGCATATATAACACTAATTTGATGAATCTCCTTTCTCTATTTTTTTCTAATTAAAGAAAAACACATTGGAGTACAGACCAGTAGCATCACATCATCATCATCATTTGCCCTGCAGCGTGGCGTTGGCAATCATGGCCCTCCATATGAATCTATCCCTTGTCGCTGCAAGCACATCTTCCACCCTGTCTGTACTCAGCCACCCTGCAAGTCTGTCCAATATTTTCTCCCTGGGTCTACCCGGTGTTCTCTTTCCTTCCAGCTTTCCTGTTGTGACCAGGTGCTCTAATTCATCATAGGCAGTAGTATTTCTATATCATCACAGCCTGCTGTTCATATCCCCATCCTGCATCCCATATAGTGTAATTGGGTGACTGACGCCATACAAGAACCCATCAACTGACAGTGTACTGCTGGGTAGCAGCCTCCAGTCTGATGCCTCCAACTCCTGGATGCAGCCATGGGTGGGCTCCATTTTCAGATCCTTCTGCACCAGAGCAGCTACATACTCAGCAATCCCAAGAGATGCTGACACACCTGTGGATCGAATGCCCCCAACTGTGATCCAGTTTCTGAAACAAAAATCCACCACAAAGGTTTGCATATTGTAAAACAATATCAAAATGAAAAAAAGAAAGAAAGAAATGGAGGGAGAAACATTGAGAGTCAGAGAGCGGGAGTGGAAAGACAGACACAGAAAGAGATACAGATGGAGACAAAAACAGATCATGAAGAAAGAGTAAATGGACAAACCTGTACAGAGGAGCAAAGACCAAAATTAACACTCAAGATATAGAGAGAAAGCAGAAGACAGAAAGTTGTTAGATATATATGTATTTAAGTTTTGTGCCCAAAATTATTTCCACAGAATCAGAACAGTAGCAATGGACTGTCAACTCTCATCAGTAAAAACAAACCATGAGTGTCATCATCATTTAGATAAACATGTTAACCTGTCATGGTCAGATTTATGCTTTTTCCCCCGAGTTCCAATTTTTCTCAAATGCATGTCTGCATACTGTTTTGCCCACACTGTGCAGACTGTATGTTTCTGCACAGTCTGCATATTCTGTTTTGGTGGGCTTGCATGCTGAGTGTTTTCACGTTTCCGATACGCCATTGGACATAATTTACACAATCTCTGACTGGCATACTTTATGTTCTGCATAAGTATACACATGCAAAGGGGGTGTGGGCACTAAAACAGGTCTGCACACATGCTGAACTGGGAAACTGGAGAAACTCCACCCTTTACCCACCATGCAGGAGGTTGTTACTGTTATTGTTGTTTAAAGCCCAGCCAATTGTGCACAGCCATATCAGGGCTACAACCGCTTCAAAACATACATAACTTCGACAGGAAAAAAAAAAAGAAAAGAAAATGAAGTACACATATCAATGCATTTGCGCACATAATCTAAGGACATGCTCCCTGCATTGACCACTCTGTCCAATTTATCGCACAGGGGAGATTTAAAAAACACACCTGAATACAAATATAAGCACACATAAGGACACCAAAACATATATAAAAACAAGCATGAATTACCTAAAATTGCTTCCACATATCTCACCTTCCTAAGAGCCAAAAATGCACTTAATACATGTACCCAATTATCAATCCTAAGAAAAAGTACAGAAGACTTTCTCAAACACACACATGTGAAATGGACCATTAAGGCAGAAAATGATAGACTGAAATGACAGAAAGCAAAGTAACAAGGTAGAAACAAAGAGAGTGACAGAAAAGAGGACATTTCTATCACAGAATTTCCAGAAGGTGGGGATACTATCTACACTGAAAGAGCCCCCAGTATCCCCATGGGGGTATGCAGGAGGTACCCAGGTAGGATTATACCCAGACTTCCGATTAGAAGTATGATGTCTTATCCACTTGACCATCATGCTCATCAATATTCATAATTATTTCTAATATATCATAATAACCTTTAAATTTGGTCACCTTATCATTACTCATTAACTCTACCCTGTCCGGTTATAATTTGCCAGTCTCATTCATATTCATAATTAATCCTACCCCATCAAGCTTTAATCTGGACGCTTTAATATTATTCATGAGTAATTCTAACCTGTCGAGATAAGCTCTAATCTGGTAGTCCTTGAACTGTGTGGCAGGTCTGACCCCAGTGTAGTGACCGATGGGTGACCAGCTGGTCAGCTCTGGAACAGTCTGTCGGCCAATCTCCAACAGTCGTTTTGTGATGTCAGGGTCAATGGGGGCTCTGAGGCGACTCTCAACATCTTCTGCTGTAGGTCCTATGATAACTTATTGTGAACTGTAACAAAAAGATTGAAAAGAGTGTAAGTGAGCATTGAAAATCAATTTGTTTTGATAAATGAAGCCTAGGCACACAGAACATTTATACATAATATAATAGAATGCAATAGTAGGCCTACTTGATCAATAAAGCAAGAAAAATTAAGCTAATGCCCTGTCAGTCATACACACAGACACAATACTGATGATTGTCATACACCATTTACTGTTAGAATACCACACACACACACACACACACAACACACAACCACCACACACGACCAAACAAACAAACCACACACACACAACACACACACACACACACACACCAACACACATTACGGATGATCATCGTAAATCATTTGTGTGATGGAAACAAAATTTCCAAAAAGATAAGAACTATTCAAAAAAAAAAAAAAAAAAAAAAAATTCAACCTCCTGAGAAGATTTAATGCTTCCATCATTCTGACAGCATCAGCTTCGAGTTTCATAGGCTTCTCTCCCCATTTCAACATCTTGCCAGTACACAGAGCTTTGTGCAGCCTCAGGCAGTCTGCCAGATAGTCACTGGCAGATTTGGGTGGGGCAAATATGGAATTGTCTGAGTGCAATGAATCCCTCTTGAACAAACTCCAAATTCGAGCATTAGCAAAGATGGCACATGGCACAACAAACCCGTTTTGAAGACATGATGCCTTTTGTGATCTCAGTGGGAACAGGTAAAATACTGGAATTAATCAGGTGACCTGTTTTACTGCCGAACACTGCGTACTGTCCCTTCCTAGGCTTGATACTGCAAAAAGAAATACAACATTTTGACTGTAGCCCTTCAATGGTTTAGATGTTTTTTTGTCTCTCATTCCAAGATCCTTATTTATTACTAGCAATACATTATCTTAAATATTCATATTTTTAAAAAGATAAATAAAAAACATTCAGTTAACATTCAAGTTTACGCAAAATGCACTGAGCAATACTAACACCAAGCTACATCAAAGGTTTAAGAAAAAAAAAACGAGAAAAAGCTAGACAAGAATCAATAACTGTATATCAGTTTTGGTATGCCTTGGACACAGTTATCCCTCTTCTTTTTCTCTGTTCATGGACTGCAACCCATGCACACTCATATACACATGTATGGCTGTTCTTTACCCCATTATGTACTCATACAGACATGTATGGCTGTTCTTTACCCTCACTGTATACTTGTATAGACTGTACGGGAATTCTTTATCTCATTATATAGACCATCATTACTTCACTCCTGGAGATGTGCATCCTGGTTATTTTCACATTTTCATAAAACCATCTACCACTGTCTAGACATATAGGATCTTTAACATGTGTTCTGCGTGTACATTCACATACAAAGTTCAACTGCTAGCAGATCTGTACATAGGTTACAAATCTCAACCCTTGACCCACCAGGTGCTATCTGGCAAGATTGAACTGCTACCTTCTGACTGAAAGGTCTGATGTCCTAACAGATCTGGCTATCAATGTATTGTGTTACATGTCTAAATGTGATGATGATGTCATCCACATCACAATGTTACAGCAGTAACCTTGATTCTATTAAAAACAGCCTTGTAAAGCTGACTCAATGGAGCCAAATTGTCTGCTGGCCCGAGCTCCGCAGCAATAATGGGATTTTCCACTAGCGTTTGTTCCCATTAAGCTGGTAATTCGACAGACAGTCAAGAAGAAAATTCATGATAACCCAGTAATACGGTCTCAAAAAGTTAAAGAAATAACAAGAAAGTAAAACAGAGAAAGAATTCATTCATAATCAGGAGATAATCCTAAGACAGTATAAACTATACTCGTATCCTACTTGAAATATGTTCAATTCCTTTTCTTTTCAGCGTTTGTATGTACATTTTATGAGGAAAGGGGAATTGGAACACCTGGTCACAACAGGAAAGCTGGAGGGAAAGAGAGCACCAGGCAGACCCAGGGAGAAGGTATTGGACGGACTTGCAGAGTGGCTGAAGACAAAGAGGGTGGACGAGGTGCTTGAGGCAACATGGGACAGAAACAGATGGAAGGCCATGATCGCCTACGCCATGTGGCAAGGCACCTGATGATGATGACGATGTACAGAAAAAGAAATCATTAAAAATTAGGAGATAATGCTAAGACAGTATAAAATATGCTCATATCCTACTTGAAGTATGTTCAATTCCATTTTTTTTTTTTTTACGCATTCCAATCTTTCTTGATGTTTATATGCACATGGCTTTTTGCCCATACTGTGAAGTGGTAGGTTGCTACACAGTCTGCATACCTCATGTTCAGTGGACATGCATGCTGGGTGTTTTTATGTTTTTATAAACCAGCCTCTGACATGACTTGCAAGACCTTTAACATTCACATTTGATATTCTGCATGCACATAATATAAAGAGGTTTAGGCAACTGTAGGTCTGCATGCATGTTGACTCGGGACAATGGAATATTCTCCATTCTTACCAACCAGGCAGAGATGTCTAGGTGAATCAAAGCCAGGACATTGTACTGGATTTCTGATAATTACCCACTTGACTTCATGGCCATCATATTAGCACTGAAATTCTACATTAGGCCTACATTGTTACACGCAATAACCCTGATGCTTTTCAAAACTGGAAAACACACACACACACACACACACACACACACACACACACACACACACAACACACACACACACACACACACACACACACACACACACACACACACACACACACACACACACACACAAAAACCCCCAGAAAACAAAACACACACACACACAAAAATAACAGAAAGAGAATTCATTCAAAAATAGCATGTAACCCTAAGACAATATAAAACGTTCACATCACACATTTAAATTTTTTTCCTTTTAAAAAGGAAAATGTGTACAAGACCTGGAGCCAATTTCAAATCCGTTTCTACTTTACAAAATAACAACAGATATAACGATGCAAAAAAATCAAAACAAAACAAAAAACAATGATCTAACAACAAATCAAACATACAGATACATACGAGAAAGTATCAATGCCTGCCATATTTTGAATTCTGTCAGCATAGAGACCAGCACAGTTTATGACAACTTTTGCTGAGACAGGACCACACGTTGTTGTTAGCATTGACCGCCCATGGCTGTTCACCTCATACCCTTGCACTTCACAACCAGTCAGAATCTGAGGCAAAACACAACAGTCTCCCATGCCTTTTTACCTCAAACATTTCTCCATTTCTGTAAATATATGAACTTATACTTATCAATTTTTCAAATAAGTTATACATACATTTCTTGTTCATGTGATAATTAATGTTTGGCAATCAAAGAGAATTAAAATGTCCTAGTTTTAAAACAAATATTAGAAGCCTTGAAGCTTAACAAATATGACTTAGAAAACTTGAAAAGACAAATGTGTGTGTGTGTGTGTGTGTGTGTGTGTGTGTGTGTGTGTGTGTGTGTGTGTGTGTGTGTTGTGTGTGTGTGTGTGTGTGTGTGTGTGTGTGTTCGCATGTATGTGTGTGTGTGTGTGTGTGTGTGTGTGTGTGTGGTGTTTTGTGTTGTGTGTGCATGTGTGTGTGTTCGCATGAGTGTGGTGTGTGTGTGTGTGTGTGTGGTGTGTGTGTGTGTGTGTGTGTGTGTGTGTGTGTGTGTGTGTGTGTGTGTGTGTGTGGGGCTGTTGTGTTGGTGTGTGTGTGTGTGTGTGTGTGTGTATGTGTGTGTGTGTTGTCATGTTTTGTGTGTGTCTGTATGTGTGTGTGATGTGCATGACATGTGTGTGTGTGTTCATGTGCATGTGTGCTGATGTGTGTGATTGTGTGTATGTGTGTGTGTGTGTGTGTGTGTGTGTGTGTGTGTTGTGTGTGTGTGTGTGTAGAGAGGCAATCCACACAACATCCTAGGCAAGCCACATTATGTAGTCACCTATTTTCCTTCATGCACTGACCAGTAAATAAACTGTGTGACCTGTAAGGCCTTGTGGATGAGCATCCAATACAAGAATACAAGACATCCAGGTTCAATTCCCAGTCAGATGGGCCTTTTTCTTCCTTTTACTGACCTGACTGGTGGTGAGAGTGCTAGCCTTTTGGATGAGACCATACACCCAGGTTCAATCCCTGGTCAGACAGGTGTTTTCCCCCCTCATTTACTAACCTTGGTCTGGATGCTAGTCTTTCAGACAAGACAATAAACCAATGTTGGTGTGCAGCATGAACTTACAGCATTTTAACCCTTTGACTTCCCGCACACTGTCCACCAGCCTCCTGCATTGTCACCCATGCTATCAAAGCAAAAACTTAACCTTTTGACTCCCTCATCCTATCCACCAGCTTCTGACTCGCTCACCCTATCTACCAGCTTCCTACAATTGATGAAATAGGGTGCCAGAGTCAAAGGGTTAAAGCTCCCATGGCAACAAAAGAGTTATCTCTGGTGAAATTTCAGACAAAAATCTGCATTCAAAGTAAACAAAACCACAAGCAAAAATGAGTGGTGCTGTATTTCCCCAGGGGACAGTGGCATGCAATTCATGGGCTGGTTGGTTCTTTGACAGAGCAATGGAATCAAAATCTGATATCCTGAGTTCAATCCCAGCCTGCAACATTAAAAAACTGGCCTGTTGGCTGCCCATCTTAATGTTTCCATCATTCTGTTGGAGTCAGCTTGCTGTTTCATAGGTCCTTTCTTCCCCCCTCCCCATTTCAAGACCTTGCCAGCATACAGGATTTTGCAGCAGGCTCGGAAAATCTGCCAGATAATCGCTGGCAGATTTGGGTGGAGCGCATATGGAACTGTCTGAGTGTGATGAATCCCTCTTGAAAAAACTCGAAACTCGCACAAAAATTTTTTCATTATAACCACATGAGAAAAGACATCAATTCATCCTAGCCCAATTCAATCCAACAGTCAGACCTGATTTACAAACCCTGCCTCCATGTTTTCTGGCATGGTGCGCTAACAGGAGACCCAAAACACATGGCTCCAAGACAGTTTCTTCTGGAATCCACAGCGCTCCCTGCGCATGCCGATTCAGGTTTGGTTCCTTTCTGTACAGGTCTGTGAGTGAAAGCTGAATGACGTCTTTCACTCCTTTGTCAAACGAGGAAGTCCTGACTGCATCCAGTTTAGATTTCTGGGAAACCAGTTTCATTGATTGTAGATTATAACAGCGTATGCTACTATGTATGATTGTTCTAATGCAATAATCAAATTACTGAATAATCGAACTAAGTGGTCAAAAATAATTTGAAAAGTTTCGTTGTTTGATTTTTTTTTTTTTTAAGCCTCTTTCAGGGTATAGAGGATAACTCTTAAGAGAGAGAGAGAGAGAGAGAGAGAGGAGAGAGAGAGAGAGAGAGGAGAGGAGAGAGGGGAGAGAGAGGAGAGAGAGAAGAGAGAGAGAAGAGAGAGAGAGAGAGAGAGAGAGAGAGAGAGAGGAGAGAGAGAGAGAGAGAGAGAGAGAGAGAACAAAAGTAGACCATGATTAATAATGTTTAAAGCCTATCTAAATACTCAGAGCCATATCAGGTGTATAATTATAACTATCCCAAACAAAACACAAATGTATTAAACAAATCAATGACCCTGGGGGGGGGGGGGGGGGACTTGAAAAAGAAAATTAAGCTCATCCATCATTGCATTCATGCAAATAATCTGGGGTTGAGCTCCTAGCATTGACCATTCTGCTGAATTTATGACCAGGGAATTAAAAAGAAAACTGAAAACAAACATAACTAAGTATATAAAAACGTACATGAAAACTAGCTGACAGTATCAAAAACTACTACTAAGCAGTTTTCATTTCCTTAATGCTAAAATAAGAAATCAATATAGATGTACCCAATTATCAATCCAGACAGAAAGTTGGTAGTCTATATGAAAATTATAATGGTGAATGAAACAACAATGCAGAAAATGAGAAAGGAATAGATGACAGAAAGCAAATGACCAAATCAGGAACAAAGAAAGTGACAGAAAGGAAGAAATTTCTAGCACACAGAATTTCCAGAAGGTGGGGATACAATTTATACTGAATGAGCCCTGGGCATCCTCTTGGGGGTTTAAGACACACTACTGATGAATAAAAGCAGACACAAGTTACACCAATCAGTTCTGACAAACCTGCTCAGGGTTCCATGCCACCATGATGGATCCATTCTGCTTATATGGTACATCCAGTTTGTTCAGAGTACCAAACAATCTCTGCACGCTTCGCCTGATGCAGTGAAGTTCTAAACTTTTGGCTGGAGCATCAAATCCTGTATGCAGCATTCCACTGTGACCACAAGCAGTGATACAATTTTTAGTTAAGACATGAATGTCTATATTTTTCCGTCTCAAGTACTTGTAATTTCTTTTGCAATGTAAGGTTCTTCTGATGGAGTCATGGACTCAAGACCTGGTATCTCGAGTTCAATCCAACCCACAATATTAAAATCAGGCCTGTTTTTGGCCATCTTAATGTTTCCATCAAATCAGTGTTTCATACGTCTCCCTATCCCCACCCCCGCCATCACCACTTCAAGATCTTGCCAGCACATATGGTTTTGTGCAGGCTAAGGGAGTCTGCCAGATAACTGCAGGGCAGATTTTGGTGAACATATGGAACTGTCCCATATATACAAATAAATTGCTTACTGATCAAACTCCAAATCCAAACTTCTGTATAACGTGTATTCTTTATTTGACTAGCAGTCTCAATTATTACAAAGCTGAGACTTCATCCTTAACTGTGATACACTTATTGAAGCTAAAGCATCTATTAGTTTGTATAGGTCTGTATCCCCCTTTTGACAGCCATGGAGCATTCTGAAGTTTTACTCTTTTCCATCTTAGTGGGGCATATCTATTTAAGACAATGATGAACAGGTCATACAAAATGCACAGGGCTTTGTTGGAATCACTAGTACTAAAAACAGTACTAAACCGCATTTCATCAAGATCAGAGAGGAATATATTTTCATCTGTGCTTGAATGATCTATATGTGATGCATGTATCATTTTCTTTTTATCTTTTGGACTTTGGCTGACCGGGTGCAAATTACAGGTCGATGATCACTGATGCTTAAATCATCTACTCTACTTTGGTTATTGCACCTAGTTTGTTTACGAGTATAAATGTGATCTAAGAGAGTTTCTGATGTGTTGTAATTCTTTTTGGATCGTTTATTAACTGCTTCAGGCTAATTAGGGTGGTTATCGACTGTCATGCATGTTGTGATGTGAGCAGGTCAAAATTGAAATCACCTAAATTAGTAATGTATGTCTATATTTCGTTGACATATTTTGTCCATCATTTTTAGAAAGAGGTCATGCCACTGATATTAAGTGCCATAGCACAGAAACCGCTCTATTGCGTGTGGTCAATGACCTCCTTCAGGCTTCAGACAATGGGAGTGTGTCTATCTTGTCACTGCTTGACTTGTCAGCAACATTTGACACCATAGACCATAGCATCCTCAAAACGCATTGCGTACCACTTTTGGCTGCTCTGGAATGGTTCTGGACTGGTTTACCTCCTATTTGACTGGCCGTACCCAGTCTGTTGTCATTGGCCACAAATCAAATCCATCTGTGCTGAAATGTGGTGTCCCACAAGGTTCTGTCTTGGGACCTGTCCTGTTCACTATGTATACACAACCTCTCAGCACTATCATTCATCAGTCAGGTCACTCATACCACTTCTTTGCGGATGACTCACAGCTGCATAGCTCCTCTGCCCCATCAGATTTTGACGCTCTTGCGTGCAGTCTGAGAGATTGTATAGAGGATGTCTCCAAGTGGATGAGTGAAAACAAGCTGAAGATGAACGATGATAAAACTGAGCTTATTGTTACTGGTACTAAGTCAAAGGTCAATCAGGTTACTCATGCCCCCATGTCTATCTCTGGTTGTGATGTATCTTTCTCACAAACTGTTAGAAACCTTGGCTTCTACCTGGATGAAACACTGTCTATGGAAGCCCATGTCAAACAGTTGTGCCGTACTCTGTACTATCAGCTACGCAAAATACGTAAGATTCGCTCCTGTCTTTCCACTGATGCTGCCAACAAGCTTGCTGTCTCTTTCATACTATCTACACTGGACTTCGCAGGTCTCCATGACAATCAACTATTTAAACTTCAGCGCATACAGAACCACGCGGCTTGCCTTGTTCTCCGCAAGCCCAGGCGTGAGAGTGCAAAATCTCTGCTTAGAACACTTCATTGGCTCCCGGTAAAGGCTAGGATTCAATATAAAGTTGCCTGTCTCTGCTTTCAGTGTATCTATCACAAGAACATGCCATCCTATCTTGCCAACCTCCTGCAGGGTTACAAACCTTCTCGAACGCTCC
Organism: Monoplex corrugatus; assembly: GCA_030674185.1. Taxonomy (NCBI): domain Eukaryota; kingdom Metazoa; phylum Mollusca; class Gastropoda; order Littorinimorpha; family Ranellidae; genus Monoplex; species Monoplex corrugatus. The sequence goes on from JAPXFY010000016.1 coordinate 50,119,962, forward strand.
GTTCTTCTGACACCTCACTGTTGACTGTTCCTCGCTTCTCTCTAGACACCTTTGGTAAAAAGTCTTTCTCTGTCCTTGGCCCGAATGTATGGAACTCTCTACCACTGTCTCTCAGAAAAACTAAGTGTTTCTCAACCTTCAAACGGCACCTGAAAACCCACCTCTTTCAAACTCATCTAACCTGAAGAGCCTTAGTTTGCAAGTCTGTCATCAGACTAATCTCTCCTGCCTGTATAACAATATTTTGTATAGGGGCCTATAGAGCGAGGTGTGTGTGTGCGTGCATGTGTGTGTATGTGTGTGTGTGTGTGTGTGTGTGTGTGTGTGTGTGTGTGTGTGTGTGTGTGTGTGTGTGTGTGTGTGTGTGTGTGTGTGTGTGCATGAGTGAGCATGTGTGTGTATCACTGTATGTGTACAGCTGAGGAGGGGATAGGGGAGAAATTGAGTGGGAAAGAGACTGAAATACTTTAAGAAACTTTAAAAATTTTTTGTTTGTATGTAAATTGTGATGTATGATATGCGAATAGTTTATAATTTGTGTGGTAGGCCTAATTTTGATTGTCAAGGTGTTAATGCTGTAATACTGAAGTTATAATGTTTTACCTGTATATGAATTAGAATTTTTCTGTTTTTATCTTCATTCAAAATATTGATTATACTTTTATGTACAACTATTGCATGCACAAACACACACACGCACACACACTCACACACACACACGCACACATTCTTACATACACGCGCACAGCAACGCACACGCACGCGCACACGCACACACACGTACGCAAGCACACACACCCAGCAATATATAAACACAGTATGCCTCTTTATTCATTTCATATGAAAAATCTGTTAATCTTTCTTCATTACATAAGTCAGTGTTTAAATTTTAATATTCTGTGGTTTCTTATGTGTCTTTTTACTTGTATAGCTTTAATGTTAGTTGTTATCTTATTGTGTATGTAATTGTGAACATTTTTTATCACCTTTTGCCTTTCTTGCGAAATGTAAAGCGCTGGTGAGCATGTTTTTATATGGAATATGCACTATACAAATAAACATTTTTATTATTATTATATGTGCCCCTAGGATTTCGATATAAAATTCTGACAAGTAAAGATGGAGCTCTTGATGAAGGCTTGAGAGATATATATATATATATATATATATATATATATATATATATATATATATAACATATATATATATATATATATATATATATATATATAGAGAGAGAGAGAGAGAGAGAAAGACAGACAGTGGAGACAGAGAATGAGAGCGCAGAGAGAGAGAGAGAGAGAGACGCCTAAATAAAATGCCTGGTCTCTGGAGAGCAAGACAGGAAGAGATGCTGACGGCCTTTTCACTGTGTTGTCCTGTCACTTATCATTAATGTCAGTCTGTAATGTACTCTACCCTGTCACTTATCATTCATGTCAGTCTGTAATATACTGATGTTGGTTCTACAATCGAATTTACACATTTATGCCTTTGAGTTTGAGTGTAGTCAACATCGAAAGTAGGCCACAAACTGTTTGAGCCTCGTTGATCAATGTTTGTGTGGTCGGTCATTTTGCTATCGATGTTATGCATGCGTACCTGTTTCCACTGCTCGCATCAGACATGAGGTTTTCATTTTTCTCAAGCAGAACGCATTTGTATCCCAGCCGATTTAGTTCAAAGAAGACAGAGCAACCAACAATACCTCCACCAACGATCGCAATATCTGTGGCAGCCATGATTGTGACCTTGAACTTTGACACTTTCGCTTCAGCTTGCAGATGGTCTGCGACTAGCCCCAGCTGATTCATTGATTGATAGGGCCGATCTTGGTCTTTAGCGTGTCTGATAAGGGGTCCATGTCATTGCGTCGACAGCTCATTGCGTGGACAGCTCGGACAACTCGTTGCGGCCACGTCGTGTGATATGTGACTTTGAACGCGCTCTTCTGACAAGCATCGAAACTGAACTTCCACATTCGCAGTTGCAAGCTTGCTATTTCCACTTCACTCAAAGTCTTTGGAGAAAAGTCCAGGAACTGGGACTGGCAGCTGATTACAGACGCAGCCAGAGATTGGCGCGATTCATCCGAAAGCTCTTGGCAATTGGCTACCTCCCCATCGCCCTGCTGGCCCTGAATTTCAAGCAAGACATTTAATGAGGAGATTCCCAGATCTGCAGGACTTTCTTCATTACATGAGACGCACTTACATCGGGCCTCATGCCACGTTCCCTCCGCAGCTGTGGTGCGTTACTGAACGGAACATGGATCAGCGAACAAACAACCATGTTGAGTGTAAGTAAGATTTTTTTTTTCAATATCAGACATGGGATTCTGAGATTGGAAAAAAGGCTGAAAAGTGCCAGGGGTCTGGGTGCTGAAGCAATTTAAAATTTATTATCCTTATAAATCACATCTGAACAGTAGTGTCCTTTCTTGTCACATATTTTGGCAAAGGAAATTACCTCATAGCCACTCAAAAATGGTCCAGGAAGGATTTCAAAAGGAGGAATTCAGCCTAAAGGAGGAAAAATCCCATGTCTGAATATATATATTGCAAAAAATAAAAATTAGTTATTCTTAATAGGCATGTCAAACTACACATTCCTTCAATACTGTCGTCAAGATTGCTTCATATATGGAAAATAACGGATTTTAACAGTTATTTATTATGTGTCAGTTATCAAAAGTACACACTCTGGATCAGCATGTCAAACGGCTCCTACCCATCAAATTTGTTGAAGATTGCTTCAAAAATGAAAAATAACGATTTTTCTAACGGTTTTTTATTATATGCCAGTTATCAAAAAATGCATAGTCTTGATCAGCATGTCAAACTGCACCAAATTTGGCGAAGATTGCTTCAAAAATTAAAAAAAACGTTTTAACGGTTTTTGTTATGTGTCAGTCATTAAAATTTAATACAATCAATGGGACCTGAATTCCAGTTACTGTGCAAAATTTCAGCTCAATCGGTCCAGTGGTTGCTGAGAACGAAGCGTTTAAGCGAAGACACACAGACAGACAGACAGACAGACAGATAGACAGACACACACACAATAAAGTCTGTAGGATCTCTAAGAAATCTTAGAGAGATAAGTGATGAACACAACTTTGAATTTGGTTTCAGCTTTCCACAGGAAGTTCGCAACTGCCATTGCAGTGAGGAGGCCTAACATCTGGGTGTTCCTTCGGGTGCTCAAAGACCAACAGGCACTGACAGAGAGCGCCTTCGAAGCTGCCAGAAGGGGAAGTCAACCGCTGAGGCGCAGAAGAAAGTGGCGCCAACTTGAGGAGCGCCTGGTTGAACTGAAGCGCCAGTACAATGAAGGTCTCACCTGTCTCACCTGTCGGCGTCACCGGGAACAGTGTTGGCCGCTGCACATGATGTCCTCACAAGTTGCCTCCAGCACTCTCGATCTTGGCTAAGTCTGACCACCTCCTGGAGTTTCTTGCCACTGATGTTTGTGATGTTTCTAGCAAGTGATGCAGGTGGCCGTCCTCTGTTTCTCTTTCCTTCCACTTTACCTTGGAGGACAGTGGACATCAAGTCTGTTCTCTCATTACGGATTGCGTGTCCAACATATTTCAGTTTCCTCCGTTGTATGAGTACTAGAAGCTTGCGTGTAGTACCCAACTCATTCAGAATGCTTTCATTTGAGCGCCTATCCGTCCATTTGACCCTCAGCAGTCTTCGGTAAAACCACAGCTCTGCTGCTTCCACTCGTCTTTCATCCTCTTTCTTCATTGTCCATGCCTCGCAGCCGTATAACATCACTGGCCAGACAAGACATTTTAAGAGTTTTATCTTAAGGTCTGCTGTTATGCTGTGGTCTTTCCAAATATTGTTCAATTGAACCATACTGTTCTTGGCCATTCCAATTCTCATCTTTATGTCTTTTGAGCATGTTCCATCGTGTGTCTTGACTGAACCTAAATATCTAAAGTCCTTGACATTTTCTAGAGGGACTTGGTTTAGCATGATCTGGTCCTGTCTAGTGTTATATTTGCCTGCAACATGCATAACCTTTGTCTTCTTTGAATTTAAGTCCAGCCCAGCTGCCTTTCCAACCCGGTCTACCCTGTACAGGATCCTCCTAGAGCCTGTAATGTTGTCTGCCAGTAATCCTGTGTCATCTGCGTAGCGTAAATTTGACAGGTTTCTACCACCAATATTTACTCCCATGTCTTCTATGTCTGCTTCTCTCATGATATGTTCAGTGTATATGCTGAAGAGATGTGGAGACAGGATGCAACCTTGCCTTACCCCTTTAGTGATGTTAAAAAATTTGCAGTTTTGATTATTCCATCTGATTGTTGCTTTTTGATCATTATATAATGAAGCTATGAGGGAAACCAGATGTCTTGGAAAACCCATTTTGATCATGAAGTGGAAAAGACTTTGGTGAATCACGCTATCAAACGCTTTGCTGTAGTCAATGAAAACGATGAACATCTCTTGGTCTGTGTTTCTAATCTTTTCTATCAATATCTGGAGTACAAACAGCATATCTATTGTTCCCCTGTTTTTCCTATAGCCTGCCTGACAGTCGGATAGCTCTTCCTCTACTTTTGGCTTTAACCTGTTTAAAATTATTATCAGCAGTATTTTACTGGCATGACTGATCAGTGCAATTGTTCTATAATTGTTGCAGTCTTTGACATTTCCACTCTTATGTAACATGACAAATTCTTGGAGCTTCCAGTCTGTAGGCCACTGACAAGTCTTCCATATCTTGCAGCATAAGTGATGCATTACTTTAAGTCCACCATCACCTGAGTGTTTCAACAACTCTCCAGGAATATTGTCAAGACCAGGAGACTTTCTGCATTTTAGATCTTTAATGGCAGATTCAACTTCGCTGAGCAGAGGTTCAGGTTCCGTATCTCCAGGGGTCAATTCCAAATTTGGCTCTAAATTATTTTCATGGCTGTCAGGCTTGCCAAAAAGTGATGTGCCATATTCGTTCCACCTATCCAAGACATCATCTGGTTCAGTCAGAGTGTGACCATCCTTGTTGTTGATGCATTGGTTTGTTGCTTTGAAATTTGTTTTTTTCACTTTTTTTATTTGTTTGAAGAGCTCCCTCGACTTCCTGTTTTCGTTGTGTTCATTGATTTTACTGCATTCTTGTGCCAGCCAATTTGCTTTGTCTCTTCTGACTTTACTTTTTATTTCCCTTTTCAGTGCTGAGTATTTTTCCCGCTCTCCCTGCTTTCGAGCTTGACTTTTCTTTTCTGCCAGATCTATCACTTCCTGACTTATGTAGGGCTTAGCTTTTTTCCTTTTCTCTTCTTTTCCTAGTTTTTCTTCAGAGATTTTGGTCAGTGTGTTTTTTATGTCTGTCCAGATTTCATCAGGATATGAGTCATTTTCATCCCAAACTTCAAGTAACTTTAAGAAACGATTACTTGTTTCTATACTAAATTCTAACGCCAGCTCAGGGTTTTCTAATTTTGATATGTCGAACTTTGGCGTCGATTTGGTTTTAGGCTTCTTCAATATTTTCATTCTTAATTTGGTTGTCACAAGAATGTGATCCGTGTCGCAGTCTGTTCCAGGCTTTGTTTTTGCATTGAGGACAGTTGATTTCCAGGATCTGTCAATGATAATATAATCAATCTGATTACGACACCTGTCTCCTGGAGAAATCCAAAGTAGGTAACTGTTGAATATTTCCCATATCCCTTTTGTGCTAAGTGAACTAAATTGCGAGATTCTTATTAAAACCTGCTTATTACCATATCCCAAAAAACTAACAGCTGCCAAAGTCAAATGCAATGTATGCTGTATAAATATAGAAATATGAGTTTGACTATCTCTACCCATCTCCTCTTCCCCTCCACTCCCCGTTTCTCCCCCCCCTCCCCCTCTGCCATAAAACTTTATTTCCAACGTTAGCCGTTCCCCACTGATTATTTTAAGCAAGCCTGATTAGAAACTGTCATTGGAACTGTCAGTAAGAATTCATAGTCTAAAATCTGGCCCACGGCTCCATGAGGCCGTATGCAAAAAAGTCCGTAGCTTCAGAACTTTGTATGGGTTGTTACTGGGTGAGAACGAAGCCCGTGCTGCGACTTCTTCGTGTGTGGCGCTCATGGGGCCATATGCCAAATTTCAAGTCTGTAGCTTCAATACTTTGGATTTCTATTGCGTGTACACACACATATACACAGAAAGACACACACACACACACACACACACACACACACACACACACACACACACACACACACACACACACACACACACACACACACACACACAGAGTCTTCATTTGTAGATATAGAAGATTAAACATGATACATTAGTTGACGTTGATTTAATTTCGTTTGGTTTGTGTTCTGTGCTCCTTTTTTTTTCTTTCTTTAACTGGTCCACATACATTTGCACATTTCTGTCAAGACAATCATTTAGCATTTTTAGTGTTCAAATGTGTATCAGGTATTCTTTTTATTTTTATTTTGTAAGGGAAGTAACTCATATTACGTTCCCTGTTCGCGAAAGCAAAATGATGTCCCTTAAAAAAATAATAAAGAACCTGTCTGTCTGTCTCTCTCTGTCTGTCTCTCTCTCTGTCTGTCTGTCTCTCTCTCCCTCCCTCCCCCCCCCTAAAATGTGAATGAGCTGTCGACGCAATGAGCTGTCGACGCAATGGGCTGTCGACTTTACGGGTACCTCCCCTGATAAGCAAGTGCGTGTTCGACAGAGAATGAGAGATGGACAGTTCTGAACGAACTTACACACACACACACACACACACATACAGTCTCCTCGACTGGACACTTAATCGCACGAGCAATCACATAAACCTACACAGGAAACACACACACACACTACCTTGGCATGATCAATAAAGCGAATGCACAGACCTTTTAGTAGGCCTACTTCCATTTGTTTCTGAGCCAGAACATCAAAGCAAAACATGGCATCTCTTATTCCTCTGTTTGCTCTGAATCCAAACTGTTCATCTCCCACTTTTTAGTTTAATTTGTCTTTGATTCTTTGCAAAATGTCAGACCATTTTTCAGTGTGTGAGACATGAAACTGATTGTTCTAAAATATGCACATCCATCGGCTTTATGTTTCTTTGGTATAGTAATTAAGACTTGTGTTTTGAAGACTTCTGGAAGGTGTCCTGTCTCATAAATATCGTTAGAAATATCAGTTAACTTGTCAACACCAAAATCTACTACAGCTGCAATCATTTCACAGGCGACCTCATCTGGAACTGGAACTTTGCCTTTTTTCATTTCCTTGATAGCTCGTTCTGTCTCTGATTTCAAGATTTTTGGTCCTTCAAAGCTTGATAGTATTTTTTCTTCTTCTGGTTTTTCATCTTCAAAAGGATTTCCTTTATCTTTCGTCCATCTTTTCATTATATTCTCTTTCTTTAATAATTTTCCTTGTTTGTTTTTGATGCAGTCCCCTTTTCTTACAACTGTTTTGCCATTAGTCGTGTCTTTGATGTTTTTATACATTTTATTGTCTACTTGAATGAAGACTTTTAACTTCCTCACACTTTTCTTTGAGCCATTTTCTGTTTTTCTTCTTTGTATTTATTTCTGATAGTCTTTTATTTTCTCATATTTGAGTCGACTCTTATTTTCTTGAGCTGTGTCATCAATTACAAAATTTCTTCAGTCATCCAAGGTTTATCTTTCTTTGCTTTTCTCTCAGTCTATTAACCCCATGCTGGATCCTCTTCCAGGTTCTCTCTACTCCGATTGTCTCCCTACTCTCCTCCCATTCATCACTGACATCATCAACACTTCTTTTCAAACTGGAACTGTCCCAGATTCTTTCAAGTCTGCTATTGTTCACCCTCTCCTCAAGAAACACAATTTAGACCCGAATGAACTGAAAAATTACAGGCCTATCTCTAATCTCTCTTTCTTGTCAAAACTCCTTGAAAAAGTCGTCCTCAACCAGCTGAACTCTCACCTGTCTGCCAACAATCTCCTCAATCCTTTCCAGTCAGCCTACCGCCAGTGCCATAGCACTGAAACTGCCCTACTACACATTCTCAACAATCTCCTCCTTGCAACTGATACTGGCAAAGTCTCTCTCCTCACACTCCTTGATCTGTCTGCAGCTTTCGATACCATTGACCATGGTATTCTCCTTTCTAGACTTCATCATACTTTTGGCATCTCTGACATTGCTCTCTCCTTTTTCACTTCGTATTTATCAAACAGAAAACAAACTGTTCTCATCAATGGCACTTACTCTCAACCTGCATACCTGACCTGTGGTGTTCCACAAGGATCTGTCCTTGGCCCTGTTCTTTTCACTCTTTATACCTCCCCCTGTCCACCATCATCAACTCCCATTCTATAAAACACCACTTCTATGCTGATGACACCCCAACTTCAAGATAGTGACTCACCTGATAATATACAGCGCCTGTTGACTCGCACCACTGAGTGTTACTCGGACATTAAGAACTGGATGACACACAATAGACTTCAGCTTAATGACGACAAGACAGAAGCTATCCTCATTGGCACCCGTCAGAAACTTTCCCAGCTGCCTCCTCTTTCTCTCCCATTATGTAACACATCAGTCCCAATTTCTGATTCAGCTAAAAACCTTGGTGTCTTCATTGACTCTACCCTGTCCATGAACAACTTTGTTTCTCAAACTGCCAGATCTTGCTACTATCATCTCCATCGTATAAGCCTGATCAGGAAGTATCTCTCTGTCGAAACAACTGCAAAACTCGTTCTCTCCTTCATAATGTCTCGCATTGACTATTGCAATTCACTCCTGTCTGGTCTTCCTGCCTCCACCATTCACATCCTACAGCGCATTCAAAACAATGCTGTACGCCTTGTACTCAAAAGAAAAAAGCTGACCACATATCTCCTCTCCTGGCACAACTTCACTGGCTCCCTGTATCAAAGCGCATACAGTACAAACTAGACACCATGTGCTACAAAAGCCTCAATAACGCAGCCCCCGATTACCTGTCAAGCCTATTTGAGATCTATGTTCCCTCACGTACCCTCCGCTCTGCCTCCGATCCTCTGACTTTTCGCTTTCCACGCACTAAGCTCAATACCTATGGTCCACGAGCCTTCTCTGTTTCTGGTCCACTCTCCTGGAACAAACTTCCTCTCTCAGTCCGTCAGCAACCTACTTTTGCCTCCTTCAAGTCCGCTCTCAAAACTCACCTTTTCTCCTCTGCATAAATTCCTAACCTCACTCAACCCCCCTCTGCAGCCTGTCTCCGCTCGGAGGGGAATCACTTTGTTTTAATATATAATTGTATATGATGTGCTCTCTGTGGTTTTCCATTGGTTTTATTCTTGCTTTTATTGCTTTTATTCTTTTCTCCCCATTTGTGGCCATGCATGTGTGTGTGTGTGTGTGTGTGTGTGTTTGTGTGTGTGTGTGTGTGTGTGTGTGTGTGTGTGTGTGCGTGCGTGCGTGCGTGCGTGTGTGCGTGTGTGTCTTTTCGGCGCTTGGATTTGATTTTGTCGAGATTTGCGCTATATAAATATTGTAATTATTATGTATGCATGTGCGTACGTATGTATGTATGTATGTATGTATGTATGTATGTATGTATGTATACGCTTAGATTTATGTATGTATGTATGTATGCATGTATACGCTCAGCTTAGATTTATGTATGTAAGTATGTAAGCATGTATGTATGCATGTATACGCTCATATGTATGTAGGTATGTATGCATGTATACGCTCAGCGCTTAGATTTGATTTTATCAAGATTTTGCGCTATATAAATAAAATATATTATTATTATTATTATGCTTTACACTATCTCTTATGTTTTCCACTTAATGTCAACTTTGTCACTGGGTGTCTCATGACAATATCGCTCTAGGCCTATATTCATCAGCGCTCATACTTGTTTCTCATTGCAATAAAGTATCTCAGTTTCGGATCCTCCATTTTTAGTTTTCTTACTTCGACATTCTTTTAGTTTGATGTTTGAAATGATTGGGTTGTGATAGGAATAAATATCTGCACCTTGGATAAGTCAACCTTTTGATAAGTCTACTTTTTCCTTTGGTCCCCACAAGGCTGAATTATCAGGAAAATACTGTATAAACATAAGTAGGCGAGAGTAGGGAAGACGATTGCATGCCCCCTCCAAATGCATGGAAGATAGTATTAATGAAATGATTTGAACATTTCCCCTTTTTCATGGGCTAATGTTATATTTGTTTGATTTATTATGATCCATTCCTGAACTATTGTTTACACTGCATTAATGTATAGATACCTCCCTCCCATCTCCAAATTTCTTAAAGTACAATCAGCATGTATTGACATGGACCGTTCACACTACACAAAAAGGATCTTATTATCATGAAGAGCAAGCCATTTTTAAACAGGGACAACAGTTGTGACCTGCCAAACATATAAATGTTCTGGACAAGGAAACATTGTTCAGCCAATTGACTTTTGGAAACTTCCTTGACACTTTGCTCGACAAAACTGAGAAGTTAGTTTGTCTGTTGTTTAGGTCTCATATCAGGTGAATTTTGTCTTTTGAGTTTGCTTGACAAAGCACAGCCAGCCAAAATGTGGGCATGTTTTATTACATGTTCTCATTCTATTTTCAAGTCTGGTTTCTATTTCCTTGATACTGGCAGTCACTTTGATTCAGGTAATAAATGCACCTTCTCCCTTACACACAAACACATACATGCACGCATGGACACATGCATTACACATCAAAGGTTTGCTCCTTTACATGCAAAATACATTGAAAATGAAGTGATTGATGCAGACATAACAGCAGGTTCAATCAACGCAATTGTCCTTGCTAGCAAATAGTAAATACTAAGCAAATAGGCTCTACATGCTAGCCAACTAATTTCGTACTGAAATATAGAAAGCCTAAAAAAATCCCAACTGCACTGACATAATTTTGACATGGCAATCAAAAGGTCAAGGTTCAGTAAAGAGTTCAAGTTTATGAAGACTTATATTGACATATAACTGGTACACTAGATCATGGCTAATGTGAGGGCTGATCAAAAGGTCTTGTCTGTTAGGCTACTATTTCTGAACCTTTTTATTATTATGTTTATTAAAGCCTATGACCACTGCAAAATGCAGCCTACATAACACCTCCCTCTTAAGGAAAAAAAAATGGAAAAGAAAATAATGTACCGATGACAACTTTTAAGACAGGTAGAAAAATAGATCCTAGCACAGAGCAGCTCAGATGCAAAGCCTTTACAAAGCTCAGACTTGAGACAGACTGATCAAAATTCATGCTGATTTGATAGTTGGGTATGGAGACAAGCATCTTGTCATATAAGACAGTTTACCTCCAAACTGATAAACCAAATTGGAAGATGGATATCACTGTGGATGTCCAAGTGAGGCCCTGAACATGAACGGTTCAGCTTAAAATGAGTAGTTGAAGAGGATTCATCAGTTTGTGAAGTAATTCGGACGTAAGGATTTTTTCATATGCCACAGTTGAACGGACCCTTCAGTATGATCTCAAGTGGAGAAAAGTAGCTGTCAGATGACACCTCATCTTCTGACAGACCAGCAGGGAAGAAAAGGGTTCCAAGTTCTAAGCAGTAACATAGCTTGAAACCTAAAAGCTAAAGGGCTCATTATAACTGTGCAACGTGACCACAGGTGACAAAACATGGATCACTTTCTGTGGGATCTCTAATGGTCCAGTCAAATGTGGGTGGTGCTAATGACCGAAGACCAGTTATGATGACTTGGCTTTCAAAGCTAGAAGAAACTTGTCTCCTTTTTCTGTAACTCCCAAGGGTCTTTACTGATCTCTGTTTTGTCTGAAAAGATATGTAGAATATGTTTGCTGAAAGTTGTCTGGTCCATTCAGGAGTAGCGTCCTGAATGCGAGTGCCAGTAAAACTCTCCCAACTACATGACAATGCAAGCATCGTTAAAGCCAAGGACACGATGACCCATCTACGAGAGCAATCCATTCAAGTTCTCCCTACCAACCCTACAGTCCTGACTTACTTTCTGCATCTTAGGAAAAGTGGTTAAATCACAGCTTGCTATCATATCACAATCAGATTATCAAAATGCATTTGACTCTTGGGTGAGGAATCTGGAACTGTGTAGAGAGAGGAAGACAGTCCTTTGCATACTTAGCATTTCATGTACATCGGATTTCCCAGTTTTGTTTTGTGAAGTGACAAACCTTTCAGATCAGCCCTCATGTCATAAGCTGTTTGCAGATTCTATGCATGCCACGACTGTTTAGCCTTAAGAACAGGGGTTTCTTGTGAGAACACAAACATTTTGCAAAATAGCCGAGATGCTGTTACGTACACCTGTTTTCCTTCCTTCTGCTTGTGTTCCAACACTATCCATGAAAACTCATCTGTTTTTCCCATTTTTCACAGGCCAGTGTGCTTCACTACATTGCCACTGAAACCTCTTTTAACATGCTGATTTACCTCCACTCTTCATGAGTGCTTGTCTTTGTTACCTCTTTTTCGCTCTGTTTACAATGGATAGTAAGATCAGTTTAAAGAAAACAGTTTGCTATCACCCGGCTGCCAAGAGCGTGAGAAAACTCTGGACTTTATCCACTATAATCATTACACTTGGCATTGTCTTTGTGATCTGAAACACACACACACACACAGAGCTTGAAAAATAAGGAAAAACATTATCTGTTAGATGAAATACAAGATTTAATGACTCCATGGATACATACAATGCACAGCAGAAAATGAACCAAACTCAATGACAATGTCAAATGTGTTTCCAGTCGAGTTGCTCCTCCACTGTTGAAAACATCAAAGACAATAAATCAACTGTAAACTTCAACACCAAACAAAAGCAACAATTTTCATTTCACATGTTTATCTGCTGAACACTTTAAGACTTAAGTATTGGTCACATCATCAGAAACTGAAGGGCAAGGGGCAAATGACATTCCAACAAGTGATGCAATGAAACAATAATAAATAAAAATAAAAAAAAAAAAAGATCTGATATAATTATTGTCTCATTCACTTGTTTAGAGGACACCCTATTGATTTTTTATTTGTGGAATTTGATCAATTACAAAAGAGGTTGTGTGTTCTGTACTTGACCAATTGTCACTCACACTTACTGATCTGCTACAGACTTGCTAAAATCATTTTCTAAAATGACAGGAGAAAGACCAAAATGAAACAAAATTATAAAACAGGCCCTCCTCAAGACTTTCAAACACAATCGTTGTTCACCAGTTCAAAAAATCATCATACCACTTCAACAGAACACACAGAAGTACATTTACATCCATATTCTCCTCCATGAAGATTTAATCCAAAATGACAAGTGTATTACACACTCTATGTTCCACACACCCCATTCAAAAGTCCATATTTCATGCCCCCTTAACTTTCTGTGTTTCACTCTGAACCACAGCTATAGCCACACTTTAGAGAGATTATCCACCGACCTGGTAATGTCAATGGATTAATACTTCGACTCCCGCACCCTATCTGTCAAGTGCAAAAACATAACCATTTGATGCCCTCACTCTGTCCATCAGCTTCCCGCAAAAAAGCTGACGGGTAGTGTGAGCGAATCAATGGTTTAAATTTTTGATTTGCTAGCATGCTTGACAATGCAGGATGCTGGTGGACAGGGTGCAGGAGTCCAAGGGTTAACAGAAGTCTGCAACTGATTTTATTCATGAATGTATGTGCTTTGAGGCATATTAAAGCTCTAAATTATTTTCTTTATTCTATGTTGCTGTTCACGCCAGGCTGGAGGTGTAAATAGTTTTGGGAATGAAAGGGTTAAGACCCACAAGATGTCATGATCTGAAAGCATTGTCACAAGAACTGACCAGAAAAATATTCAATACATTTATTTTTTCATAAGAAATATATCTATCAATCTGAAAAAAGCAATTCCATCAGAAGTACTACAATCAATAAAAACAAGTAATTACAAAAGAAATGCAAAAGTTAATACTGCAAAACGCTCTGACAGGTTTAAACATTCAACACAAGAAAGCTGGAAAATCTAAATCAGTACATATCAAGTGAAGCTCTTTATACACAAAAAATGGAAAGGAACATTCTAACAACACTGAATTAACACAAGACTGTGAACACAATATACATCCTACATCAGTCTAGACAGCAATAACAAAGAGAATGGCACCGTGGGGATACAATTTCAGGGGATGGGGGGAATGAAATGACCTGTTTTGTCATCTGGTGCACCGTGGGGATACAATTTCAAGGGATGGGGGGAATGAAATGACCTGTTTTGTCATCTGGTGTTGTTCTCCTGACAAGAATCATATGTTATAAGAATTAGTGTGAATATCATTCAATGAACATCGCTGGTCACAGGAAAGCAGTGAAATGGGGTTATACACTGAATAATGGGAGGGGGAGCCCCCCCCCCCCCCCCCCCCAAAAAAAATCCATTCACTAGTATGTGGCAGCTTTCCTCAGAGTTTGGGCAGTGTACATGACTAAGAAATGTATCCTACCGAAATAACACACTCCGCATCAGTCTATAATAAAAGTTTCTGTAGAATCAAACCTAACGAGATTCACACACAATGCATACAGTGCCCTGTTCATGTTACTACAGAGGCATGTGAATGCCAACACAAAGAGAAGGCCCAAATCTGGCAGCAGCATCAGTCCACTTGAGAAGGACAGCAAAGTGGAGACCAAGGTCTACTTCTGACTGGCAGCTGCCTCTGTGGTGTCTTCTCCTTCTTTCTTTTCTTTCTTCTCAGAAGCTGGAAAACATCATTACTACCATCATATATCATGTAAAATACCAGCTACAACTACTTATAAAAAATATGTAACATCAAAATAAATCTTCTTAATGAAAATACGGCCTTCAGATCTGCTGACACCCATTAACACTCAAGTATACCATTCGGTTCAAAATAAGCGTGACAAATAACATGCGAGAGTAGTTTGGTGCACATCCATGTCTAAAACTTGCACCTGTGCATTAGGCATAGTAGATACTGACATAGTGATTGATAGCAGACAATGCAAGGATATTTCTGCGAGTATTTTGTCCTGACACTTCTGTATCAGTTTCACTTCTTCAATCCAGAGGATACTTCTGACAGTATTTCTCCCAACACTTCTGCATCAGTGTCCACTTCTTCAATCCAGAAGGATTCTCACTATCTTGTCACCTTTTTCTTTTATTATCATTATTAAATTTACATGAAGAAATGTACAAGAAATAAGCAGAGGGCAGTATGAATCGCATGAAAACTTGTAAGAAAATAGTAGTTGAGGTTGTTCAATGTGTGCACAGGCATGATGATATACATAAAATTGGAACATTTTTGATGTACATTGTAGGATAATACTTAGTTGTAGAATAACTTAACATGAATTACATGCGCATACAGAAATATTTTATATATCATATGCTGGTATGGATAAAGCGCATGCTAGCACAAGGTTATCACCTTAGAGAAGAAATAACATTCAATGTTGCCTCGTAAATATTTCAATGTGAATAATTCTGGAGAAGGGGGGAGTGATTTGCGCCCTATATGAATCGATTATTTTATTAAACCCAAGCCATTGTATTAATTTTGGGCTTTTGTCAGGGTTTGCTTTAAGATGGATGATGGTTGAATAATGGATTAATGTGAATGGAGCAAAGACAATACAAAATGAGATTTGCCTTCAGTGTGGCATGCATCATTCAGTACTAATTATCAAGCCTTGGAGCTTGGAAAAAAGAAAGTGTCACAGGATTCAAACATGCTGTGGCGCTTGTTTCTAAAGCTGGTTTCCAGCATGTAGTCGGAAGGTGGAGCCATTTTTATTACTCTAGGTTGATAAGATGCTAAAGTTAGGGTGCTACTATGCACATGAAGAGATACAAAGAGTAATGGGGTTGAAATGAAACAAAATGGAATAAGACAAAATGAGCAGTACAATTCCTTAAACCCCTAAACGGATAACAGTGGTAAAAATAAAACAAAACAGAAATACCTACCTTGTTAAAACAATAGGCTGCGTTAACGTCATGCAAAAAATGAACTGCGAAAGGGACAACTAATAAAAAATGGTCAAATGGCTTAAACAAAAATCAACGGATGCACATTGTTTAACCCACATTGCGCAGATGTCACGTTCCTGCTTTTCTTTGGTGGGTGTGCATGCTGGGTATTTTCGTGCTGCCTAAACCACTGGACACTGGTTTAATGTGATACCTGATGTACTGCATCTGTCTACAAACGAATGAGCTTCAGGCACTAATAGTTCTGCAGATATGGAGACAGGAAATCAAAAATATTTCCCTCCTTTATGCACTGGGTGCTGCGGTCAAACTTGGACCTTTCAATTGGATGTCCATGTCCTAACCACTCAGTCAGACGCCGACTGACAGCATGTATGAAATAATTAAAAGCATCATGTGGTGCATCAGCACAGCTCTTGTCAAGTCAATAAGCAGAACATTGCTGTCTTAGCCAATTTTATCACACACTTGTCTGTGTAATTTCAGAATAAGGGAAAATCACATTACCTTCTTCAACATCTTCATTTGAGCCTGTATGTCTTCGTTTACGTGGGTTGTTGAAGCGCTGGCGGCTGAAGCGAGGAGGAGGAAGAGGGTCCATTGCCAACACTTTGTGGATCTGCCGGAACGCCAGCAGCCGCAGAGCATGCTGAAACACGTGTCACTCATTTAATGCCCGTGTGTCTATGTTACTTCAGTGTTTGAGCAGGAGAGACAGATACACTGTATATTTTGTCCAAATAGGCCACAGCCCCTTATGAAGGGATGTGAACAATATTTAACACAAATACTATAAAAATATATATATTTACATATACATATACACACACACATACATTAATACAACTGGATTAACATCATTTGTGAATTACATTTGTAATGTTATCAATCCAAGTCTTTTTCGACTTTCACATAAATCTGAGTTTCTTGATATCATCTTCATCTGTGGATGAGAAAAGCAATGACAACGGAAACACAGTTTGGATTACCATAATATTTGGGTTAATTAAACTGTTAGGGAAATTGTTAGCCTGGGACAACATAAAATAACACATGCTTCATTGTCAGGGGAAGTCTGAAAATCAGTACTGTATCATTTTTGTACTGCCAGTACCTGGTTCTGGTAGTTTCAATCCCACAGTGGAAGCTAACCAGCATGCAAGTACCATCAAATCTTCCCATTCTGGGGATAAAAATGCAATAGCCTCTGGATCCATGAACACATCAATCACAAGCAGGGTTGCACCTCCAAAAGGCAAAGATTTTTCAACCCAAAACGAAATTTTCAGAGGGGTTTCATACCCCTAAATGAATTTCTTGTGATGGTGTTTTCATACCCCAAATAGTATTTCTAAGAGTTTTCCGTTTCTTCTCCCTTCTCTGTCACACACACACACACACATGCCTGCAATTCATAACTTGATGAGTAACTTCATGAATACAACAGAAGACAAAAACTTGTGATCAAACAGAACTTTGTGTTACATAAACAGCTACTGTTATACAGAACTGCAGTGCTGTGCTAGTTATTTCTCTGCCAGATACCAGGTAGATGCTGGTAGCACAATGATAACAGCGACATGTTGTGCATGCTACACATCACTGTTAAGCATGCTGCTCTGTGTTCTCGATACTTTGAGCCCGATCAGTAGCCTGTTAACCAGACTTACTTCCACTCAACCTCTTCACATTGTCTCCGTCTCTCCTTCACCAAGTTCAGTAATCAACTGAGGTCACAGACATACTGCTATGACTGTAGCTCTAAAGGAACCCATCCAACCCTGGAGCCAACCAAACAAGTTCAGTACTCTACCGTGGGCACAAACATATCTCTGGCTGTGACTCTTTAGGGGCCCACTTATCTTTGTCTTTGGCTCTTAAGGTGCCCACCCAAACCCAGGGTCAACCCAATCCCTTTCCAGTGTCATGGCATCTCCTTTACTAAATTTGGTTCTCTACTACTGACATCACTGTCACTCTAGTTGTGGCTCTTAAGAGGTTGTAGTATCAACATTTGATTTATTGAAGAGTATGTAGCCAGCACTGACTCAGTCAGATGGTTGCTGACATTCACTGGCTTGTTTGGGTGGGACACAGGCTTTGGGCAGGAAACCTTGTGCATGGAATCCTGTCCTCAATAAGACTTTTGACAGATAAATGTGTATTTGTTTATGCTTGTTTACTCTCTCATTTCAATCTTTGTTTTCGCATTCCTTCAGTGAAATTTTGTCATGTGATTTTCATTTTTTGTTTGTGTGCAATGTGCAACACTGACATGTATACATATAAAGAATTCTATTGGTGGGTGCATTAAATTAATCACTTCTATGTCTAAAGCACACAGGAATTACCAGTCTTTTTAAAGACTCTTCATACGTTGACAAACTTCACACACTAACAAAAACACACACACACACATACATATATATATATATATATATATATACACACACACACATACACAACAACACCAAAAACAAAGAACTTTTCTGACCATAGAAATACACTAGGATGTATTTACCTGAGCAGATGCAACAAGGTCTTCTCGCATCTGATTTGTCAATGATGCGAGAGCATCAGTGGGTTCCTTCTCACATGGATCGTACAGGCCAGGACCACCTACGTAACACAAATATCAAATCTGAACTGAAACACTGTACACCAATATGATATGCAGGGTAACACATAATTACATATAAGTCACCTAAGATTCACACACAAAACAAGTTAGTTCAGACCAACCTTTTTTCAGCAAAAGAAAACAAAAATAACCAAAACGAAGGCCTCAGAAGTGTTTGAGTGGTAAACGCTCTTATACCAAAACAAAACAAATCCTGAGAGGGTATAAAGATTGCCAACCAGAGAATATGACCAGGCACACAAAGAAAGGCAGTGCAAAGAGCAGTCTTGACACTATGAAGTACTGAGATAAAGATGATGATGGTCACTTTGGCCAGAACCGGGTATTGAATAGAGGTGGATGTGACAACGGCACCTGGATGTGTTTTCACAGATTTCTCGACTGCCTGGTCAAATATTTTGCATTACTATGGTCCTCTGCATGAGCTGAACTAATGCACTTTTAAAACATGGTTAAGTTATGTGCTATTAAAACATTTTTTTCTTTGCTTTTATCAGTACCACATCCTGACAGAAAACTTTCTCAAATTAAAAAAATCACAATAGTCTTTTCCATTGCTTTTTTTCTCATTTACTGCCTGAGTATCTTTCCAATCCCTTCCTAGAACACAAATACAAAAATACTAAATATCATAAAGAACTTACCATCATCTGCTATCAAAAAATGCCCCTGTTTTAATAAACTATTATCGGGGAAAAAACAACAACCCCCCCCAACAACAAAACCCGCTTATTACCAGGAAGGAAGATGCCAGAAGAGATGCACTCAAAGACCCTGCGCAAGGCATCCCCTGGATTCATGTTGGGCCCACCACTGCTGACACTCTTCTCTACCAGCAGCTCCAAAGCCTGCACAAATTTAAAACATGTTCGACACATTTTGTCCTTTTGTTAAGAAAACAATGTTGTAGTAGGTTAAAGTGAGTTTATATGGAATGATCTGCAGAATGAACAAACATAATTTTTTTAAAATCATCTACAGGACAAGCAAAAAGGATTGGTTATTTCTCTGCAGCATAAACATGAACAGGTCTATTTTAAGTTCTCTCAGTGACTTGGGGTCAATTTGAGGATGATGACACAATACGGATGATCTGCATATCCCAATCCAATGCACACAACTGTCTGCATTTTCAACTGATTTATTGTAAGTTGCTTCTGACTTCTGCAGATAGCGAACCACTAACCTATTTTGTGGAGCTAAATGAAGGTCTATTCCTACTTCAGTGCAGTGCACTAATGAGTATTTCTGCTCAAATCTGCTTCTGTTTATTGTTACTTCATTTGATGCCCCACAGCTTTGATGTAATCAATAAACCCGAGCACCTCAAGTCAGGTCATGGACTCTGAAAAAATGATAAAGATATTGATTAGCCGACGCCTGTAAGGCCATTCCAAAAGACACTGGCCATGCGTCCCCTGTACAGAAAAGAAGAATTCTTAAATGATAATTCCCATTTAGCTAGTACAGTTACCATATCCAGCTTATGTAATACAGCACACTTCTCATTTTTAACCCGTATCTGTGTCTTCAGACAGCACCACATATGCCCTACCTGCAATGCCCAGGTCATGTGCACACTTCCTCCTTCATGCAGTTCTGTGGGAAGGCCACATAAAAATCTGGAAAAGAGGATGGCTGGTTGGGCCAGCGAGTTGGATATGGCAAGTAAACTAGCTAAACAGGAATTTAAATTCAAGAATTCCTCTTTTAGAGTCATACACTACTACGAGGGTTGTTCAATTTAAGATGTCACCACCCCCTTAAAAAACGTACCTCTCATCTCAGCAACTTGAAACTTTTACATCCCCTCGAAGTATTCTCCGTTGTCTAGGATGCAAAGTTCAAGCCTCCTACGCCAATTCTCAAGCGCCCTCTGATAGTCGGTTTTAGGCAGACCAGACAACTCTGATCTTACGGCTTTGGCGAGGTCTTGTACCCGGTCAAACTTACGCCCAGCGAGCTTTTCCTTCAGAACAGGGAACAGCCAGAAGTCGCATGGGGCCAAGTCGGGGCTGTAGGGTGGGTGGTCCAAAACTTGGATCCCTTGCTCGCTCAGGAAGGTTGTGGTGACCTTCGCCTTATGGGCACTGGCATTGTCATGCAGAAGAAGGGTCCTCTGGGTGCCGACGGTTGGGCGCTGCTCATGGATTTTTCCTACAACTTTGGGGAGCACAACTTGGGTATAGTAGGAGGCAGTGATTGTTGATTTCTCAGGCAAAATGTCAATTGCCACAAGGCCTTGCGTGTTGAAAAAAATAGAAAACAGTCGCTTGCGACTCTGGAATCCTGGGCGAAGAACAACTGGTCGGTCTCCGTCAGGGCCAACCCACATGCGGTTGCAGCGTTTGTTGGGGATGCCGTAGAATGTGAGCCAACTCTCATCTCCCGTCACTAAGTCACACAGTCGTTTTGGCCCGTTGGGCTCAAACTCATCGAGCAGTTTGCGTGAACATGCCACCCGCTGCTGCTTCTGATCATCACTTAAGAGATGTGGCACCCATCTTGCAGCCAGTTTTCTCATGTGAAGGTCTTTGTGCAGAATGTTGTTAATGGTGCCAATTGAAAGCTCACATGCCTCGCTTAATTCCCGCACAGTCGAATGTGGATCCTCCTCTATCAGTCTTTTCACATATGCAATGTTTTGTTCGTTCCGAGCTGGTAAAGCTCGCTCTGCACGATTACCCCAATCAGATGGCACTCTACCTGCTCCTAATTGTTTGACCCACCTGCAAACTGTGCGGTAAGACACACAATCCGTTCCGTAAACAGCTTGCAAATCTGAGTGTATCTTCCTACAATCGTCACCAAGTTGTAGCCTTGTGAAAGTGTAGAAACGAAATTGCTCATTGGTGACGCCCATTTTTTTCAGGCTCAGCTATTTGAAACACATTTGTAATTACGTCATACTCCGAGTTGCGTCATGATGTCAACTTTATTTTCTGCATGCTAATCAGGTAAACTTTAAAGTTGTGTTTGGTATAAACATTTTTCTGTGCGTTGCTTCGTTTTCAAACGGCAAGCCTAGTGTCATCTTAAATTGAACAACCCTCGTATATCCAGCTTACACAGAATTAAACAACTGGATTGAAGAAAGATCAGTCTTGTCCTGACTGCTTCCTAGAGGCGCTGATGATGGCACAGGTCATAACCAAGATATGAGACAGACCATCTGAGGGTGAGACCATGACATCTAAGTAATGGCTGATGAAAGTGGATTCCAGGCACCAGTAGGCTGCTTTGAGAATGTCCCTAATGGGGAGTGGTGAAAAGGCAGTTTATGATCACAAAGTAGAAGGGATCAAATGGGATGGATTCAGAACATGACTACTGAGACACCATAGACTTGATTCTGCGTAGTTCAAACCTCTGATGACACACCAAGATCAATGAGTAAAATGGAGAATAAGGCAGAAAACATATTTAGACACAACAAAATGCTGAGAAAGAGACAGTGAAGACAACGCAACTTGCCTGAGTATGTTCTGCTGAAAGTGGCCAAAGAAGAATGAAGATTGCTGGGAACTATTCAGTGAAGACCACCGATTGATCAAGGCAGATCACACACTGAACCATTGACAGCTACATGAATTAGGCCACTGACTAAGAACTACACTGGTAAGGTTAGTTACAGTTCTTGATTTGGTGTGTACAGCAATATAAATCTTGGCCAGTGACAGCTACAGTGGTCGGGTTAGCAACAGTTTTTTTTATCTGATTTTGTTACCAAGTGAAATATCTTTTCTCCGGTTTCTTCATTTCTCCCATTCTGTTCCTTCTGATTGTCTTCTGCCTTCATTATCTCCACTGGGTCCATACAGTTTGTTCTTCAGACAAAGCCAGAAACCTTAGACGTATCATGGATTTAGATCTTTCCACGAAGTGACATGACTAAAATTTTCAAATTCACTACTCAGAATTAAGATGTATCAATCAATAAGATGGCACAAAACCTCTTGTTATTTCTTGCACTATGTCAAGGAGCGATTACTGTAATGTTCTACCAACTGGCTGTCCTCATAGTACACTTCAACATCTGCTAAAAATCCAAACCTCAGCTGCTTGCCTTACTTTTAGTCACATCCACTGACAGCCACACAACTCAGTCTGGAAGAATAACCACTGGTTGTTTCTGTAGGGATCAACAACAAATGCCCACTGGCTGTTTCCATAGAGATCAACTACAAGTGTCCACTGGCTGTTTCCATAGGGATCAACTACAAGTGTCCACTGGCTGTTTCTGTAGGGATCAACAACAAATGCCCACTGGCTGTTTCTGTAGGGATCAACAACAAATGCCCACTGGCTGTTTCCACAGGGATCAACTACAAGTGTCCACGGGCTGTTTCTGTAGGGTTCAACTACAAATGCCCACTGGCTGTTTCTGTAGGGATTAACAAATGCCCACTGGCTGTTTCCACAGGGATCAACTACAAGTGTCCACTGGCTGTTTCTGTAGGGATCAACAACAAATGTCCACTGGCTGTTTCTGTAGGGATCAACAACAAATGCCCACTGGCTGTTTCCACAGGGATCAACTACAAGTGTCCACTGGCTGTTTCTGTAGGGTTCAACTACAAATGCCCACTGGCTGTTTCTGTAGGGATTAACAACAAATGTCCACTGGCTGTTTCTGTAGGGATCAACAACAAATGCCCAGGGATCAGCTACAAGTGTCCACTGGCTGTTTTTGTATGGATCAACTACAAGTGTCCACTGGCTGTTTCTGTATGGATCAACTACAAGTGTCCACTGGCTGTTTCTGTTGGGTTCAACTACAAATGTCCACTGGCTGTTTCTATAGGGATCAGCTACAAGTGTCCACTGGCTGTTTTTGTATGGATCAACTACAAATGTCCACTGGCTGTTTCTGTAGGGATCAACTACAAATGTCCACTGGCTGTTTTTGTATGGATCAGCTACAAGTGTCCACTGGCTGTTTTTGTATGGATCAACTACAAGTGTCCACAGGCTATGTCTGTAGGGTTCTTGTATGGATCAACTACAAGTGTCCACTGGCTATGTCTGTAGGGTTCAACTACAAGTGTCCACTGGCTGTTTCTGTAGGGATCAACTACAAGTGTCCACTGGCTGTTTCTGTAGGGATCAACTACAAGTGTCCACTGGCTGTTTTTGTATGGATCAACTACAAGTGTCCACTGGCTGTTTCTGTAGGGATCAACTACAAGTGTCCACTGGCTGTTTCTGTAGGGATCAGCTACAAGTGTCCACTGGCTGTTTTTGTATGGATCAACTACAAGTGTCCATTGGCTGTTTCTGTAGGGATCAACTACAAATGTCCACTGGCTGTGTCTGTAGGGATCAACTACAAATGTCCACTGGCTGTTTCTGTAGGGATCAACTACAAATGTCCACTGGCTGTTTCTGTAGGGATCAGCTACAAGTGTCCACTGGCTGTTTTTGTATGGATCAACTACAAATGTCCACTGGCTGTTTCTGTTGGGATCAACTACAAATGTCCACTGGCTGTTTTTGTATGGATCAGCTACAAGTGTCCACTGGCTGTTTTTGTATGGATCAACTACAAGTGTCCACTGGCTGTTTCTGTAGGGATCAACTACAAGTGTCCACTGGCTGTTTCTGTAGGGATCAACTACAAGTGTCCACTGGCTGTTTCTGTAGGGATCAACTACAAGTGTCCACTGGCTGTTTTTGTATGGATCAACTACAAGTGTCCACTGGCTGTTTCTGTAGGGATCAACTACAAGTGTCCACTGGCTGTTTTTGTATGGATCAACAAGTTTCCACTGGCTGTTTCTGTAGGGATCAACTACAAGTGTCCACTGGCTGTTTCTGTAGGGATCAACTACAAGTGTCCACTGGCTATGTCTGTAGGGATCAACTACAAGTGTCCATTGGCTGTTTCTGTAGGGATCAACTACAAGTGTCCACTGGCTGTTTTTGTATGGATCAACTACAAGTGTCCACTGGCTGTTTCTGTAGGGATCAACTACAAGTGTCCACTGGCTGTTTCTGTAGGGATCAACTACAAGTGTCCACTGGCTGTTTCTGTATGGATCAACTACAAGTGTCCACTGGCTGTTTCTGTAGGGATCAACTACAAGTGTCCACTGGCTGTTTCTGTAGGGTTCAACTACAAGTGTCCACTGGCTGTTTCTGTAGGGTTCAACTACAAGTGTCCACTGGCTGTTTCTGTAGGGATCAACTACAAGTGTCCATTGGCTGTTTCTGTAGGGATCAACTACAAGTGTCCACTGGCTGTTTTTGTATGGATCAACTACAAGTGTCCACTGGCTGTTTCTGTAGGGATCAACTACAAGTGTCCACTGGCTGTTTCTGTAGGGATCAACTACAAGTGTCCACTGGCTGTTTTTGTATGGATCAACTACAAGTGTCCACTGGCTGTTTCTGTAGGGATCAACTACAAGTGTCCACTGGCTGTTTTTGTATGGATCAACTACAAATGTCCACTGGCTGTTTTTGTAGGGATCAACTACAAATGACCACTGGCTGTTTCTGTATGGATCAACTACAAATGTCCACTGGCTGTTTTTGTATGGATCAACTACAAATGTCCACTGGCTGTTTTTGTATGGATCAACTACAAGTGTCCACTGGCTGTTTCTGTAGGGATCAACTACAAGTGTCCACAGGCTGTTTCTGTAGGGATCAACTACAAATGTCCACTGGCTGTTTCTGTAGGGATCAACTACAAGTGTCCACCGGCTGTTTCTGTAGGGTTCAACTACAAATGCCCACCTGCTGTTTCTGTAGGGTTCAACTACAAAAGTAGCAAGCACATGTTTCATTATAATTAATGATACAGCGCCTTCTTATCTCTCAGAATGTGTTACTCTCTACATTACCATCTTGCAGTCTTCACTCATCTTCCGACTCTTAGTCTTCTTTGCCGAAGATGCTACATTGTAAATGTCACGGCTAATGATCTTTCTCCTACTACGGCCCACAGTTCTGGACATCTCTTCCCTGGCACATCAGACACTCTTGTTTTCTTGCTGCCTTCAAGTCTAACCTCAAAACCTATTTCTCTCTGCAGTACCATCAACAACAAATTTTCCCGACTTCTGATCTATGCATGATGCCTATTATCTGAGGTAAGTGTGTATGTATGTGTATGTGTTTGTGCATGTGTGTCCTGCGCCAGGACTGTTATAGGGAAACATTTTAAGGCTCTGGTGGTCACGTGAAATATCTCAGCTCCATCTGTGTTTTTTCTCAATAGATTAAGCATTTCACAAGAACGGCCCTCTAGGGCTGAATGTTAGTTGGATTTTGAAAATTGTTGAAAAAAAACTTTTGTCTGTTTACAACAGCAATTCATTTCCCACCACCACCACTCTCCCAATCATCCTGTCAGTGAGAACGAATGCACTATTGTCTTATGCTCCAGTCTGATTACTAGTAGTAAAATATCTTCCAAAAGAGAAATCTGACTGATAGGCCTACTTGCCTCTTTTTCGTAAAGCCATCCTGCAGCATTACTAACACAGCATTGCAGGCTTTAGGTTTAGTTGCTAGCGTAAGGGAGAGAACCTGGCCTCTTGATGCAGAAATAAGCGAGTCAGCCACTCCTCTCTGCTCGGCGCGTGAGCCAGTGCTACGAGTTGTGAAAACACAGTACCCTTTTCTTTCCTGCTAGTACAAATTCATCCAGCTGACTACTGTGACGCACAACCAATCATAAGATAGGTCTTAAACTGTAGTTTCATATGAGTCCAAACATGCCATACCTTTTGCAATCAAAACAGCTGAAAATAAAGGATAATTCGTACATAGAAGGGAGACAGGACAAGCTACCATGCGATATCACAGTCAAAAACATCAGTCTTCCAAACATGCTGCAAGTCACACCTGACTTTTCTCTCTGCTAAACATGCACCGCTCAGCAAGCTACATATCTCTGCCATGAAGTACACTGACCTGTTTCAGATTACATTTTCCTTGGGGAGCGGCAGGCTGTGATTAATTACCACACTGTTCTGGCATGCTAGGCGGGCAGCGGGGGCCAGTATCCGTGGCCTTATCTGACACTACACATTCCTCAGTCTGAGAGAGTGTTTGTACACATGTATTGTCCATTTAGCAGCTGGTATGTAGTTCACACATGCACAAGAAAATTATGTGCATGGAGGCTGGAATGAACAATATAATCCGACATCAGTATCACCACAGTCGCTACTTGTGGTGGCGTTAGTAACTGGTACATTTTGGGGGATAACATGTTTGGGTTTGGACGGTCTGTCAGCTGTGTTCTGACTGAAAAAGGTTTTACACACAATACAGTCATTGACTGCAACTGATGGATCAAAACGTTGTCCACAAAATAGCACATTTCTGTATAGCCTCTTTGACTGATAGTATTATTTGCTCAGATAGTGATGATGAATTCTTTAGTCTCAACAGCTGTGTGTAACATTTTGTGCAAAGTGTTGTGGTGTGTGTACTGCTTGAGTCATTAGACACAACTAAACCATAACAATTTTTAACAACTTTGGGGGGTTCAAATCACGGTTCCTTTTTGATCTCTCACCACAAACTCTACATAAAGAATTGAGACGAAAGGCATGGTCACTGTCTAAATGTTTTTCTCCTTCCATCATGTCTAGAGACCTGTGCCGTGATATTACTTACAGTAGCACATGCTTTGAAGCACAAACTATACAATCACACACTTCTTTCAACTCCTCTATAACGTTAAAGTCACACTCACATAGTACAGAGCCTGGAATTGCTAAGAAAAAAAAAAGAGGAAACTTCTAGGGGGGTCCGGGGGCATGCTCCCCCAGAAAATTTTTAAAATCAAGACTAAAATCTGTGCATTCTGAGGCATTCTGGAGACAAATTTAAAGGCATCTAACACACTGAAAATCACAATGAATATCAGTCAAAAGATTGGGCACAAGATCAAGATCCATCATACACAGCAGATCGTTTCAGTGTGTTCATACACAGACAATCGATTTTTTTTTAACGCGAAAAATATTTTTTTGCGCGATTTTCGATTTTGATTTCCGCGGAAATCCTTGTTTCCGCGACGAATTCCAGGCTCTGATAGTATAGAGGAGACATTTTGTCCAACAAGCACATATGTAAATATCACATCCTCAGTAAGTCAGGTTTAGGAACCACAGCACTGTAAACTTTGGTAAAATCCACTACACACTAGCATGCTACAATAGAGAATAACAAGGGCCGGCTGTCCGGTGGCAGCAGGGAGCAGCACTGATAAGGGGATAGGGTTGCCGCTGAACTAAACCTGACAGCAAAGTGAGTAGCCTGCAACGAAGTGCTAAGGGAAGAAATATCAGAGAGAGAGAGAGAGAGAGAGAGAGAGAGAGAGAGAGAGAGAGAGAGAGAGAGAGAGAGAGAGAAGGAGGATGTAAGAGTGGGTGGGGTGAAAAGCAGGACAGAGTGTATGTAAACACAACAGTTTTAGTTACCCATTGATTAAGGTGACTCCAAGTGGGCACACGCTGGCATAAATCTCTCAGGATACGGATGATGACCACACATGACTGCAAGCCTGTGGCTCTAGCCTGCGCATAATCCCATACAATGGTTTATACGTGGAACATTTTAGCACAAAACAAACCTCCAGATAAAAAAATAACATGTCTTTCCACCACTTTTCTGGGTAGTGAGACAATCATATCAGTTTCACTGAAGAGAAAAAAAGCTTAAAATTTTCAGCATAATCTAAATTTGGAAAATGAAACCATGGCAACTCTGGGTAAGGAGACAATTGTTCACAGCATTTGTGATTCCTTGTCAGGATGAGTAATAATCTATCTCAGGTAGAGGCCCGTCCAGAAATAACTGAAAAGTCATCAATGAATTCAAACTGAACTCTCCACTCATGATTTCAATTCAAATACGAATGTATCTGTTTGACCACAGCAACAGTTGCCGTTCTCTTATCAAGTGGAAGATTGGCAGATTTCAATTAGAATACAAATGTATCAGTATGATCACTGCAACATTTGCTTTCTCTTTATCAAGTGGAAGATTGGCAAACAATGCCAAACACTGTTATTCTGCTGCATGTGTGGTTTCAACTGATTTTTCAAGATTACACTCCACAACTCTTACAGGTTTCTTTGTGTATAGGGCTCAATGTCAAACATTCTGTTATTCTGCTGCATATGTGGTTTCAACCGATTTTCCAAGATTACCTTCTATTGCAACTTTTCCAGGTTGCTTTATGTATAGGGGTCAAAATACATGTGAACAATACAGAGTATCAAAAATAAGATGCACTACATATTTTTTTCAATTTCTCCACCATACCACACCTTTCTCATGGACTGTTTATTGTTTGCCACCAACCATGTAAGTGTCTGCTTCCAGATTCAGACAAATGTTTGCTTTTGTTTCCTGCTCAGTTACAGGAGGTCATCACCAAGATCTATCAATACATGCACGGGCTGGATGACGATAAGCCATGAACTCAAGACCTTGCATGTCAAGTTCAACCCCAGCCTATAATAAAGTTGGTTTTTTCACTGCCCACCTTAATGCTCCATTCACTTTGGTGGTATCAGTGTTTGATATATTCCGTTTCCCTCCCCATTTCAAGACCCTGCCAACCTGTAGGGTTTTTATGCAGGATCAAGGAGTCTGCCAGGTAATGCTGGCAGATTTGGAAGAAGAGTATAAGGAATTGTCCGAGTGCGATGAATCCCTGTTGAATAAACTCCACTACAAGTAACACGATACACATTTTGAACAGGCAAAAAGAGTGAAATGTTCTCTACACATCACACTGTCAGAAAGAACACTGTTCGCACATATCAGGAACGTTTCCACAGCAAACCAGAAAGATGGCTCACTTCTCTTTTCCCCATTACCTTCACAGCAACTCTGCACAATGTGAAGATAACTTTTCAGCCTCATGTGTCATAAAAGTCCTGACATGGCCAAAGACCTGACAGGGGAAGTCCATCATATATGTTGACATATTTACATGTAGGCATGACATCACAGGCAACCCTGTCAGGTCTTTGACCAATCCACACCATCATAATCTTTCAAGACATTATCATTCAGTGCAGTTTGAATGGTCAGTTAAAAGATGGATGAAAGGTAAACAGCTGATTTTTTTGGATTTTTTTTTTTACTGCAACCATGCAATATTTCCCCCCCATAATTTTAACACATGATACACATTATGCTGAAACATTCTGAGACAATCTGATAACTGCTTCAGACCTGATTACCCTAAGTTCATCCATGTGTAGCTTGTGTAGTTCAAGCGCACCATGGCTGATCCAAAAGCCTTGTCAGGCTGCCATTTCTGAACTGTATATAGTAAATACTTTTTAATTCGTATCGAGATAAAACAGAGTGAAAACAACCTTTGCACTATTAACATGCACAAAATTAAAACAAATCTGTATCTATTTAACTATACATCACTGTTCGCCCGAAAATGAATCCTAGAATAAAGCAACTCAGATGCTATGTCCACAGAAGGCTCAAAGTTGAAGACAGTTTAATATATATATATATATACACACACACACACATATATAGATAAATATTGGAGAGTTTGTTGCTAGATCGATAGTTTCAAACAAGGATACACTGACTTGAAAGATGAGCACTGATGCAGTCATGTGCACCCTGAACAGAAACCGTTCAGTTTCCAAAGAGGTTGAAGATGATTCCTATATTTCAGTTTGTGAAATGAGTGAAAATGTGTAAAATACAGCACAGTTGAATGGATCCTGTAGCATGACTGAGATGAAGAGAGTGACTGCCAAATGGATACCTCCTCATCTTTGGACAGAGGAACAGAAAAATGCAGAGGTCAACAGTTCTAAGCAACTGGTTGAAACGTCTCAGCCACCACTAAGCAATGCGACCACAGATGTCGAGACATGGATCAACTTTTATGGCACCCTAAACAGTCCTATTAAATGTGAGCGGGCACTATGACGAAAGACCAGCTGTACTGAGACTTGGTTTTCAAAGGTGGAAGAGACTTCTGTCCATCATTTTTAACTCCCAAGGCTTTGTCGTGATTCATGTTTTGCCTGAAGTCTATTCTCACTGCCAGATATTATGTAAAAAGTGTTTTGCCTAAAGTTGTGCAGTAAACCCATGAGCAGTCTGACTGTGGGTACCAGCAAAATGCTTCTTCTACATGACAAAGCAAGTGCCCATGATAAAGCCAAGATCACTGTGACCTATCTACATAAGCAATGCATTCAACTTCTCCCTGATCTACCCTACAACCCTGAGTTAGTTCCACATGACAGCTGGTTGTTTCCCTTTCTAAAGCAAAACCTGTCTGGCACGTTTTCAAGAATCCAGGACTTGGTAAAACCAGTGAAATCACAGCTTGCTACTTCGTCTCTAGACTATCAAAAAGCATTTGACCCTTGGCTGAATGGGCCAAAAATCTCTCAGAAGTGAAAAGCAGAATACTTTGAAGGACCCTGAAAATTACATACACACAGGTGGACTTCCCATTTTTGTTTTGCCAAGTGACAAGACTTCTGGATCAGCCCTCACATAATCTAGGACAAAGAGTATATTGTAAGAGATGAAATACACTGGTTTTAAAATGTCAGATGAGCAGTTTTGTGGTATCCACACTTACACATATTTTCATGCAACCTTTGTTTCGTGCAAATTAAAAAAACAACAACTAAACATAGAACATAAACTTTCATTGAAGTCTAGCACACAAGCAGCTTATATTCTTGTAGAAAACATTACAAGTCACCAATTTTCTGAGATCAAGTGGTATTTACACATTTTACAATCGTTTTATTATAATTAAAGGAAGAAGACTCCCAAAGTTTCAGTTTTTGACATGGAGCATAATTCAACCTTACATGCAGAGCTATACAGACCTCAAATACCTGACAATCGCCAATTTTTTCAAGTTTCATACATGGTTGTGTGTGTGAAAGAGACAAAAAGAGAGAGCACACTTACACAAGAATACAATACACATGAACTCACAACAGTGCTTAGAAAAGAAAATTTTGCAGACCATATTTCGATAAAAATAGTGAAGTGGTGTACTGCCTTGCTCATCACAGATGTCAAATGATTTCTGAGGCACCAGGAAAGAAATACTACTTAGCACTCTTACATTTGGCCACAAAAAAAGTTCCATCGCGTGAACACACACATGCGTGGACACACACACATGTATACACGTGTGTGCACACAACACACCCGAAAACAACCTTGTAACACAATGTACAAAAACATGTCAGCAGCATGGGAGGATTGAGGAAGCGGGCACTAATAGAAAGGACCGTAGGAAAAAAAACATTCTGAGACTGGATTGAAAGAAGACAATGACGGACTCTGTTCAACACTGAAAGGCAATGTATTCTATATTGTAACAGCAGAGGAAGCAAAAGCTCTACCTCCATGCTTATCTGTTTTAAATCTCAGGTCACAAAAAGTTTTGTCATCAGCAGTGGAATGGAGAGATCAAGATGGAAGCCAAACATATGTCATCAGCAGTGGAATGGAGAGATCAAGATGGAAGCCAAACATAGAAAGATACTGGGAATGATTTGGTAGCAAAAAGGCAACTTTATACTAGATTTGTTGCTCGATGGTCAGTCCCCCCCCCCCCAAAAAAAAATTCCCTTAGAAACAACAACTATAACATGTTCCAAAAAAGCTTACAATTAAAACAACAAAAAAGAGGGTGCCCTCTCAGATCAGCAGGCGTTTGTACAAAAAAGTTACCAAGATGTAATCTGGGATTGCTGAATCATGAAGCTCTATGGCAAAAACTTTTAATGTATATGTCAACAATAAACTTTTACACTCATTACTCAGGGTAAACAGGTCTGTTACTCGCAGTATCTTTTACCCTTTCTTATCCAGACTATACCAGAATCACAATAACAACCTTACACTCGACTCACTTGTTTACAACAGATGAATTATTTCAGTCATGCAAGTTCATATGTGGTCAACTTTTGCACAGAATTCATTTCAGTCATGCAAGTTCACCCGAAGTAATCTTTTGTTCATTACATATTTCATACTACCACATCACCAAAAGAACAGTAGCTTGCAAATTTTATCATCAAAAGTACATGAATATCAAACCTCCAATCAACCCAAATGACACTGCATTCTAGTCTGACACAATCTCTCTTCATCCATCCTTTGCCGTTCAAAAACACTCATCGGGTGTACAGTTTAGCAACACAGTTTAATGTATGACCTATTGCACAGACTCCTGCAACAGTCTTATTCACTTTCTCATAACCCAAACAATTATATACTCACAATTAATGGGTGTGGTGCTTAAAATCCTAAATATCCTGTTGATGCAAAAATCTCTAAAACAGTCATTTATAGAAACGACCACCCTGTTTTTGCTCAATTCACCAAGCCCAAAATTTAAACTGTGTTGCCAAGCCTTTGACACACCCAACAAAATCCAATGAACACAGATTTCATGTTCAGATAGAACATTCTCTCATGAAGATGTTGGCATAAATCATTCAAGTTTATGATGGTTGGCTGAACACAAAGACTTTGCTGACAAGTCAACAAAGCCTGAACACTCCCAAAGACACAGTGAACATTAAGCACAACAATACCATAAGGCTGAAAAGTAGGAAGAAAAGTGTCAAACCTGGAACCACTTAGCATGACGGAGGGCGGCTAGAGCGGCCAGGCATTTCTGCCTATCCAGAACATCTGGCGGGTCTTTGACGGATACAGTCTCTATAAGAAGGGTGCGAAGGAAGAGTTATCACACACAGCGTAGGTGGCGTTGCACGGAATGGGTGTTTGACCATAAGCAAGGCCTAAGCCTGGCTCCACCCCCAGCCATTATGCACAATGGATGTACACAATAAGGGCAAGAAGAGAGTCCAGGCATGCCAGGGGGCACGAGAAACATTTGCCTACACTCAATTATTACACACAATGGCCTACACTTGACCACCGCACTTTCAAATCATGTACTTCGTCCCTTAGAGGGGGCATGAGAAACACTTGCCAACACTCAAATATTCCTATCATTGGCCTACACTTGACTATCATACCTTCAAATCATGTACTTCGTCCCTGTTTCTTTGTCAAGGTAAAAGCTAAATTAAAATACATGCAATGCTTTTAGCTGATAACAGTTCTTAGAAATCCATCAACTTCCTTTATCTAGGAGATGTCCGGAAAATCCACTGACAAGTTCTGTCATAACCGCAACATGACAACTCTTCTGATTCACTCAAACAGAGCAGACACAATTGTCCATATTACTAAGCCTAGTTCACCATTCTTGAGGTATCATCTCCTTAAAAAATCATTTCATATCAACCTAGAGGAAGATATGAGGTGTGTTTGTGTGTGCACATGCATATATGGACGGCAATATGTTGTGTTAGCAAAGATTTGTCAGCTGTTTATGAATTTTTGCCAAGCTTGGCTCAATTTCATGAAAATGATTGAATCAGTCACACTAGCGTTTGTGGGAGTAGCAACATCACCATTAAGAATGAACACAATGCAAATGCAATATTTTAGGTTGTGTCTTGAGCTGAGCTCACCAATGCTAGTAAGTGGATGGCTTAACATATCAAGCACTTCTGGTCAATGTTAGGTAAATCATACTGGATCAAAACAGAAGTACATATAGATCTATATTACACAATTTCTGTGGAGACTAGAAAAAGGGACATTCAATGAAGTTATCAATGTTTAAAATAATGTGATATTTTTCAATCTAGGATATTTCTGCTGCTTAGATTCATACCATATTATTGAAGAAAACAGACACAAACAAACAAAAGGACAGAGAGAAAAGAACAGAGGTCCCTCTGCCCCCTGGCTAGCCTGCTATGGTCAAAAATCCTTCCACCTGAGTTTCCTTCTAGCGGCAAATGACCTGTGTACTAGAAGGCTTGGTACAGCATACATGTCACAACAGCATGAAAACATCCATTACAAACTAGGCTTTTTATCCTTTACAACACATGGAAATTAATTCCAATTAGATCAAACAACAAAGTTCAATTAGATCAAACAACAAAGTTAACTCAATGAACATGGATGTCTAGCAAGCCTTCTTCTGTCTTGTGTTCCAAATCTGTTTTCTTTCTAGCTTCTTTTTCCAAAGCGTTAAACAATGCTGTTCTGTTTGTGTAGAATGATCATGCTTAAGATAAAAACAAACAAAATTTCATTACACATAAAATAAAGTTTCTTTACACATTTAGACTTTGAAATGAAACGGATGATGTTACAATTACCTGATTGAAATTATAAATTCAAGATTCAACATGACCACTCTACATCAAATGGAGAAAGGTTGGTTGTTTACCTGTGATGTTCAAACATGCGACAGAGGATTGCCTCGATTCAAACCCAATAGCCTGACAAAGGGACACAGAAGGATGGACTAAAGAAGAATGTGGAAATCACTGATCAAATTAAATCCCTGTAAGAGTTCAGATTTTCTGCTCCCCGCATAATCTCATACTGGACACTGGACAGCTGATTACTTTGATCCTCAAAGCAACAAAAAACAACAACAACAAAAAAACAAACAACAAATAGTCCCAAAATAATTATAAACCAAGTGTCTAAAAGCAGAAAAGTATGCAGAACAATCTTCCTCCTATTCTCTGAATTCAAATCTGTTTTAGCAATTCTCTAGAAGCAAAAATGTCTGAAGATATAAAGAGAAAATTTCTTTTTTCACCATCATATTTACTTCACAATGTTATTCTAAATTTATGTCATTTTTTTTTTCAAAGGTGTATCATGCAAAGCATGGGAAAATAAAAACTATGGTAGGGGAATGTGGGAGAGAAGAAAAAAAAAAAAAAAAAAAGGGGGGGGGGGGGGGACCCAAACAAAAAAACAAAAAAACCTCTTCAGTTTCTGCGATTTACTCAACTGAGCTGTTCTGCCTTGATTAAGGCGCAGCACAACCTTAAGCATCAAAGCTGTTCTGCCCATGTTTCGGTGGAAGCCATGTGTACCAATAACAAAGGGAATTCCTTCTGTTGCAGGGACCTTCAGCTTTGAGTTTTTTTATTTTTCCAATGAACATTATTCCATCACATAAAGCATTTTCATGTGTCTGAACTGACCCACTGTGATAAAGTTCCCAAACCACATGCTTCAATACGGCAACTCAAAGACAGAAGTTTCACAGTGTAACGTGGATTTGGGACTCTTTTTGTGTTTTCCCAGAAACAGTCTTCTCAGTGCAGCAGAAAAAATTTCATATAAGTTGGGCTGAACCTGCGTGGAAGGATGAAGTATAAAATGGAAGTGAATTATAGTGTACCAAGAAATATTTGCTCTTCAGTCATGCATTACCTTTTTGGATTATTTATAACAAAACAAACTAGATTTCTGAACAGTGTCAGAGCATCAGTTGCAAACTACATTTCCCATAAAATAAACAAACAACTGACATAAGATTGACCAACAGAAAACCAGACCATTTGACTGATGAAACATGCTTGAAAGCTGGGGGAAAGGGGGAGGAAGTACAACCCATCCTCAACAATTGTCTGATGACTCTTACAATTCCATGTAGGAACTGAGAAATCAGAAACCACACAATTAACTGTCCAGAACCAAGGCAATTCCTCATGTGCATGTTTGAAAACATCCTTGAATTGTGGAGCTGAAGCTGCCAAGACCTTACCTCCATCAGGCGCATTGGCATCACGCATGATTGGGGATGTGAGAGTGATGGTGCATGAAGGTTTGGGGTCCTTCTCTGCCGTCACAATGATGGCTGCCTCCTCAACACACCTTTTGACTTCATATTTGTCTTCTGTCACTGTCTGCAACACCAAACACACAATGGCACTTTCAACACACAACAGAACACCACAACTACAATGCAGCGCAGTGTGGACAGTGCCATGGCTTGTATGGATATGGCATTCTTAACACTGAAGGAAACCACATTGTATAAAAGAATAAATACTAGGTTTGAACCTTCAAAACTGTCAAATGCTCTAAAGCACTCAGGTTATTTTGATAATAATGCAGACATGTACAGCTTTTGTCAGTTATTGCCCATAAGGTGGCCAGTACTCTGCAGTTCTAAGGTTTCATTTCAGTCAATATGCCATAAAAATGTTGCAAACATACGTAACCAGGCTGAACACCAGTAACCCTTTCATTAATGATCCATTCCAACAAGACTGAATAGGAATAGTAAGCAGCATTAACTACTCGCTATGTACGATTATGCCCCTTGCCGTTACCCTGATACGCACCATTTGTATGGGTCATGAGAAAAATTCTCATACAAACGAATGAAAACAGAGTTTCGAAATTTGGCAGGTCATATATTAAAAGACTGGTGTACAAAATGCGGAAATTTTAACTGTCTAACCCTCATGGTTGCTGAGTAATAGTATAAGTAATATTAGACAAATTTTCAGCTGAAAAATGCCTTACAAAATACACAGTCAGGTCAATACATCAGTTCCTACAGTCACATTTTGAATGAAATTTCATGAAATCCACACATTCCACGTGCACTGAAGGAAGAGATCGTGTTGAACAGCGCTGAGTTGTTGAGTATTGTTCAGCCATTTGCTTTTCCGTCGTCTGCTTCGCTGCGGAGGTAGTGGGTCGTGAACTTTGCACTGTCCACACACCAACTGCGTAGTACAGTGACCTCATGGCTTGAAACCGAGGCTAAGATGGACCAAAGAATCTATTTTTGGCTATTAGTTTCGATTAACGGAAATACTGAAAGCCCCGCGAATTTTCGAAACTCGTCGGATTTCTCCAACGCTCATAGACAGGCGTTGCTGAGACATGATCGAGAAATCCCGACGCTCGTAGCCAGAGTTAAAATAGTTCACAATGCGTGTTAAAGAACAAAAAGACTATTTACACTTGTTTCTTTGTGAAAATACGAACAAATTTTTGACAACAACAGACATTTACACTTGTACAAATACACAAATAATTAGACCATCATATAGTAATGATTATTTCAATAAGACCTGTAAATGCCATTTTTTAGTGTATAAATCTGTAATGCTCAAAACACATCTTAACTCACTCGGTACGACGGAACGCGATAGCGGTTTCGATAATTAAATTTTTTTTAGACGCTCCCCTTTAGATCCTGCACGCCTACCATAGCCACACTGGTCACTGCAAACATGTCAAGGGTCAAAGGGAAAGTTACTTCGTGAGATTCCGTAGCCATACAGTCGTCGGGAAACGACTGACTTCGGTACCATACACGAATGGCTAATCTGCATTCGTGTCGAAAATGGCGTTGCAGGAGAGTACGAGTTTTCGAACAAAGTAGATCGCAACTGGCGGCGTTTTACTGCTGCTGAAGTGATTAAGTGCTTCAGACTGAAGGATTGGACATCGAGGAGTATATGAAGATAATGAGAAAGTGTATCAAGTGATGGAAGCTGCCAGCAAGGAGGAACTGACAGTGACCCAGTTTCAGAGACAGTGACCAGTTGGACAGTGGGGGAGAGGGTGGTGGGCGTACACGTCACGAGAGGTGAGCGGTCAGTGGGTCAAGCACAGTGAAACACATGTCTGATGGAGGTTTCATTCACTTTCCTATGCATGACTGGCACGAAGATTTTAGTTTTTCTCCCACTTTGCCTCTGTTCTCTGGCTCTTGTGGCCTGCATGTCCCAGTTCAGTTGATTTCTTGAATCAGTTTGTGACAGAAGACTTTCTAAATTCCATTGTCATAACAGAAGGCATAAGAGAACTGAGTGGCAAGCAGAATGAGCACTTCTCCTGACCTTCTCACCTTTGACTGTGTGATCATGGAGCTGATCAGAGTGTGTGACTGTACAGAGATCCTGACCACAAAATTTGGGGTATTTTCAACATGGAACATGACGAAGAAATATTCAAGGAAGAACTTCAATATTTTGGCATGAATTAATCCAGCATGTAAATATTCAGATCTGAAAGTTTCATTTTGTTCCTTTATGTTTTGTATTTTTTGTGATTTTTCCCCTAACCCTTCAAAATGGGCCGTCCCTGGGGAAACACAAGGGGAAAAACTCTCCGTACCGAGTGAGTTAATGCTTTCCAAAGGAACAAGCTCTCAAAAGACTGGACGTCGAGGATTTGAAAGAGTTCATATACATATGAGTTTATGTTGTGATACAGCTTTCCTGAACTGTTAGTACTGACCGCCAGCTGTTTGGGCAGGCTGTCAGCCACCCGTTCCAGCATGGTGCGAGTGGGTTTCTCTGAGCACAGCACCACCAGATTGACGTTGAGGTCTCCGTGCAGCAGCAGCCCCTTGGCCAGCACACCGACACGCATCACCCCCTTCACACACGGCTTGTGCTAGATGTCTCCTCCTTTTCCCTGCAACAGTCAACAGTCAAGTGTAATGATTGGCAGCTCCATTTTATGTACCAGTGTGTTATCATTTTAAAATAAAACAAAATAAAATCTTGACTGCAATGCTTTCTGTACACATACATTTTGGTAGGAAAGACGTCAAATCAGTAATAGAGTGAAAAGTGCACACGTGCGCGTGCGCGCGTGTATGTGTGTGAGACAGATTTACCTTTTCTTGCTTTTTCTTCTACCAGCAGAAACAGCTTCAGTCTATCCCAGTGTTATTACATACATGTACTTTATAGCCTTTACTATCTTATGGCCGTTTACAATCAGCAGAAGCAGCTTACGCTCTATCCAACAATGTTATTACATGTATGTATTTAAGACCATTTACTATCAGCCAAAACAGCTTACACTCTATCCAATGTTATTACACACAGGTACTTACAGCTATTTGCTATCAGCAGAAACAGATACAATAATGTTACTACATGTATTACTTAACCCATATTACCGCGGAGCGCCCGTCAGAGCCCGCTGTACACGTGGTCACTATGGACACGGCCATCATTGTTTACATAAACAAGAATCCCGCGAGAGTGAGAGCCTCGTTTTGGCAACTTCCTGTCCTGTCTTCTGCACTTTACAGTGTCAAAATCGATCAAGTTTTCACGGTGCTACGAATTTTCAAAGTTTGGAAAATGAGTCTCATGACCGATGAGGAGTTATGGCGCGCGGCGTCTGTTGAATGATGACGGAGAAGAATTTGAAGGTTTTACGGTTGAGGATCTTGTTAATAAAGTTGATCCATGTGATGTAGAAAGTGACCTAGATACCGACTTGGAAGCTGTTGCCGCCGAGTTCGACGATAGTGAGAGGAGGCGAAGGTGGGTCGAGTATCGATCGATTGCCTGACCTCCAAACCAAAAATGGCAGGACGTTTTAGGCTCAGTTTCAGTAAAGGAATTTTCGGAAAATGTTCGTGTTGTGCATGATCTGCCTGTTGATCTGCATTTTCATAAGTATACCCCCCCCCCCCCCCCTTTGTGTGAGTGTGTGTGTGAGATTAAAAAATGATGTTATGGTATGTAAGTGAGATTATTTGTTTATGTAACAGCGCAGTGAGTCGAACCGAGAATAGTGCTAGATACAAAAGCTACTTATTATTATTATTATTGGTGCAAGCTTTGCACAATTTCATGCTCAGCTTCTGCAGTAGACTTTGTTCTGGGTCCTCTGGGTCATTTGCAGGCCAGTAAGAAGCATTTCTGGACTGCATCTTTGAACTATCACACCAGTAAATTTTTGGTAACATTCACCATCAAATCCGACTTTATAATTTTTTCTGCAAAGTAAAACCAGAATGAACCTGGAAAAAAACTTTCTATGAGTACTTCATTGTATGCACAATGCCAAAAAAATGATTCCTTGAAACAAAAAAAGGTAATTATACTTTTAATTGATTTCTTTAGTTAGTAACTATCGAAAATTGCAAGAGTTACTTTACTTGACATGGAATTTCATAGTATGGTTCACGTTGGGTGACATGAGGGTATATGGGTTAACTCATTCAAGCCGCAACATTTCGCACTGTGACAATCCCTGAAATCGCAGTATTTTGGGTGATTTTTGAAATTTTTTTAAAAATCAACAAGAAATGTCACACACAAAAGGAAAAAGTTTTGGAAACGTTGAAGTGTTCACATACAGACATTACTTGCGTCAAAACTGGTATTCTGTTCATCTTGATAGAAGGGGTGAAGGATACAGGTGACCATATGGGGGTAAATATCCTCTTGCCAAGTCCATATATTTACACAATATGTTGTTTTTTTTCACCAATGAAAACAATTATCCACGGGAATATTTACACAAGAATATACAGCTTATGTACAAAAACACAAACACCACCTCCTATTTACTTGGTGTAATCAAAAACGGTGAATTTGTGTGCATATCGGCAGGTGCTTCTTGACGCCATCTTGACAGTCAGATGAAAACAAAGAACTGCATACAGCATTGAAAAACTGCTACTACAGCAAAAATACAGCTCACAACACAGTCTAAGGGAAGGAACTGTGAAATAAAAGACCCAAAATCACTCTAGTGCATGATTTACTTCCCTTATTCCTTTATTACGGCCACCAAAAAAAGTTGAAACTCTGACGTAAACCTGCGTACGGCACAGCTCCATGCAGTGTGAAAGGTGACGTACAGCCGTGTCGGCACAGCTAAGTGGCCATTCTGCCACAGCAGAAGCTACTTATGCTCTATATAATAATCTCATTACACACATGTACTTATGGCTGTTTGCTATCAGCAGGAATAGCTTACACTCTATACTAAAATGTTCTATATACTTATGGCTATTTGCCATCAGCTGAAAAAGCTTACATTCTATCCAGTAATATTACTGCATAAATGTACTTACGGCTGTTTGCTATCAGCTGAAGCAGCTTCCTCTTTCTTGACTTCCTTCTTTGCATCTGGTTTTGGTGCATCGCTGAAAGAGACGTGCATTTTGTGCTTTCAGTTAGTAATTTATTAACAACTGTACATAGAAGACTGAACAGTAATACAACTGAAAGTATTTCAAGCTAAATTCAAAACACAAGCAGCAAAAGCTCAACCTAAGCGCAAACTGCTGAGCAACCCGTTTCACTTGCAAGCCTAGTACAGTGTAATACTCATATTCAGAGAGTTGTAGGCTCAACTCTTCAGCAGGCCACGTTTTCAAGGCCTGATAGTTCAGATGTTAGCCATGCTTGTAATGCAGAAGTTGTGGCTTCAACTCTCGGGCAGGCTACACTTTCAGCCGCTTGGTTTGTTCTTTTGATAAAGCTGTGGATTCAAGATCTGATGCCCCGAGTTCAATCCCAGCCTGCAATATCAAAAACTGGCATGTTCATCGCCCATCTTAACCCCTTAACTGTCAATGTTTTTTGACATTTGAGCATGTCTCCATATGCTGAGGAAAAAAACTGCGTCACTACCATGTATACTGAAACTATTGTAGCTTAGATATTTGTGAGGATCTATG
Source organism: Monoplex corrugatus (assembly GCA_030674185.1). Classification (NCBI taxonomy): domain Eukaryota; kingdom Metazoa; phylum Mollusca; class Gastropoda; order Littorinimorpha; family Ranellidae; genus Monoplex; species Monoplex corrugatus. The sequence continues at coordinate 50,161,963 of JAPXFY010000016.1, forward strand.
CATGAAATTACACATAATGATGCATTAGGAATAACAAGCTGTATTGCGAGGTGATTTGTTTAGTAATTTCTTGAAATTAATCCGTATTCATAACGTTTTTTTTGGAAAATCTCCATAAAAAAACCGTAAGCGCTCACCATAGAAACAAAAAACAATAACAACAACAGAAGCAGATATGGTCCTTTCTATATCTGGAAGTGTTCAGACTATGGATGATCACCTACCAACAGATCACCAACAGCTGACATTCTACAAGAAGCTGCCTACTACTGCACAAAATAACTCGATCTAGTCACATCGTCTACCACCGCCCTGCACCCCACTCTCACCCTATTCCTCCCTTACCGCTAATAATACTACTGCTACCTAGAAGTGGTTTTACACAACTGACACTGTATTTTATTAATCTGAAGGTCTTGGCTGTTTGCCAAAATCGCCTGTGGCCACAAATCCTTCATCACATGTTCCTGGCTAAGAACTTAACAGTGTCTGCACAGATGAAGCACATTTCACACCACCAGCAACTAATATTGCTGTTGTTTTCAACCACTTTGTCAGATTTGTCTTCTGATCATTCTAAAATCAATCATAATTTTATTGAATCACCTCAACTGCTTTCAAAGGTCGAAAACGTGCAGCCCTGTGGACAGTCCTGGCTTGCCATTTTGGTAGAAACCAGTTTCAATTATCCAAAAAACAAAATCAATTTGATATAAATTGTTTGAGCGCAATGAATCCTTCTTGAACAAACTCTGAACTCCTGAGCACACACAAATAGTCACCATTATGTCTGATTTTAGACTACAGTCTCCAGTCACCATTATGCCCAATTACAGACTCAAGTCTCCTGTTGGCATTCCCTTCTGATTACATTGTTGTTCCATCTCAAAGATTGGAACTTAAAAACTAAGGAGGCACAACATGAGGCACAAGAAGACAAAAAGATTGCCTCACCTTTCAGCCAAGAAGTCGGACACCTGTTTCAGAGATCTTTCACAAGCAGACACAATCGTCTGAACAGCATGTAGCTCCACCTCTGTAGGATAAATTGCTGCATGCTTGGCATTTACATGACGGTCATCTGATGAATCCGGCTTCCTCATCTGTGAAAAAAGGCAATAAACCTCAGTTTAAAAACAACACATAGCTATAGCTAGTAAGAACACAAGACGCATTGAAATCCTTCCCAATTTTACCACTCAACAATCTGTTTGCCAAATCTGTACATTCAAAAAAATGTTTTAGCACAAAGAAAAGTTAACATTTTTTTAAAAGTAACCTTAGATATGTAAACCTGAATGGTTGATAATTAGATATTTATTTCAGTACAAACTTTACTACAAAAGTTTTACTCCTTCACTCTTGGAATCTTACATATACTGCTTTGTACCATCCTCAAGCCAAAACACCCAACAGCCTGAAAATGCAGTTAAAAGTTACCTCATAGGAACATTTTGTTAAACAGGCTGGTGACTTTTCAAAAGCGCAAGAGCATAGGCCAGCTTCCAGGCGGTGTGGCTATCAACATGCACAATTTTTTCAAGAGGCAGGAATAGCAAATATCCATTCGCACTCCTGAGTCACAATTAAGTATGCCTAGTTAAACCTTTCTAAGACTTTTTTTTTCAACTTAATAATGGCAAACTGCCAGATGCTCAGTCTGCAAGCTTTTGAGAGCACTTAAGTGAAATTAACCCCAAAACAGTGAAAACAGCAAGCTTGATATCAGTATGAGTTCAGAGCAGAAAACGTGAATTTGATCTTTTTGGGGGGATGAGGGTGGGGGGGTTATTGTTCATCAAGGAAAAATGACTGGTTGGTTTGAGGAGGAATGGACAGGTAGCATTTCAGTAAAGGTAAGAGGAGAGGATCAGCTGTCCCAGACCTGCCTAAACCTCCCAACCCCCTTAGTAGCAGAACCCTAATTTTCAGTAGTATAATCAGTATTTTCAGTAGTATTAACATGGCAGCATTTCCACAAATAAACTCTTCAGGTCCTCTTCTCCCTTGCACTAAATAAGACAGGATTTATGACTAACTGTCATACTTTTTGTCTGAATGATCATATACAAATGCCAGTTTTGAAAAAAAAAAATCAAGTTAATCCATACGCGATTTGATTAGTATTTTTGTCTGAATGATCATATACAAATGCCCGTTTTGAAAAAAAAAATCAAGTTAATCAATACGCGATTTGATTGGTATTTTGATATCATCCAAGGTATCAACTTTTCAGACTCTGCCTTGGACTGTGTACAAAATAAGCAAAGCTTTGTGGGTTATGGAACCTGAACTTTTTGTATAAATCAGTCTCTTGAAACCCCAATAAGAAATCTTTCTGTTTAGAGGGACACATTTTTTCCCCCTTTTTTTTTCTAATTTTAAAATCTTTCTATGGTTCTGAAATATTTTTTGCTAACTAGTGCCAAAAACTGTACAAAATAAGCAAAAATCATATGCAGACAAAACTGGTTTTACAGTTCAGCGCATCAACATACCAATGGTCTAGGTCCACCAGCAAGTCCCATGCATGGCCCATGGGGCGTCATCATTACATGTCTGGGATAAGGGCCATGGTCCACATCAAAGCGGCGGTGTTGTTCCCAATACATTTCTTCCTCCCTTCTGTCACATAATCATACATACGTACATCACTTAAAAATAAAATAATATTCAAACATACAATGAAGACACATCCCCTACCACTGTAACACATTTGCTGACAAGACAGTTTATGTATCTCTTTTCACATTACTGAAATGGTCTGGCATGTACACATCAAGATGTGTCAGAAAACCCACATAGAAAACCCCTAACATACAACATTTTCATAGAAAACGGAAGGCTTAACAGAATTACCAAAACCAGAACCCAGTGTCAATTATCAACTTGCCCCACTCCTAAAACACCTAACGTTTCTACTGAAACAATAGCCACCCTGACACACCAGTGCCAGACCTGGACTCTGACCAAGCTATGGAGCACAAAACTGTTACCTGTAAAACCTGTCGTTTAAGATGAGCTATTAACAAGGCCAGACATGACATGATCAGAAATATGACCAGAGAAATGGCAGGATGAAAAGAAGTCCATTATCATATTCATTAGCAGAGAACCAAGTCCACATAAGTATCAATATCAGAAGAACGCTACACTCCACATCAAATGAAATGTTTAATTTTAATCTTATCATTAATACTAATACCACTACCATCATAACAAATGAAAATTATTCCTGACCTGATCTCATCTCTCCAGCGCTCCTCCTGCTCCCGACGTCGCCAAAACTCTTCTTTCTGAGCCTGGCGCCGCAGTTTGTCTTCCTGCACTTTACGCTGTCGGATGCTGGGCTTCACTTCCACCTGCAGGTTGGGGTCCACTTTTTTCTGTGCAGCCAACACAACAGAATTAAAGGTGCTGACATGCCTTTCTTTTCCTTTTGTTTTATACAGGCAGTTGGATTGATCTGAATGAAACATATCTAAAAATGGAGACCATGGTACTGTTCAACACTCCTAGCTTGCTCTTGTCACACAAATAACACGACATTCAACTTTATAATGGTTTCCTTGACTTCACTAATCACTTCAATGAAATGATAGAACAATTACTAAAAAAAAACCCACACATCACTTTCTACAACTGCTTTCCTATACTTCTGATTTCAAAATTACTGAAAACCCAGGTTTGAGGCATGATCTGCTCAGAATCTAAAAACAAACAACAAAAAAGGACAGATACTGCCTCTATGACATGTTTGTACCTTGTACTGAAGGCGATGGCGTCGCCCTTTGAGGTGCATTTCTTTGGCGTTGGGATCGTTGAACTTGCATTCACACAATTTGCAGTTGAAGCTGACAGTCTTGCCCTGCTCATTGCGCATTTCCTCAATGTACTCATGACCTGCAAAAATGACCAGATTGAAATTTTCCATGATCAAAAATATGGAAAAGGGTGAATGTTTATTTGGAATGCATTCTTTTAAGAAAATCTGAGCAATCTATGGTGCAGTCTGGATATAGTTTTGAGTGAATAACAACAAATAACCACCATTTTCTGACTTAAGTAATAGTCTGTTACAATGGTGCAGTCTGGATATATTTTGAGTGAATAAACAAATAACCACCATTTTCTGACTTAAGTAATAGTCTGTTACAATGGTGCAGTCTGGATATAAGTTTGAGTGAATAACAACAAATAACCACCATTTTCTGACTTAAGTAATAGTCTGTTACAATGGTGCAGTCTGGATATAAGTTTTGAGTGAATAACAACAATAACCACCATTTTCTGACTAAGGTAACAGTCTGTTACAATGGTGCAGTCTGGATATAAGTTTTGAGTGAATAACAACAATAACCACCATTTTCTGACTAAGGTAACAGTCTGTTACAATGTGAGTCTGAATAATTGAGTGAATAACAACAATAACACATTTTCTAAGGTAACAGTCTGTTACAATGGTGCAGTCTGGATATAATTTTGAGTGAATAACAACAAATAACCACCATTTTCTGACTAAAGTAATAGTCTGTTACAATGGTGCAGTCTGGATATAATTTTGAGTGAATAACAAATAACCACCATTTTCTGACTAAGGTAACAGTCTGTTACAATGGTGTAGTCTGGAAATAATTTTGAGTGAATAACAATAACCACCATTTTCTGACTAAGGTAACAGTCTGTTACAATGCAGTCTGGATATAATTTTGAGTGAACAACAACAAGTAAACACCATTTTCTATCTAAGGTAAAAGTCTGTTAAAAACTACAGATAAACACATTTTCCCACTTAACTGTACAGAACTATACACTAGCAGACCTGTTTACCCATGATCAATACAATATCACTTAATTTATATGGGAAAATTTGGATTTGTCTGGCCATGATATCTTGGGATAGCACGATGGTGGTTTCCCGGTGCCTTCCATCGGTTTGTTTACAGTCTATCCACTAGCCTTTGTCGTTCCCAGAAACAGATGGAAGTCCATGTTCGCCAACGCCATGTGGCAAGGCACCTGATGATGATCATGGGAAAATTCATCTGTTCCAACCTGGTATAGCTGTCAGTAATCTAAACCACTGACAGTTCTCTCACACCACATTTTTGTTGCTATTTACTTTTCTTTTCTTTCTGAAAGAATACAGATAGAATTCTTCCAACACATTTCACTGCTGTTGACTTTTTTTTTGTAAACAATACTATTAATGATGAAATTGTTTTAAAAATTTTTCTCGATATTTTCCAAGGCAAAAACAAATACGTAAATTGTCAAAAAAACAACAACAAAACCAGTACAATCAAGATGGCTGCAGAAGGCAGGTGAAGCAAATAACAGCCAGAAAGTATCTACAATTAAAGAGTGATGGTTTAGTACATCATCAAACTATTTCTTTAACAAAATAGATAATCCCTTCAAATAGTCAGGAATAGCTAATAGCCAGAGAAAAGTGTTTGTACTTGTGAGTCACTGTATAGTAAGTAATTAACTACTTTTTTCAGTAAATATACAATCCCTTCAAACATTGCCAGATTCTGTACTTACCAACAGGTGCAACATCTTTCTCCCCCAGGATGTTCAAATGCTCCTCTTCTTTTACTGTTGGAAAAATGCAATTTTGTACACAAAATGGAATGTTTGAGTAAAACTTGACATTCATTACTTACACACTTACAATTTTCTTCTCATTATAATCATAATTCATGTCACAGTATGTTTTATTTGGGCAAGTTTCACACGGTTCATGCATTTTAACACTTTGCAGATGAAAAACGCTGAGACAGGACGACCTACTGCACCACAATGCAAACAGTTTCACACTGTTAAGTATATAGCCAAACATATATTTACAGAAAAAATGCTGCTTTTGGTTATATTTACTTATCATGTCCCATGAGCATTACAGCGTTGGTAGGTCACCCTCCCATGGTCATCTTAGCAGCTAACACTGAGAGAAATCTGAAGTAGCCCTGACAAAGCATCACGGTCCAGCCCTCGAGTGTGCGCATGTGTTGCTGAAAGCCTTACTCAAATTATTCTGATGACCCCAAGCGAATCTGCAGTACCACTGTGGATCATGGGAGCTTTAACGGGGATGAACAGGTCAGAATTTTCAGTCTGACATAGTAAGTACATAGCCACACATCTTCCATCACATTATCAAGTTCTGTGGAAGCTGTAGCAGCAGTAATCCAAACGACTCTTTCAAACTAAGACCAACTGCAATGTTGGTGATGATGTTCATATAGGAGATGGGTGGTTAGCCAACCCAGATTTAAATAAAAATTATCGCTTCTGACTTCATAAACTGTGCCATGTTTGGCTATGAACAGAATTCTAAGAATGGAGGAGGGGGCCTGCCCCTGTGGTTTCAGCAGGCTCAATGGAAACATTAGCAGTATTAGCTGCTACTTAAAAGATGCCTTGGGAACCATCAGCTCTAGTTGTTCTGTCATCCCTGACTTAAAAGTGTTTGAAAGGATTCTCAGAACACCAGCAAGCCGCCTTCAAAATTACTCGCAAGGGAGCTTTCTGCTGGGAAGGTACAAAGATACCAATATCTCTAACTCATGAGCTCTACGATACACTAGATTTAAGTTATGCTGAGCCTGCCAATAGCCTTTGATGTTGGCTTCATCTGGACAAGGTGCCCATGGAGAGTCTTCCACAAAATTCTGGTTGAGTGAGGTAAGGAGCTGGCGTTTACAGGTGCAATGATCTTTAGTTTTATCTACGTATACTTCATACACTGGACCAGGCACAGCTTTATGTCTTGGACTAACCTGTCCAAAATGGTGGACAGAGAACATATTTATCTCTAGGGAGGGATCACCAGGATCCTGGTTTTTGGCTAAGAATTCTGAGAGAAATCTAAATGTAACAGAACAGTCCTCCTGGAAACCATGTCTGCTGGGCTGCCACTGAAGGCATGGATTTTACTTCTGTGCCTTCTAGAAGCTAAAGCTAAATGGAAAGAGGTCTTGAAGGTGAGAAAATCTACTGGAATAGAAATCAGAGGCTTGAAAGGCACCTGGCAAAGGAAATCTAGTATAATGAGAATGTCCTAAGCTGAAAGTCCTTTACAATTCCTGGCATCTGTTAATTAAGCGCAGCTCCTCTGACAGTGTCTCTAGAAGGTGCTGGATAAAAATGGGCCTCCTCACTGTGGTAATGTAGCAGAAAGAGCTACACAGTATCTCTGACAGTTCTATCAGATAAGCCTAGGTTGCTAGAGAGATGGGTTAAGAAATCAGCAACTCTGACAGGTTGTTAACTATGTGGAACGATCTGTTTTTGATTACAGACAACAGAGACAGATGAGAGAGAGAGAGAGAGAGAGAAGAAAGAGAGAGAGAGGAGAGAGAATGGAGAGAGAGAGAGAGAGAGAGAGAGAGAGAGAGAGAGAGAGAGAGAGAGAGAGAGAGAGAGAGAGAGAGAGAGAGAGAGAAGATTGACACAGAAAGATTGCAGAAATACAGGCAAAAACTCACAATCATCTGTTGAAGTCTGCATTGGTTCAGCTACTTTGACAGTGGAATCTCCCCCATTGGTACTGGCTTTGGCATCCTCAGTTTTCCCACCTGTAGTTTTCAGGGTTGATCCACCTGCCATGGGAAAATTAAGTGCATGATGCTGCCAAAAATGTTAAACACGAATAACGCAAGGAGTGAACAGCTTTTCACCTATCTGTTTGACCACCCGTCAAGTACATTGCGGTTAGTATGGTTTCCCGCATTAGCTGACCCTATGCACTTATAAGATACAGTTATGTGCTATTTACAAATTTACGTGTCATGAATAACATCTTTTCATTAACCCTTTGACTCCAGCACCCTATCCATCGACTGAAAAAAATTAACCCTTTTCTTCCCTCACCCTATTCACCAGCTTCCTGCAGGAAGCTGGTGAATAGGGTGAGGGAATCAAAGGGTTAAGTTTCTGCTTTGCTAGCATGTTTGACAATGCAGGATGCTGGTGGACAGGTTGCAGAAGTCAAAGGGTTAATCAACAGGACAAAAATCTGACAAACGCTATATTCCAGCCTAACTGTTTTAGACAAAGACATCAGACTTTTCTAATCATTAAAAAAAATCTGCAGATATTGTTTCCTTGACCAATGCAAAATCATAAATTCACACAACACATATACAGAATAAATTCACACTCATACACAGAATAGATGCCCAGTGCACAAATGAGAAACGCAGAAAGAACTTTAACAGTCCACAAGTAGTACTGTAGACACTGTTCAGTTCCAGTAGTACTGTTGCAAATTTACACCAATTCTGAATCTCATAGTATTAGATAATATATAGACAACAATTTTACTCCATACATACAGCTGTGTGAAGGTTCATGTGCATGAAAGCATTTGTTTAGCATTCATGCACACAGCCTCAACACAAAATTCAAAGAGCACGACTCAAACGTCACACAAATCATTATAAGGAAAAGAAACCAATCTTCTTCCAACTGATGGAAACAAAAACAAAAATTCACAAAATCTAAGTAGGATCACTTGTCATCCGTCAGCATCACCGAGTTCAATAGCTACCAACACAGCAGACATCATAACAAACTCTGCTCCATGTACTCTGGTCTAACTTTTCTGTGCTACTTCGTAGACCTTCAAACCACTGATGCTGATGATGATGTTCATATATGAATGAAATGGGTGGTTTGCCCAGATTTCTTTTGGCCTCAAACTTTCCATGCTAATTAGTTGCCATTAGGGTTGTGTTCGTGTTGTGGCTTGTATGGCCGATGCATTTCATTTTTCTTTTGTTGATTTTTACCAGCAGCTGACGCTGGATGGTGAGTTCATTCAAAATGCTTCCGTCTGGTTCTTTATCAGTCCATTTGACTAAGAACCGTCTGTAGAACTACATTTCTGCTACTCAAATCTTGTTTTCATGTGTTTTTCTGCATGCACAGGTGTCACAGCATTATAGGATTATTGGCCAGATCAAACATTTTAGAATTGTGAGTTTAAGGGCTGTTGGTATACTTCTGACTGTTGGTGTAATCCTGTCTTTCCAAATGTTATTAAGTTGGATCCATTTTCTGTTTTCCCATTCCTACTCTTATTTTGATGTCTTTAGTACACATGCCATCACGAGCTTAACTGAGACTAAAGATTAAAAACCACACACATTTTCTAAAGCAGTCTTGCTGAATTGATTATCACAATGTGCATGACCTCTACTCCTTCAAGGTGCACACTTTGGTCTTCTTGGCATTCAGACTGCCTTCTTGCCTGCAACATATATTCTACAGAATTCTTTTCATGCTAGTGGTATCATCTGACATCAGTGCAGCATCATGTGATGTTTTGACCACCACTTTTTATTCCCATATCTTCAATATCTGCTTTTCTCACAACCTGCTTCATGTATAGTTTGAAGAGATGGTAGAAAGGATGCAGCCCTGATGGACTCCTTTCTCGATGTGGTTGCTGTACACTGCTGCAATAAGAGAAATGAAATTAGATGCTTTGGGAAGCCCATCTTCTTCATGGTAAATGCTTCACTGTAGTCAATGAAAGTAATTAAGACCTCTAGCTCACTGTTTCTGATATTCTCAATCACGATTTATAAAACAAACACATGTCAGGGTTTCTTTGTGTCCTTAACGTTGTATTTAATGGCAGTTTGGTATGGCTGATGACAGCAATGGTTCTGTAGTTGTCAGTCTTTGATCTTTCCACTCTTGTGCAATGTGACAAACTCATAATTACCGGTCTGTTGGCCATTCACAGGTTCTCTCTATCTTACATTATATGTGGTGCAATGCTTTGAATTCTTGATTTGCCAGTGTTTTTCAGCAATTCTCTAGGATACTTTTTTCAAAACCATCTATAGAGTTATCAGTTTCTCAAGATGCTGCCTCTGCATTTGGATCAAATTCGCCAAGTACAAATGCCACAGATATGAGATGGAGAAGATCCAATATCTACAGAGAATAATGTGATGGACTCCTGAAGTTTTCCAAACACCCAACAGAATCAAACTTACCAACAAATGTCATTCAATATTGGTATTCCTGAGATTTTCTAAACAAATTTACAAAACTGTATTTACCGACAAATGTGATTTTGGGTGTGGAGACCACTTTTTTGACAATGTTGGCACTTCCAGTAGCCGTCTTGGGAGTGACCTTGGTGCCAGAACCAACAGACACCGTAGAGGAAGTGTCTTGGCCACAGAGACGGTGGCGGAGCCAGATGAGGTCATAAGAACAGGATTGGTGGAGGGAATGGGCTTGCCCAGTTTGGTATGCAGTTTCACCACCTACAACACACAAGCACAGAACTGTAAGCCAAAAATAAATGAAGTTTTCAATGTGAAGGCAAATATTTTCACTAGTTTTTTTTTTACATGTAAAATGCCAGCAGATGGACCATTAGTATGACTAACACTAAAATGCTTAAACATTTACATGTGAAAAGTAGCAAAAAACTGGAGCGAGCTGGGCTGCAGGTCCTCAGAGAAAGTACCTTAACCAAGTGTTTCGGTCCTAAACTCTTTACACTTTAACCCCTTGAGTGCCAACGTTTTTTGAAATAGTGTTTTCCATGTGCCAGGGAAAACACGTTGCATCGCTACCATGTACATTAAAACAACTGTTGCTTCTATATTTATGGGAATTTATGCATGAAATTGCACAGAATGGTGCATTAGGCATGACTAAATGTAATTTCAGATGATTTATGTAGTTATTTCTTGAAATCATTATATATTTGTAATATTTTGTTGAAATTCCCGTAAAAAACTCATAACCGCTCGCAATACAAACCAAAACAAAAAAAAAAAAACCAAGGAAAAAATAGAAGATATGACCCTCCAGATGAAATCTAAAATATTCAGACTTTGGCTGACCTACTGACAGCTGACTGCAAAGAGCCACAGTGTGCCAGTGCACGAGTAGCTTGACCTGGTCAAGTCGTCCACTGCCCACATGCAGCACGCCCCCCCCCCCCCCCCCCCCACCCCCTCCATCATCCTAGTCTTCCCCTTGCCACTTCTAACATTACTCACTTTAACTCACTCCTAACGTACGATTATGCCCCTTGCTGTTCCCCTGATACGTTCCATTTGTATAGGTCATGAGAAAAACTCTCATAGACACAAATGAAATCAGAGAATTTTGAAATTTGGCAGGTCATACATTAAAAGACTGGTGTACAAAATGCTGAAATGCTCATGGTTGCTGAGTAACGGTACAAATAAAATTAGAGACATTTTCAGGTGAAAAATGTGTTACAAAATACACAGTAGGGTCAATACATCAATTCCTAAAGTCACAATTTGAATGAAATTTCATAAAATCCAACGTGCACACACTCCACGTGTACTGAAGAGATCGTGTTGAACGGCGCCGAGTTGTTTATTGTTCAGCCATTTGCTTTTCTGTCGTCTGCTTCGCAGCGGAGATAGTGGGTCGTAAACTTTGCACTGTCCACTCACCAACTGCGTAGTACAGTGACCTCGTGGCCTGAAACGAGGCTAGGAATGACCAAAGAATCTATTTCTGGCTATTAGTTTCGGTTAACGGAAATACTGAAAGCCCCGTGAATTTTCAAAACTCAAGTCGGATTTCTCCGACGCTCGTAGACAAGCGTTGTTGAGACATGATCCGGAAATCCAGACGCCCGTAGCGAGAGTTAAGGCTTTTTAGTTAGGTACCGGCAGCCTCTCTTAAGCAATGCGGGAATTGTGTCGGTCAGTGGAAAAATTGCACATGTTTATCAGACAAATATTCTTGCAGATGAATATGAATGACAAAGTTGTTATCATGAAGATAAAGATTGTTCTTTCCTCTATCGATCTGTGCTGTTTGTTTTTGTTATAAATGCACCCTTACAAAAATCTGCGCAAAAAAACCCAAAACACACCGACCGATGAAGTTTCACCACGTGTGACGTAATGGCGACTGGCTCACGGCAATGCTTGGGGTGACCGGTGAACGGCAACTTAAATTACACGGGTCACATAGGACTACCGTCATAGAAATTAGTACAGTTGACAGGTCGAAACCTGTCCTTCATTCCCGTATATTTATTTTATAAAATTATTAGTTTGTTAGTCTTCCAAAGGTCGGAATATTGGCAAACTCTGAAGAAGAATATCTGAGGATCTCCTTGATATATCAGATCATGTCCGCGGATGCGCAAACTGCTAATTTTTTTTGCTAAATTTAACCATAGACGGAACTGTGGATGTGATGTATACGGGGTGTGCGCGAGTCTCGGAAGGGCGAGTATCCGTGATCTGCCATTTCAGCATATGGGGAACCTCGAATCATGGCGGCCTTCGAAGCGATCGCTGAAAGTCCAGTCAACGAATTTCTACTTGTGATCGTCAAGCTGAAGGACAAACGTTGTAAACATTGACTGATTTTTCATGAAAAGGAAATTTTCCTTCTAAAATTACGTTTAATCTAACATACTTACCGTGGCTCACAAATGCAATAAGCGGCAGCGGTTTGCCAATTCTGCCTCGTAACAATAAAGTCCGAAGGGACAGTAACTCTGAGAGTGTCTACGTCTTGCGCATGCGCAGATGCTCTTCCTCTTTTCTCGGCAGCCATCTTCCAGCTCGCCTCGTACGCTCTGAGCAGCTAAGTATTTTTCGATTTCGCTACGCGATCGATCGATTGTCGTTGTTGTTTTTGTGTCTTGCCTATGTTTTCGTTTAAGGGAGAAACTTATGTGAAGCGATTGGGTGGCAAAGCGAGGGTTAAGAAGATTTCGTCCGCCGAATTCTCAAACCCACAAAGGGGTGGTTCCACCGGTGCACAAACCGCTCTCTCTTCAACTTCGTCTCTCCCTTTTACGTCTTCTCTCTTTCACACTATCGACAAATCATCGCAACCCAGCTACGGTTCGGTTGCGGTGACCACGAGCCCTCAACTCAGCTCCGGCTCAGTTGAATTTTCGTCATTTTACGGCCCTCACACTGCCCGGCACGGTGATCGACTCAACTCCGGTTCTGTCGATTCTGTGCTCGCCCCCTTCGTACAGCTTAACTCCGGTTCTGCTGGTACTGTTTCAGCCTCCATGGCTGATGGGCGCATTGGGCATGGGTCTCCTTCGGGAGGCAAGATGGACCGTAATGTGAACGGAACCGGCTCACCCCCTGGTTCGCCAGGCGGGACACCCCTGGTTCGCCAGGTGGGCCAAGGGAGACAACCCCACCCTTACGGGCGTCAGATCGTCGATCCGCCCCGGTTGTCTCCCTTCCTCCCCCACAGCCTGCTGCTGCACCCGCCACAACCTCTCTGTCCCATTCCGGACAGAGCACTTGGGCGCCTTGGCAACTACCAAGCGACCCATGGCGGGCTGCCACATCTCTGTCCCATTCCGGACAGAGCACTTGGGCGCCTTGGCACATGCCTAGCCGCCCCCAGCAGGCTGGCCCTTTGGGCACTGGGGACCGGGCCAGGCCCTACCCTTCATGGGGTCAGGGTCCTGATGCCCCTTGGGCTCAGCCCATGCCGCATCCCATGGCACCGCACATGGTACCGTGGCACCCATCCTTGGGATTTCCCCCGGCCTCGGCCACGGGATGCACGTGGTGGCCCGGCTTTATGCCCGGCGCCCCACCAGCGCAGGACTCACCCTGCCCAGCCCCCCCGGCACCACCCGTGTTGGACACAACACCGGGGCTGCCTCCTGGGGGCTCTGACCCGGGTCCCACAACCGTGGCACCCGGTCAGACTCTCCGCAGACTCTCGCCCCCTCCATAGGCGGGCCAGAGGACTCGGACTCAGCCTCAGAGGATGAGGCCCCTGCCCACATGGCATTCTGCTTCCAGGATGCCATGGACTGGCTGGCACAACTCACACCGGAGGCGGTGTCCACTGTGCCAGAGCCCAAGGCTCCCAAGCTTGGCTCGGCCGAGCGCCTTTTCAGCGCTCACCCTACCTCAGCCCCACGGGCCTCCTTGCTAAAACAGTCCGACATGGTGGCTGACTGCCTCAGGCAAGCCCAGGACACCGCCAGGGGGAAAGAGGCACAAGATTTCGTTCCAGGATCTGTGCCTGACTTCCCGGGAGCCTTGCCCTTCAGGAAATTCCTGAAGCCGGCACCGCTCCCCTTCCAGCGGAAGCCCTTCATGGCCCATGGGCCTATCCCTGACGCTCCCCTCTCGCTCACACAGGAGAACCTCCTCCTTGTGAACGATCGCTCTCGGGCCCAGCCGCAGCATATCTCCATCACGGAGAAATGCTCGACGGAATGGGAGGAGAACGCGAGACGGGGGCTGGTGGCAACCTCCGCCCTGGACTCATTCTTGGGCGGCCTAGGGGAAGCCCTGAAACACCCCAACCAGCAGTCCTTCACGCTCCGCCAGGCGCCTGACCAGGCAACCATCGTGGCCTTTATCCAGGCCATGGCGCAGGGGCTCAGATCCGTGGCCGAATCGCAAGCACGCACGTATCTGAACGCCGTCATGGCGAGGCGGGATGCCATTCTCGCGGCATCCTCGGTTGCCACCTCACCGTCGGCAAGGGCCTCCTTGCGCGCGGTGCCCGTCCAGCCGGGCTCCCTCTTCGGGAACCATGTTCAGGCCGTCCTGAAGCACCAGGCGGACATAAAAAGGGACCTCGACCTCCATTCGAGGCCCTCTCGCCCTGCCGTGAAGCGCCCGGCTCCAGCGGCCTACCCGCCAAACAGGCCCACCCACACCAAGTTTCGGGCCGATCCCAGGCCCCAAGGGCACAGGAGACTGCAACAGCATTCGGGCAGGCTGGTGGCCCGGCCTAAGGCCCGCAGGCCGGCTCCCTCTCAGCCGGCCAACCCCCAATGACTCACCCCCGGCCTGAGGCCATCACCCCCCACGGGCGATCCTGTGGGCAGTCTCTCCAGACACATCGACGCGTGGGAGAGGCTGCCCGCCAGCCCGTGGGCCCTGCGGGTGATCAGGTCGGGGTTCCGCCTTCCTTGGGGCCCAAGGAAGGCTCCTCTCACGCTCTCTCCCCCTGCTTTCGCACTTCCTCAAGATCGCTCGGCCTCGCAGGCCCTGGATCAGGAGGTTCTTTCGATGTTAGCCAAGGGGGCTACGGAGGAAGTTTCCTTCGCTGCGTCCCCGGGATTCTATGGACGCATCTTTGTGGTCCCCAAAACTTCGGGGGGCTGGAGGCCCATCCTGGACCTCTCCTCCCTAAACCGGTTCCTCCGCGTCCTCCATTTCCGTATGGAGACCCTATGTCCATCCGCGAGGCCTTGCACCCGGGCGACTGGGGGATATCCATCGACCTCAAGGATGCATACTTCCATCTCCTCATTCACCCCAGGGACAGGAAGTACCTCAGATTCGTCTGGAGGAACCGGATCTTCCAATTCAGGGCACTGCCCTTCGGTCTGGCACCCGCCCCTTGGCTCTTCACGAAGGTGGCGAGGGAACTCTGCATGCATGTTCGGGAGAAGGGCATCCGCCTCAAGGCCTATCTAGACGATTGGCTTCTACTCGCCTCCTCCAAAGAACAGTGTGCGCAACAAGCATCCCAGGTCCTGCAACTCTGTCACAACCTGGGCTTTGTCTGCAACGAGGAGAAGTCGGACCTAACTCCCTCCAAACAATTCCAGTTCCTGGGCATGTCCTTCGACACCTCCAAGTGGAGGGTCACCCCGTCTCCCAGCGCTTACTGCGCCTTCAGGGCCTCTTAGCCCAACTGCTCCCCCAACTCCAAGCGCCAGCAAGGAAGCTGGCCTCCCTACTGGGCCTTATGGAGTCGCTGGCACCCTAGTGCCACTGGGTCGTCTTCTCAAGCGGCAATTCCAACGCGGCTTCAGGAAGCGTTGGTCACAGTCGCTTCAGCCATGGGACCTCCCGGTCCACCTGGGCCCTTGGTTCATATCAGCAGTGACCAAATGGCGCTCCCAGTCACGCCTGGCCCAGGGAGTCCCCATCACACTGCCCCCTCCTCAGGAGCACTTGTTCACGGACGCGTCCACCTCCGGGTGGGGAGCCCATGTCGGCACGCTGACAGCCGCAGGTCGGTGGTCGACCGACCTCATGCCCTGCCACATAAACATGTTGGAACTGGAGGCAGTTTGCCTGGCACTCGGGGAGTTTCTCCCCTTTCTGAAGGGAAAACATGTCCGCATCAACACGGACAACACCACAGTAGCTTGTTACATCAACAAGCAAGGGGGCGCCCGCTCCCACTCCTTGTCTCGGAGAGCGGAACAGCTCCTCATCTGGTGCGAGGAACACTCGATTCAGCTCTCAGCAAAGCATGTCCCGGGGAAGATCAACATACTTGCGGACTCTCTCAGCAGATCCCACATGATTCTTCCCTCGGAATGGACACTGGTCCATGCAGTCCTGGAGCCAGTATGGGCAGCATGGTTCAAACCACACGTGGACCTCTTTGCCACCAGGTTCAATCACCGCCTCCCTTTGTACGTCTCTCCAGTTCCGGACCCAGCGGCCTGGGCTGTAGATGCCCTATCCATTCCATGGTCGAACCTCATCGGCTATGCCTTTCCCCCGTTCCCCATTATGGGGAAAGTGCTGAGGAAAGCCAGGGAGGACGCAGCGACATTAATCCTTGTCGCACCCAAATGGCCAGCACAGGCATGGTACCCAGAACTTCTGCACCTGTCCCATGTGCCGCCGCTAAAACTCGCGGTATCGAGCCGCTCCATCCTCCAACCCAGGTCAGGCATTCCGCACGGCAATCCAGACGTTCTAAACCTTCACGCCTGGATGCTGTGCGGGACTCGATGTCTTCATTAGGCCTGTCCCGGCCGTAATCGGCCTTGTGCAGCAAGCTCACAGGCCGGGCACACAGGGGGTGTACAATGCCCACTGGAATGGCTGGGTCTCTTGGTGCACCTCAAATGAGGTGTCACCCCATTCACCCTCTCGCTTGCAGTTGGCCAACTACCTCGGCTTTCTGTCCACAGAGAAAAAGCTTTCCGCATCCTCAGTGAAGGTCCACAGGGCGGCCATCTGCACCACCATCCGTCAGTTGGGTGGTCCGTCCTTTGAGCACGATCCTCTATTGCGAAATCTCGTCAGAGGGGCTTCTCTCCAGGAAGCCAGGAACCCCGCCGAACCCCGGCGTGGGATCTCTTTCTCGTCCTCTCATCCCTTAGACTCCCCCTTACGAACCCATCAGGGAGTGTTCCCTGAAGTTCCTCTCTTTCAAGACGGCCTTTCTCGTCTCTCTCGCATCGGGGAGGCGCTGCAGCGAAGTGCACGCCCTTAGTGGTCTCCCCGGAGATGTTGCTCTCGAACCTGATGGCTCGATGTCTCTCCGCCTACTCCCGGAATTCTTGGCCAAGAACCAGTCTCCAGGTTCTCCTTCGCCGGCCATCCACATCCATCCCCTCACGTCTATCCTCGCTCCGGACGACGAGGATCGCACTCTCTGCCCGGTTCGCGCACTGCGAGCGTACAGAAAGCGGACGAAATCTTCTCGCCAGCAGCGGCGCCACCTTTTTCTCTCTTACAACGAAAACTATAGAAAGGACATTAGACGCACGTCCATCTCTCGATGGCTGAGGGAAGTCATCAAGGCTGCGTATGCCAGGTCGAGCGCCGAGCTAGCTGTCTTCTCCCCAAGGCCCCATGAGATCAGAGCATGGGCTTCTTCGCTGGCAGTCATCCACAATGCCAGCATCCAAAACGTCCTAGACGCCGCGTACTGGCGTTCCCCGGGCACTTTCATCCAGTTCTACCTGCGCGACGTCTCCCGTCTGCGCGAAGATGGGTCCAGGGGTATCGCTTCCGCTGTGGTGGCCCAACACCCCATCTCAGCCACACGCCCTGACTCCTGCCATTCCTCCAGGCGTTAACCAGGTAAGCCCTCCATCCGGGTAGTGCTATTCTGCATTTGTGAGCCACGGTATAGTATGTGTAATTAAAAGGAAATTTTCCTTCTAAAATTACGTTTAATCTAACATACTTACCGTGGCTCACGCAGAGTCCCTCCCGACCTCCCCGCCTTCCTGGTTCCTTCTAGCCACAGTCAGGGTCAAGGTCAAGGTCTCCTCGAAAAGAGGAAGAGCACCTGCGCATGCGCAAGACGTAGACACTCTCAGAGTTACTGTCCCTTCGGACTTTATTGTTACGAGGCAGAATTGGCAAACCGCTGCCGCTTATTGCATTTGTGAGCCACGGTATAGTATGTGTAATTAAAATTGACTTGGAAGTTTGATTCAGTGAATTGTTTTTGATGTTTCTCTTTATTTAGAAAGATTTTAAAAGAAATCCGCGGGAGGTATAGCCTGCACAAGCAAAGAATAGAAAGTACGATCTCCGGTTTGATGTTTTATCGCCAAGGGATTTTTTTTTAAGCGACCTGGAACTAGTAGAAGTAAAACTGTGTGAAGCGACTGCTTTCCAAAGGTGTTTATATTGCTAGTATTTAATGAATACAATGGTATTTTGTTTTTAATATACCGAAATCATAATATTTGTGCTAGTACTCGGCCAGAAATTCAAACCGGAAGTTGGTCAGCGAGTGCATTGTCTATCGGATCAGATTCGACAATGTTTATCATCGCAAAGAAACAGCAAATAGCGGTTTTGCACAGTCACACACGCGCGCACGCACACATTATCATAACACTATATAGCATCAGGCAAACACGGACACAGCTCCACAAAGTCCAATGAGCCTTTCTAATGGCATAATATAAGAATACTTTACTCTCAAAAGTAATAGCTGGCACAAATTAAAGAAAACACTTGAGAAAAAATCAGGATTTTATTTCTGTTTGTTTTCAAGGCAATGATGATTTTTTGTGGATGAAATTAACCATCACTGCCACCAAAACTTCAAGAGCAGACACTCATTAATAGTAATAAACTACTTCTACAGTTAAAACAGTTGAGAACTGAGTAAGATAAGTCGCAGGACAAGAACAGGGCTCTGTTTTAAAAATTAGTAACACTGATTAATCACCACCTCAGGGGCTAAATCTGAAGACAAAAATTGAGACAGTTTTAAAAGAAGCGGAGAGATTTTCAGTAGATAGACCAGATATTGAAAATTTCTGTCTGTGGATATGGGAAGATGCATGTTACTGCGAAATAACTGATGAAAATAACTTATTGATAAACATTAGGAATGAGAATAGAAATGGCTGTAAGTCATATACTGCATTGCCAGGCATGTATCTTCTGCTGTTATACATTTTAGTTTCATTAAGTTATTGAGAAGGATGTCTTTCTGTGCTAGTATGATACAAAGTCATCTGTGGATCACATTGTTTCAGACTAAATCAGTACATGCATACAAAATCTTAAAATCTCATATATTAGCAACATTTGCTTGTAAAGAGTGAAGCTGTAGCTTTGTATTTGATTCACATGCAAAATTTCAGGAGATTCCATCAAGACATAATGTGAGTTATGTCTGTTTTAGGTTGGCCCGACACATGGGCACTCACATTATTTGGGTGCAAATGCATACAAAATATCTTACATCTTGACTATAACTAAGCTTGTAAATAATTCACTTGTAGCTTTCTGTCTATTTGATTCACACACAAAATTTCAAGGAAATCCACCAAAAAATAAGCGAAATATGTGTGTTTCAATTTGGTCTGGTACGTGAACCATGCTTTTTCCATCGTTCAAATGAGATATTTTGCCATTTTTGGAGCCATATAACTCATGACTTTGTCACTTTACGCTGCCCCAAAAAATTTAAGTTTCATACAATAACATTGTTTCTGAGAAAAAGTAAACTCTAGCCAATTTTGTCTTCTTATTTTTGTGTAACGGGGGTGCAAAAATGGCTTGTCATGCAATTTCGAACAATGACAAAATGGTATATTTATGAAGTTTGCAGCACTGCTGGGTAAATGTATGAACAGATCTGCCTGTATGCTTGCTTTTTTACGTAGTTTATGTTGTTAAGAATTAAAATCAGGAATGACATTCTCTGTCTGAGGACTTCTGGAAAATTTAGGTTCCTGCAAACTTGCTATATTTCACAATTGGCGAAAACGTACATAAACTGCCGTTTTCAAAGTGTGTTATCTCTGGACCTAATACAGCTAGAGACTTACTTTTTTTTGCATTGTGCTTATTTTTTCTTGTACTTTTCAGAAATATGAGTGTTAATAACCTTTTCAAAAGTTTATTTTTTGGCTGCCGGTACCTACTTTAGTCCTCTCGTTCCCAGAAATTGAGAGCTGATTCATGAGGTCATAGATAGATATGCCTACCACCTTCCTTGCTCCAACCTCTATCCTGAGGAAATGGCTGGGTACAGGACTTCCTCAAATCATAAACAAGTCATCATGCACGGCTGCATTTTCCCAGCCATTCTGACACCCTTTAGTTGCAAAAGCCGGCATCGGCTGGCTGTGAATTCTATCTTTAGGCAGGCAGGGTCGACCAGAGTCCTATCTCTGTAGCGCGCCTTTGTGCTCAAGCACTAGTGATAAAGAAGGAAGCTGAGTGCGCTATACTCTGCAGGCGGGATGGGTTAAAAGGATGTGGGGAGTGGAAGGGAAGGGGAAAGATGCAGGCTATTAATAGCCGGCAGGGCAGAGCCAACTAAAGTATCTCAGATATGTGTGCTGTGCATGTATGTCATATTGCAGCTGACATTGAGTATTATAAACCAAAAGAAAAAATAAAAAGTTTAAGGCCTGGTTGGTGTAGATATAACTCCCGTCTGCCGATATGAGTGCACATGCTCAATCCTGCGAGCAGCTTTCAGTCTACCCGAAAGTGGGTACGGACCGAATCCAAATCAGGATCCAAGAGGGTAAAGCAGTGAGCAAGAGAAGTAGGATCTGCCCTCTAAAAGATCAACCCAAGTAATGAGATTTCTACCATGTCACTCCCCTTTGACTGAACTTAAGGGTTATGAGATCACCCAACATTTCTTTCTTAAAATACAACACGTTCACTAGACCTTTTGATGTTTGGCGCCTCTGATGTGGGCAGCATAGGCATCGGCCCCTGTGCAGGTTACATCACACAGATCACACTTCAGCTGGTGGTGTCCACCGCGGACAGGAGGTGCTGTGGACCCTTTGGAAGCTGCCTCTTTCTTCTTGTGCTTCTGACCCTCCAGATGTTCTCGATATGTCTGCAAAACAACAAAATTTTTCGTTACAATATAGCAGCACTGACTCTGTAGACTGTCTTGGTACATATCATTCATGACACTCCGTTTGATGAGACAGCTATCTCTTGGCTCTCAGTGACTTCCCGTGCCATAGTCTTTTGACGCGTCTTTTTTTTTTAATCAAAATAATTGCCAAAACCTGAGTTTTCATTCCACACATATATTTAATGTATTCTCTCCCTCTTTACTGACATGTAAATTAATTATGTATGGTAAACATGTATCTATCTCTATTTTGTATGCAGAAGTAGTATAAACTGGTTCTGAGGAAAAAACTTTTCACAGAAAATGGCAAGTGCTCCATGCTGGACACAAAAGCCAAGAGTCACTACATATTACATTTTACTGCAGAATTTCACAGACATGTCTTCCACAATCTTTTAGGTACATGTGCAGAACCCATAGCATTTTCCACAAACTGGAAACAACATGAAAGCCCGTCTAAAACACAGGAATCTTGAAATTAACGTTACATCTCATTTAGAAAACAGAAAAGCTTTAAAATTTAGATATAAGCACACCACAGAGCACACACAGCTTCTACCTCCTATCATTAGAATCAATGTCAGTATCCACATCAAATGCTAAAACCAACAATATGTCTATGTCTGGCTTAAGTGCCTTCATCACCAACACTTTCAATAACATCACCACTATTCTCTCCACCATTTTCGCCGTTGACGGGAACAACTAAATCACCCTGTCATTATTATTGTTCTATTCATCACTACCCTCTTCATCAATACCCTCATCTGTGACTCCTAACCAAGTCTTGAACTGTAAAAAGTTGCTTTTGTTCTTTTATCACACAAAACGCATTTATCGACTGCTGCCATTGCTCACACATGGAACTGTCATCAAGCTGCCTGGTTAAAAGAAACCGACCAAACTACTACAAAGAACTGATATTGATTAACAGGAGGCAATGCGACGGTTTGAGATGGCTTGAAGTTTTGTACAATATAATGGATTACATCCTGTGAACCACAGACTGTCAAAAGTCAGTCACACTGTTTGCACACAATGAGACTGCACACAAAGCACTAAGATGTGTCACCCTCTTGTGGGAGAGAAGCGTCATGTTTAACAATGTCATCAGCAAAACACAAACGTTTTTGATCTCATGGCCCTGGAAGCACCAGGAAAAGCTGGAGCTCCGGCATTTTTATATGTACACGATACCCTATTTGCTGACGAAAATGGCTACTGGAGGACAAATGATCAGATTCCCAATCATGGGACCCAGAAACCTATCTATCCCTCAAAGGATCAACCACTTTGAGTAGGGATCCTATTCAATTCCTAGTGTCGGCACTGTATCAAATTCTGTAAAAAAAAACAACAACAAAAACAACATGGCAATGTGAAATGCAAGATAAATACAACTACGTAAAGTGAGTGCTATTTCTGTATTAGGCAGTAAGGTGAGTGCTATTTTTCTATTAGGTAGTCTGCATGCTATGACTAAATAATGATCTTCTACTCTGAACTTATTTTTGTGCCCTTTGGTTATCCTATTCATCCATTACATAGTCACATGTCTTTGTGATTTCTTCTTTTCAACAAGCCCAACATGATGTCAGTATTGATCAAATGCAATATGCACAATAGGTCAAAAAGGTGCCAAAATCGCTACGCTAACAGGAACGTCAGCGCAGCCCACTAGCTTATGGGATGGAGGAAAATATGTGCAGTAGCCAGAGCGAACACAAACACACAATCACCTGTGGTCCAGCACAACTGATCTTGCACACATCACAGTAGTGAAGCTGTGGAGTCTTAGGGGGCCCTTTGGGCTTGGCTTTAAATGGCTGACCCCCGGATTTCTTAGCTGCCCAGGTACCAATTGCTTTGGCTGCTTGCTGTTGCTGGTAGTAAGAGGAGGCTGCCGAGTACACTGCCGCGTCATAACCTGTAAACAGTTTTTGTATTAAAAATAAGACTTGGAAGTCTCCACAACTTCTTTACACAATTCTCTCAGCAAATCTTTAACCCTTTTACCCATAGAGCGCCCGCTGTAAATCGTAATAGTGTTTACCCCGGAGCGCCCATCAGCGCCCACTGTACATGTGACCACTATGGACGCGGCCATCACTGTTTACATAAACGAGAATCCCGCGAGAGTGAGAGCCTCGTTTTGGCGACTTCCTGCCCCGCATTTAGAACTTTACAGTGTCAAAATCGATCAAGTTTTAATAATAATAATAATAATAATGTTTATTTATATAGCGCATATTCCATGCAAACATGCTCACCAGCGCTTTACATTTCGCAAAACAAAAAATGTTCACAACTACGTATACAATGAGAAAACAACCACCATCAAAGCTACACAAGTAAAAAGATACATCAAAAACCACAGAATATTCAAGTTCAAACACTGACTTACGCAATGAAACAACAACAGACCTTTCGTAATAATAATAATAATAATAATAATGAGCATTTATATAGCGCACAGTCCAAAAAATTGCTTCTGGCGCTTTACAAGTACACACACACACACACACACACACACACGCACGCACGCACGCGCACGCACACACACACACAAAACACACACGATCGCAGGTTGTCAATATCATAAGCATAAAGAAGAAGCACCACGAAGAGGAGAAGTCAGCACGAGAACAGATGTGTTTTGAGTGAGGTTTTGAAAGAGGTAATAGACTCTGCGTGCCTGAGAGGAGTTGGTAGGGTATTCCACGTAGTGGGAGCCTGGTAAGAGAAAGATCGTTGGCCATAAGTTTTTGTCCTCACAGAGGGAATGCGGAGAAGTCTAGTGTCAGATGAAGAGCGGAGAGAGCGAGAAGGAGTGTAAATGTGAACAAGTTCAGAGAGGTATTCAGGGCCAGTGCCAGAGACAGCATGGTAGGTCAGTGAAGAAATTTTGTAATCTATCCTGTCTGAGATGGGAAGCCAGTGAAGTGAGTGAAGCAAAGGAGAGACATGTTCAAATTTAGAGGACCTACAAACCAGACGGGCGGCATTATTCTGTATTCGTTGAAGTCTATGTAAGAGATGTTTAGGAAGTCCAACCAAACGAGAGTTGCAATAGTCAAGTTTAGAGAAGATGAAAGCACAGACTAGAGTTTTAGTAGCGTCAGCAGACAGGAGGTGGCGGACAGAGCTAATCTTCCGAAGTTCAAAGTAAGCACTTCTACAAACATTTGAGATGTGTTGCTGAAAAGAGAGGGTTTGGTCAAGAGTGACCCCAAGACTGCGAACAGCGGAAGAAAAGGGAACTGTGATATTGCCCATTTCAAGAGAAGTGGGCAAAGATGGTTGGCTGAGAAATTTCTTGGGGCAAGCTAGGAGGAGTTCCGTTTTGTCATCATTTAGCTGAAGTTTTCACGGTGCTACGAATTTTCAAAGTTTGGAAAATGAGTCTCATGATCGATGAGGAGTTATGGCGCGCGGCTTCTGTTGAATGATGACGGAGAAGAATTTGAAGGTTTTACGGCTGAGGATCTTGTTAATAAAGTTGATCCATGTGATGTGGAAAGTGACCTAGATACCGACTTGGAAGCTGTTGCCACCGAGTTCGACGATAGTGAGAGCGAAGGTGGGTCGAGGTATCGATCGATTGCCTGACCTCCAAACCGAAAATGGCAGGACGTTTTAGGCTCGGTTTCAGTAAAGGAATTTTCGGAAAATGGTGTTGTGCATGATCTGCCTGTTGATCTGCATTTTCATAAGTATAACCCCCCCCCCCTTTGTGTGTGTGTGTGTGTGTGTGTGTGTGTGTGTGTGTGTGTGTGTGTGTGTGTGTGTGTGTGAGAGATTAAAAAATGATGTTATCGGTATGTGAGTGAGATTATTTGTTTATGTAACAGCGCAGTGAGTCGAACTGAGAATAGTGCTAGATACAAAAGCTACTTATTATTACTATTATTGGTGCAAGCTTTGCACAGTTTCATGCTCAGCTTCTGCAGTAGACTTTGTTCTGGGTCATTTGCAGGCCATTAAGAAGCATTTCTGGACTGCATCTTTGACTTTGAACTATCACACCAGTAAATTTTTGATAACATTCACCATCAAATCCGACTTTATAATTTTTTGCGAGTAAAACCAGAATGAACCTGGAAAAAAACTCTTTCTGTGAGTACTTCATTGTATGCACAATGCCAAAAAAAAGATTCCTTGAAACAAAAAAAGGTAATTATACTTTTAATTGATTTCTTTAGTTAGTAACTATCGAAAATTGCAAGAGTTACTTTCCTTGACATAGGATTTCATAGTATGGTTCATGTTGGGTGACGTAGGGGTATATGGGTTAAGTTCCATCTACCTTTGAACACAAAACATCATAATTTTCAAATTCTTGCCATAAAAATAATATTCTTAAAATAAAATCAGTCACTCACTAAACCAAAGAAAGCTCTTAAAAGTGAAGATATTCATTCACCTGACACTCTGTAAATATAAATACATGATACAGTGCAATTAAAAAAACACTGAAGCAAGACAACATTTTCATGTGTGTGTATGTGTGGAAATAAGACATTACAGAAAGTCATGCAGAAAATGGGACATCTTCAGAATTTCAAGACCGAAATCAAATAAAAATTTCTGTCCTTTTATAAACCATTTGCTTGTATGAAACAAGAAGTAGATGCTTATTATTATTTTTATTTAAAGCCCAGCTGACTGCGTACAGCCTTACTAGGGCTATAACTGTTTTAAAACAGACAACACTTCAACAGGGACCTATAACTGTTTTAAAACAGACAACACTTCAACAGGGGGGAAAAAGGAAAAGAAAATTAACCGTTTGGCTCCCGCACCCTGTCCACCAGTATCTTGCATTGTCAACCATCCTAGCAAAGCAAAAGCATAACCCTTTGACTCCATTAACCTTTCCACACACTTCCTGCAGGAAACTGGGGACATGGTGAGAAAGTCAAAGAGTTAAGTTTTTGCAGTTGGTAGATACAGACAGACCTGCCAACCCCTCTAAGCCTGCAATAGTACCTTTATAAATTTTTTATAGTATTTTTTCAAAAACAGTAGTATTCCAAGTATACAAAGAATTATATACCTCATTATAAAGTAGATTCGTCTCTTCATTTGTGGCTCCAGGAACACATATTTTCACATGTATCACTTCTAATGTCTTTTTTCACATGCATCACAAATTCTGAGTTCAAGTGTCTGTTTTCCACATATATTGATCACTATGACTATGAGTTCCAGTGTCTGTCTCCACTGAGGCACAATCACATATGATTCACTCAAAAAACATAAATTCTAATGTCTGCTTCGCTACAAACTGCATTGTCAAAATGACAATTTGAAGCCAACAAGGCACACTTTGAAAGTTACTGAGTTGTGTCGGTAGAGCTTGTTGCACTGTGCTCAGTGTGCTGCCTTTTGGTAGCTGACTTGCACTTTTTCAAGAGCTCATCAGAGAACACTGCTTTGTAGCATGGGCCCCCTTTCTTGGACTTCAGAACCATGAGAGCATCCAATGTCTTTGCCCCTATGGATCCCCGAAAGTCAGTCTTGTTTCTTCGCACTTGACTGAAGATTCTCTCACACCCACAGTTGGACACAGGGATGAGGAGAATTGACAGCATGAACTGGGACAGATGTTTCAGTCTAGTGGCACCATTGTGATCTTTCATGGCACCAATCTCCTTCCACTGCAGTTCTGCTGATGGCTGGTTCAACACCACAGGTGGAAGTTCTGCTGCCTGGTACTCCAGAAACTCTCCCTCCAGCTCATCAGGGGTTGTGTTAGGTGGCAGAGTGCATGGGAACTTCTTCAAGAAGTATTTCAAAGAAGATGCTTGAACTGACTTCTGCAGGTTCACATCCGCAAGCTCTGCATGTTTCCATAGAGTTTCCTCGGCCGGGTTCAGCTTCTCTTTCATGTACTTGCATGCCTCCTTGTAGAATGTCTTCACATTCTCCATGAAGATCTGCTGCTGCTTACTTTCCACACAGTCCAGGTGTTCTCGGGTGGTGCTACCAATGAAGATGTCTTCATCACGCTTCATGTTGTATGAGGATTTGAAGTCCACATCCATCAGGGCCCCATTGTTCAGAGCAGCTGGCTTCAGATAACTGACAAGCAGGCGTCTGTACAGTCGTTCCATGTCTCTCTTGATCAGATGGATTCTGGCGCTGTCGGTCTGTTCAAGTTTGTTGACTTGGTTGAACACCTCCAAGACTGTTGCATAGAACAAGACATACAATTTGGTGGTCTTGCGCCGGAAGAAATCCCCAAGTTTTTTGCCTCATAGGTGGGTCAGAACTAGATGTACTTGAAGCATGTGATGTCTTCACACTGCATTCTTCCTTGAAGAATTTGTCCAAAGCGTTCCACTGCTCAACTGCTCTGTCCAAGGCAGCCCCAAGAGAGAGCCATCGGGTGGGAACATGCTCAACAACCTTGTGCTCTGGCAAGCCTAGTTCCTTCTGGATCTGCTTCAGGCGTTGCTGTCTGCCAGTGCTCTTGGAGAAATACCAGGCCAGTTGACGCATTGTGTCATCAAGGTCAAACTTGCTAGACTCCTTCATGGCTTTCTTCACAGTCAGACTAAGGAGATGGCATACACATCTGGCCAAGAAGGTCTCTGGATGCTTGTCTCTGATGAACGAGATGACACCTTTGTTGACCCCAATCATGACATTGGCATTGTCGGTTACAAATGCCAGGCAGTTCCTCCAGTCTATCTGGTAAGCCCTTAGCTCAGAGTCCAACAACTGAAAGATGTGTTCTCCAGTGGCTGACGTCTCACATGAGGGGACACTGAGCAGTTCAGTTTTGATAGTTCCATGGGGATCCACAGCTCTCACAACAATGGGAAAGAACTTGTCTTCCCCCTCCTGACTACCATCAGTACCTAACACAAAGGGTCCCTTCATACACTGCACAAGTTCAGCCTTACTATCTTCAGCACATTCCTTCACAATGGATGTGGTTTTTGTTCTTGCAGAACTGTAGGTATCTGCTATGTTGCTGTCAGGAAACATCTTCTTAAACAACTGTCCAGCATGGTCAGAGGCTGAAAGTGGCACGTTGTGTTCAACCAAAAACGCCGTGAAATATGCCTCTGCACGAATGGGCTGGAGATCAGTATCTTCAGTTCTTTGAATATAATCAACAAGAGAAGGTGTTTCTTAAGGCTGATGCCTTTGCAATGTGCCTCAACGAAGTCACGTGCTTTTTTACATCGTCGATCCCGCCATGCGAAACTAGAAAATCGAACTCACAAGCACTGCACCTTGCATATGTGCTTCCCACTTTCGATGCAGTGATGCATGGGTACTCTTGTGAGTACGACTGGATGAACTTTTGTTCTCTTTTTGCCTTTTTCTGTACACTTTCACTGCCGGTGCCCAAAGCAGCTTCACCACCACACGTTTTCCTTTGCCACTACCACGCGGTCTACCTCGTGTCGCCATTTTCTTTTTGCAAAAACGGAAGTCTCACAGTCGGTACGAGACTTTCGTTTGACCCAGTACGAGACTCTCGTTTGACGAGATTCTCATTTATAATAACAAACATGGCTGCGCCCATAGTCCACTTGTTTACCGATCGTGATTGTCTTCTCAGTGGCGCTCTCGGCTCAAAGTCACTACTAGACCTATAATCGTTTTTTTTGTTTTTTTTGCATCGTATCATTTTTTACTCGATCGTAATTTAGTATTATTTAATTATGATCGTAAAATAATACGCCCAAATCGTACTGGTTGGCAGGTCTGTAGATAAGGTGCGGGAGTCAAAGGGTTAAGTAGACATATCAATGCATTCGCACACATAATCTTATGACATGCCCCTGCGCTGACCACTCCATCCAATTTATTACACAGCCACTCCATCCAATTTATTACACAGGCATGGGTGCAACTCCTGAAAAAGAAAAAACCTGAAAGGCAGGGGTTCAGGGGCCGCCCAGGCCCCAGCGGGGTAGAGGAGCTGAGGCCTTATTGGGGGGTCAGGGGGCAACGCCCCCCTGAAGCTGAAAGAAAATTAGCCTTTTTATGATGATTTGGGGGGGTCTCTCCTTTAATCTGAGCATGAACAAATGAACAGAAAAATTGACATATTTTTGACTTACATGGTAACAGAATAGCAGTGTTACTACCAGTACTAACCATGATAGATTATTACTTAATCATGAAAAAAAAATCTGGAAGAAGCACCAGCTGAATAATTCTGTCAAAGTCAGTCTTAAGAATACAGAAACCAGTCCAGTCAATATCACTCTTTTGCTCCAATCCTCCTTCACAGTTTATCTGCCAAACAGTATCCTTGTGTTTATAACACAGGTCCAAACTGACCATAACACAGTATCTGACAATCCTCTAAGTTATGAGGAGACAGAAATCATTTGAAGATTAGCAGTAATAGCACTAGTCATTCATAAGGTGTTTCCAGGCCAACATGAGTGTAGCCTTTGTTCATAAAATCAACAACATCAGTAACAGTTCAGACACACTGTTTTAAAAAGTGGAAGATGGTTAAATGTCCATTCTAGATTTCTTCAGAAACTGTCTAATGTCTTGTGATGACTTCATGGCAGCTCTTTTGCCACCTTTTGGCACTGTGTAGATGCTGGAACTGGGTTGTGCAGAAGTGGCCTGTGCAGAAATAGCATGAAAACCTAACTAACCATCACATTTTCCTTGTGGCTGGGGTGATCGGCATGTTCCTTTAGTTTTTTCTTCCCACTCGTGCCGTAGACTAGGCTACTTGATTTGCTCAGAGCAAACTGTGCAGAAACATGTTCCTGGTAAGTCAAGTTTCCGACACCACTCTCCGTACTCTTTGTCCTGCTCGTCTTTCTGCTTCAGCCAATCTCACCTCCACTTGTTTTTCACCCCTTCCTCCACCTTCGCAAGACGCGAAAAATCTGCTTTCGTGAGATAATGCATACTCAAACGTCGATCGAAAAGTCGCCTGCTAATTCCGTTCACGTGCTTCGGATCTTCTGTACCTCCAACACAGGAGAGCTCCAATCACTTTGCTTACGAACACTCCGAGCGGAAGCGGAGTTGCTCACTGTATCGAAGGATTTTAATCGGCATTTTTTTCCCAATCGCTTTGCTTACGAACACTCCGAGCAGAAGTGGAGTTGCTCACTGTATCGAAGGATTTTAATCGGCTTTTTTTTTTCTCTCCCCCTTTTCAAATTTCCAAAAACCGGATCTATCCGCTCGACTGTTTTTCAAAAACCGGATTCCGGTCTGTAGCCGGAGGAGTTGCACCCATGCACAGGGGATTTTAAAAAACATACCACAGAACAAATTCAAACATAACTAAGGTCACCAAAACACATAAAAATGACTTAAAACAACCTAAAATTGCTTCCACATATCACATTTCCCTAGAGCCAAAAATGTACTTAATACATGTACCCAATTACTAATCCAAAGTACATTTAATTCTTAAAGGTGAATGGACCAGCAAGTTAGAAAATATGAAGAAATGATGGAAAGCAAAGGAACAAGGCAGAAACGAAAGATGGCGACAGAAAAAAAAGGAAACTTGTAGACAATTTCCAAAAGGTGGGGATACGATTTATACTAAAAAAGCCTCCACCATCCCCGTGGGGAAAAGTAGATACTGGTAACCCGAATTTATACTATGAAAATAAAACTGCAAAGACTAATTTCTGAAAGATAAAAGAAACTTCAGAAAAACTGTTTCTATCTCTATTAGTTTCCGAGATATTGCCAGAACTTTGCACCAGAAAAAGTGCGCATTTTACCCAGATATTGATAACCTAGGATTTTTCCAACTCTGAGAGGCTCTGTCTTAGAATTTGTTTAGCAGATGAGGCACATAACATCTTCTTATACACATTACACTGACTTTGCCTACTTTTTTCCCAGGGCTATATGTCCCAACAGTTTGATGTTGTAGAACACCAAACATTGCTCATCATGAAAATTTATGGACAAGAAAAATGTTAAAACTGTCAAACTAAGGCTACAGCCACAACCGACCTTCAAAATTTAAAGTGCATATTTTACATCTTTGCAAGCACTTCAAAATGACATATGACTATAGACCCCCCCCCCCCCCCTCTCCTTCACATTCGATCCATTTCAATTATGACCAACCAGGACAATAAAGTAATGCGTATCCCCCCCCCCCCCCCCCCCCCACACATTCGATCCATTTCAATGTGACCAACCTTGACAATAATATAATGTGTATTCCCCCCCCCCCCCTTCCGCCTGTTATTCACACATTCGATCCATTTCATTGTGATCAACCTGGACAATAATGTAACGAGTAATGCTGAAAGCTAAAACATGTTCTGCTCAGCCAATTACACAAGGCCATTTGAGAAGATGATCTTTTATTTATCATTTGTAAGAGAGCCAATTCTAATCAGCACTCGGCAAGGACTAGTTAGGCAGTTGCTGACATTATGCTGAACAAATAACAACACTGTGGAATGAATCTGAAGCATTGCCAGTGGCTGTCGAAGCTATCAATATTCAAAAATGTGAGTTCAGAGGGTTCAGTCTTTAAAAGAGCATGGTTACTGGGTGGTGATGGAAAGGTGGAGGTGAGAGAGAGGGTGGTGCAGGAAGTGTTAGGGGCTGCTGAAGACTAAACTATAGCCAATATTCAGCGCAAAGCTACCGATGATATTATTTTCCCTTTTAAGTACAGAATTATTACATTAGTCTGTAAACATTCTTACTTCTATCGGAGTCACATCACAAAAATGTTGCTGACTTCATGATTACCACTGCTGGCAATAACTGGGATGTGTGGATTTTTATTGCATCAACTGAGGCCCTTGGGTAAATCCACCCCATGTTCTGTGTACAGGCATGGTACTGGAAGAAAAGCATTTTTCCCTGAAAAGTTTGGGGGTCCAGGGGGCTATGCCCCTTGGTGGGGTCCAGGGGCAAAGCCCCTTGTGGGGGTCAGGGGGCGTTGCCCCCTGAAGCTGAAGTTTTTCAGCAAATCTAGCCAGTAAAAAAGCCTTTCCTTGCTTCATATTAAGCAATTTCTGCCACAAAAAGGGCTCTCCTAGAATCAGCAGTTTTCACTTTTTCTTTGTGTCATTTTCCTTTGATGTGATCGTTGAGGCTTCTCGCACCACCAAACCCATAAGAAACTTCAACTTGACATACTATACAGTATGTTTTGCCACAGATTCTCAGCTTTTCAAAGCACGACGAAAACTTTCAGTTTCGTGACTCCTGTTCAGCCAGTCCATCTCTTTGTTTGCACACGCATCAATGTCTTCTGTCGTGAATTCGCTGAACATATCGGTTCGCTTTGGCATGTTTTCTTTTTCCAAGTTCTTGTTCAAATTCGATCACGTCGATCCAGACCGGAAAGCAATGGTGATTGTCTCGAAATGCGCATGCGCGGAAGTAGTCCTACTCAATGTGAGCTGCTTTTGGCGGGACAAAGGCCTGAAGTGAACGACCTGAAACGAACTCAGAGGGCCGGTTTCGTCGGGCTCGCAGTCTTTTTTCTTCCTCCCCCCCCCCCAGTTTTCGCGGATTTCCGCATGTACCATGCCTGGTGTAGTGTAATGTGTTGTACATGCATGTATCATTCTATTACCAGTGAAATGAACTCGATACAGAATAATTTTCTGCCTGTAGTGATCGGTTACAAATGTACAATCTTTATGGGACAAGCGCAAATTTGTAAATGTTTTTGTCTTTTTGAAACAATTGTGTGTTATGCATGCTTCTTGCATGTTTGGTGTCTGTGGAAAGCATAATCTATAAGTGGTCAATCGATGATGTGACATCAAATAAAACGGCTTTAGTTTGACAGCATTTTCAAACAAGGTGTAGATTTCAGTTTTGCTGTTGGTGAGTGGCAGCACAGATATCGCATTACAGAAAGATTGGTCAGCAATTGTGTTCCGTTGAGCTCAACAGGTAGGCAGTAAAACAAGCAGCAGGAGCTATTCTCTACTCTTCTTCTACAGACACAGAGTACTCAGAGCAAACAAAGTCAGTGACACATTGAGCACCCACTTGATCCTGGCATCCAATAACTAAAAGTCAGTGAGGAACAACCGTGTAATAAGCATGACAACAACAACAATAACAATAACAGATCAATTCAGTTGAAAAACAAAACCTTGAGCACACACCTGAAATAGCTGACTGTGTGGTGGAGGCAGGATTATAAGCAGAGGTGTAGGTATTGGCAGCTGCCGATGATGCTGAGTAAGCATAGCTCTGGCTGGCCGAGGTGACCTGGACGGCTTGTGCTTTAGGCTGAGAAGTTGGTCTTTGTGCAGTGAAGCCAGCCGCTCCCGTAGTAAACACTGGTTTAGCTGCTAAACACAAAGCTATGGTTATTATTTTTTCTAATGTGCTAAATTTGCATTTAACAACAAGCAAAATAATCTAAAATAAGAAAACGACCATATGCACATAAATTATTTTAGTACAAAACTCATTAATTAACTCGACTCGCCAAATACTGACTTTATGTTAGCCATCATTTCAATCAAGCGTCCTGACTAAAACACACACACAAAACACTCCCCCTTGGGTTTTCTAAGACGTTTCAGTAAACATGAAGTTTAAAAGTGATGTTAAAAGAATTCAGTCAGGTTACCCAAGAAAACTTGATTCTAGTTCACTCAGAGCTGCAAACAACACACACAAGATGGTAATCTTGTACTGAAACTGAAAATCACCTAACAAAATCCCAGTGAAAGGGTACAAAACTTAAAAGGGATAAAACTGAAAACAGGTATGATGACATAAAGCATTTACAAAGGTCTGGTAGTATAAAGGATTCTCTAACAAAGGTTCCTGACCACAGAGTCAAATCTGTTCCAAATGGGGAAAGACACATAAAGCTATTCTCCTACAGCCTAAAGCAAGCCACTGAGCACTAACTATCCAATGAGCCAAAAAATTATATCAAAGAAGCTTAGGTATACATATTGCGTAATCATGAAATGTTTAATGATTCTGTAGTGCCATGGCAGAGCATGAAAATGAAAAGTTCATCATTAAATCAAAATGAAGCAGAGAAGGCAACAGCGGGATGGTGTAAGGCAGGGGCTGATGAGTAAAAAGGTCAGACTGCTGCTCTGACTACCAGGTAAAAAAATCAAGAACACAGAAATGCATGATTATCAGCATTAATATTTAAAACTTGATCTTGACAGCACCTGGCAGTGATGTAACCTGAACAATACTACAGCTCCTTGTTTCAGTAGTTTTTTTACAAGTCAGAACTGACTAATCACACGTTCCTGTCTGCTGTGAACAAATGGTAAGTGAGCATCTATACACTGGTGGCATAAAAAATGTGTATGAAGTGGGGTAAGCTCAGAATGAAAAGTCTGAAAACCCAAGTGAAATTGTGTGTGGAGGTATGAAAACTTCCCTGAAATTTTGTGAATATTTAAGACTAAAGATATGTAACCCTGCTACTATATAAATCAGTTATCTGTTAAAAACCCTAAATAACTACAAAGAACATCTTACCAGCTTGGTAATGAGTTTCTGCTGCTGTATATGCTGCAGCAGTTGGTGCTGGTTGGTAATATGCTTTTGGCTGGTCATAACTCACAGCAGGCTGCACACAGTATTCAGCAAATAAATAACTATAGACAATATACAGACAAGTTCTTACCAAAGCATATGAATGCAAGTGACATATATATCAGCACACAAACAACAATGGCAAAAGGTAAACAGACCTACAAAAATTATCATGTCATGCAATAAAGAGCAAGAAAAGCATGGTGGCAGCAGGTAAGATTGTCAAGCAGGTAAAATATTGGATTTTTAATGAGAAGATCTGGATCTGATCCTGCTTGGGTATGTCCACCTGGTGGATAAAAGGACAGGAATATTTCTAATCTCCCGAGCCAACATGTGTACTGACTTGTTAGTTGCCAAATGTCTTTTAATGTATACATACGCAGAACATCATCAAAATATGCTTGTTTCAAATCCTATAGTCATGTTAGCAAGTGAAACATGAAACATGAAAACACCCAGCAATGTTGATTCTACGATTACAGAAAATGGGGTTCAAGTGCCCCTTGAGACCAACGGAAAAAAAAAAGGGAGGGTGGGGGTCGGGGGAGCCCTTGGTCCAAAAGATGGGTCAGTGTGAAACGTTACTTAACAAAAGCAAATTTGAAAAAAATAAACCTGTTTAGCAAAAACAATGAAAATACAGTAAAAATACAAAAAAAATTAAATGCAATCATTAAAAATGAAACAGTCATAATGCATAACTTTCTTCTGTATTTTTTGTAAATAGGGGACTTAGTCTACCATGGTGAATTATAGCGCTGTCCTTATCTTGATTTTCACAACACTTTCTTCAGTGTCTCGCTCATTTTCCACCTACTCTCTCTTCCCTTTCGAAAATGTAAATATGAAATTCAGCAAAGTCTGCTTCCTATTTGTTTTCACCGATGCATCATAAACGCCTGGGCAAAGTCACCAACTTTCAAGAAGAATCAACATTACAAACTTCAGGAAGAAGAGATGACAGCAGCTGACTGGTCAGTACAGGAAAGGCTGGCAAATAAACAAACTCCTAATGAGCACGTGGTCGAATGAACAAGAAGAGCAGAACAGTGTGTCACCTTGGCAAAGATGAGGTGCAGCCAATGTCCAAAAGCGTTCCCATTTATTTTAGTACAGGCAAACTGCGGGTAAATTACACGCACACATCAGCAGTTGTCTGATCAGAACAGGAAATGCTGGCAAACAACCACACTCCTAACTCCCAATGAGCATGTGGTTGAATGAACATGAAGAGCAGAGAAGTGTGTCACCTTGACAAAGATGAGGTGCAGCCTATGTCCAAACGCACGTCCCAATCATTTTTAGTGCGGGCAAAATGTGGATAAATTGCACTGAACTTCAACAACCCCAATTTATTCTAATTACACTACAGTCAAAGCAATCTGAATGCGTGTGTCCTCTACAAACTTATTCCCCATATAGAAACACACACACATACACACACACAGTGCGCACACATGCACGCTCGCATGAAATAAACCCGCACTTACAGTTACAGCAACCTGGGTACGTGTCGTGTATGCATACTGTGTAGTGGCATGTGCAGCAGGGTAACTTTCATAGGCCTGGCCAGCCCGAGGTGTTGCTGTGCCATATGCTGGTTGAGCTGGGGCTGCTGCAACATATGCTGTCTGAGCTGGATACGCAGTCGCCGGCTGGGCATTAGCTGGCACTGGGTACACAAAATGCGCCATCCGTCTTTACTGTCAACAGAACAGGGGGAAATAAAAGTCCATCAACATGATCTAGCCTTCATTTGTGGAAATCACGGGAATTCTTAATTCTAGGACCCACAGAAAAGTAACTTTCTAAATAACTTACTTTTAGCAATGCCGCATGAAAAATTGAAATTGGGTTTTGAGTTAAAAGATTTATATGGTTTTGAACATATTGTTGTTCTGAGTAAAAAGCAGTTTAAAATTTTCAAATCGGACAAATAGTTCACGAGATACTCCAATTTGAAGCGTTAAAATTTCTTCAAATTTGGCAGCACGTTTTAGTGGGACTTGTAAAGAAGAGATCTATATGTGGGACCAGCTGTCTCAGAACAAACCCATCAAATGGCATGGTATGCTGATTTTGCTGGAAATGACATATATTTTGTACTTGTGAGAGACAGACATGATCAAATGTCATGAAATTTTGATCGCTGATGTATTTTTGTATTGCCGGAACTCTGTGACGAGCCATTTTTGTCTTATTACACAAAATGTGATATTTGGCATGTTGATATAAATCATTTTTCTCATCGTTCAAGTGTCTTATTACTGCAAATTAAACCAAAAAAGTCACGACTCGCTACTTCAGTAGTCTTATGAATAATCTTTAATATTTCATAAGTTTCTGTACATATAAAACTTAAAAGGAAATCTGAGAATCAATGACTTCTGGAATCACTTAAATAATTGAAATATTAAAAATTACTGCATGCTTTAGTTTTATGCTGCAGTCTATCCAAAAATATCATCCAATCAAAATTCTACTAAAACTAAACACACACACACATGCACACACACATATTAGTACACACATACACGTATACAAACAGAGGAAAACATAACAGACAAGATTTTTGTATATTACATTTGATTTTTATTTTATACATCAGCATTTAAAAAATTGACTAGACAGTCTGTGGACGAGTCAGGTCCCCGAACACTTCGCACAGCCAGCGTCCAAAGAAAACTTCAGGAAGGATATGGGACCACTCGCCATTCAGGAACAGGTCACTTAACTCCTTCAACTGAGAAATACATGAATTTCTGCATAATGTATACTATTCATTGAGAGACTGGAAAGGAAAGGAAACCATAATGCATAGTCTTCACATCAATATTACTTTAACATTAAGCCCAAACTCGCGACTTTGATTTTAAGCATATTACTTGTAAAAATCCACCAAAGCTGAGCAATCCTGCTAAGTATTTCCAGTGTAATCTTGCCCTTTAATACAAATCAATAACAATAGGCTACTACTAAATAAGATGCAATCTTCCTTTCAAAACAAATTAATGACAACAGGCCTATCTTTTCAGATACTGACAACAATAGAAACAACTACGTAAGCTAATGGATGGCCTACTTTACAAATAATACAACTCATAGCCTTCTATTCATTTTCAAAACCCAAATAAAGAATATTAATTTTTATTATTATAACAATGAACAGAAGATATTGTTTTGTGACATTCTAAATATCTGTGTGTGTGTGTGTGTGAGTTGTCAGAGAGAGAAAGAGAGAGAGAGAGAAAAGAGAGAGAAAGAGAGAAAGAGGATCATGCCTGTTAAGGCTTGTTAACAATGACTTGGATATGAATGTATTGGGGCCTATTTGCTTATTTATAAATTCATGATCTTGTTCTCTCTCTCTCTCGATTCATGTCAAGGAAAGTACAATGACTTGCACAGAATTGTTTGTTGATTTGAAAATTTTTTTTAGACCTATTCATTCATTCATTCATGAGAGAAAGAGAGAGAGAGAGAGAGAGAGAAGAGAGAGAGAGAGAGAGAGAGAGAGAGAGAGAGAGAGAGAGAGTTGGGGAGGCGGGTATTGCACCCCTCTTTTTGGGCAAACCCATTTTCCACAGCTCCGCGAAGCCCGTCGAGCACATAGTATTTTTAGTAGTAAGCTCGCCCGTCGTGGGGTGAGCAGGTCTACACAGCAACATGCAAATTAGCATGACCTCAGGGGGGGGGGGGGGGGGGGGAATGGTTGACGAACCTAGCTTCGGCTGACAACTCCGAGTCGAGTTCAAACGCAGTTGTCCTTTTCTTGAAAAATACAATGTTACAGATAAAACAGAACTTAATCTGTTGATTGCTAGATCTAGTCTTTGTCTGACAACGCAAAACTTGCCGAGCTGAAAGTTGCACAGCGCTCTGTTACGCGTAGTAGGCCTACTGGCGTCGGCACATTCCGACGTTGTTTTGCTACTTATGTGGTACAGATCCTCATGTAAAAAGTTGGCATATGGCCGTATTTTACATCATAATTGATTTCATATTACACAAGCATGTAGAAAAAAAGCATACAAAATTGAATCCCGCCGACGAGAAGTTCTAAAAATGGCGACTTACCTGCAAACTTTTCTAATGGAAAAAAGCAAAACTTTGGAAGCGTTGATCTTGATTTGAAACTCGCACACATAGCTCTTGTCGGGATATATCATTTTGTTACATTAATTCTCATTGGCTGCAAAATAATGTGATCGGTTCACAAATATAGCTGTACAGACCGAAATAGTGAAGCAGCCCAAACAAACTTCGATTTTGAACGCATACTGTCACTGCGAGTGCGCTCCAAAACGCGGATTTTTGACTTTCTCATCAAATAAACTAATTCCATATTCTCTAAAAAGTCAATCAATCACATCTTTATTCATTTCTAATTCACATAAGACAAAAAATAAGAATGAAACACCGATTAAAGAGGCAGTAAATTGAGTAATACTTGATTGAACTGAAGACCCCCCCTCCCAGTTTTGCGGCCAGCCCCGGTTTTTTGCTACCACAAATTTGATGTCGCATTTTGGTTCGCACGGCATTGCTATTACTTTCTATGCAGTCAGTAGAGGAGGTTCCAGTGCTACTAATAATGTCACGTCTAACTCAAGAATGCACTTTTCACACTTTTTCATTAGGCAGATTTACCAGGCAGTACATAAACACAAAGGACATCTTTCTTTCAACTGATTTCTGGTATCCTTCATCTGCACAGATATTATGCTTGGGAGAGATGATTTTCTCCAACAATTTTAACAAATATTGAAAAAGGAACCGCAATTGGAAATGGAATCAGACTTTAAACGAGAGCCACAAGAAGCATACACTTGTCATTTTATGTAAAAGAAGCCATAGCAAAGTTGCCTTTGGCAGGAAGGAAACAAAAATTGGTATGCCTAAACAACAGCTTGGATTAATAGCCTACTTAATGTAGACAAGCTACCTATAGCTATATAGGCCTACATAAGCATACATATTCTATCAAAAAGAAGAAACTGGAAAAGAACATGCAGTACACGTATCAATGCATACACACATAAAATCTTAAAGATGCCCCTGGCATAGACCACGCCATTATAAAAATAAATTTAATGAAATTTATACTTGGCAAATCTTAAAGTGAAGTTGTACAATTCACCCTAATCTCAAACTAAAGGTGGTACATTTTTACATACAAATATTTTAAATTATGACCATAGGCCTACATTTTCCCCGTTTTCAGCACAAAAGAGTGGACGGGTAAAAACGTGGATACTTTATAGGCTATAACAGTATAAGGCATGTGAAAAAAAAAAAAGGCATAATAGGCATGTAAAAAAAAAAAAAGGCTACCACTTGAATTGCTAAATTAGGCTAAGAATTGGCAGCCTGACTTCAACTTGAGACCTTTTTAAATTTAATTTAGGCCTATACAACTGTAAAGTTACTGTTTTCTGTTTTAGTGATGCTAATGATACGTTCCTTTTCAACATAAGAAAAACTTTGTCACATACCTAAGTTATAGATCTTCTTCAAATGTTGCACTTGTGCCGAATGGTCAGATGTGCATGTGGTCGGAGATCAATCGTATGCGGGTCAGTCTGGGATCCAGAATAGCCTAGAAAACTCGTGTACGAAAACTCAAAAAGACCTACATTTAAAACCTGCCCTGTGTACTAAACAAATATCCTATGCTTTTAAGCTACCCTGAACTGTTCAGTTTATCTGCTCATGCATGCCAATTTATGTGGATATCATCATGTAAACAATGCGCTCGATGTCGCGGTGTTTTTCCGAAACATCGCGTCTCTCAACTCAGAAGGCGCCGGCACGCTGCGACAAACATGGCGGGCGAACACCGTAGACACGCAAAAAATTCTGCAAAGCAAGAAGCATTTGTAATATCTCAGAGATACACAGTTATCGATATCACTTCACATGTACTACTTACACTTAGCCACCCCACAACTTCTGCACTTTTTGCAAATTCCTAGGATGAAACGTTGACTGATTTTGTCTGTAAAACAAAGCCGGCAACAATAGATAACACCACTGAGCCGTGCGCAACACTGATGTCATATCCGGTAATCCAAAAATAGAATTTGAAACGGGGAAAACAGAAAAAGCGTCAGGGGGAAAAATTACAATACAATTAAAATAATAAAGAGCAAAATGAATAAATACATTTGCCGTTCTGGAGAAAAGAACCATTATTGTCAAACGTGTAGCTTAGCTCTCAAGGATTTTGTGAGTGCAAACGAGACAACAGTCCTAGTCCTAACTTTAGCCCTACCCGAATCTTGAAATCGGGTGTCTCCGTGAAAACTGATTTTGATAAACAACAACAACAATGATAATAATAATAATAACAATAATAATAATGATAATAATAATAATGTTGATGATGATGATAGTTCATTTGTACAGCGTAATCAGTAGTAGGCCTCCCTCGGTCATGGCTGACCATGGACAAAGTACATCCGTTCTAATGTCTAGGATGGGCTGTCTGCTTGGTCCAAGCAGCGTCACCTGTGACTGTAGAGACCAATGCGAGAGAGGCAGTCTCTGTCGCAGCGGTCGCATGTGTATGCTGATGCTGGTCTGTTGGCTGTCATCCCTTTTCTGCGAACTCGATTTTCTGCTGCAGCAGCTGACAGTTTGTCCTCACCAATCCGTCCATGTCAAAGTATTCTCTTGCACAATAACAAACACTACAAAAAGGGGTTTGTCAGGTCCATGATGAATGCTGTATAAACATTGTTGGACATGCAAACCAATGCAGCGTACACGTAGTTCATCAAAAATAACTACAGATCATAACATGACCTCAAAAATAAGTAATACGCCTCGTGCCAATTATTCTATTAGTGCACTGAGTATCCTGGAATAATTCGAAGTATACAAGGAAGAAAATTACACGTCTTTCACACACAAACACATACATGTACACACACACACATACATACATGCATACATACATACATACATACATACATACATACATACATACATACATACATACATACATACATACTACATATATACATACATATACTGGTGCACTCCCGGCACTTGCGATCGCGCGCGCGCACACACACACACTTACACACACACACAAGCCACAATGCACTCAAAGACAACCACTATACAGCTGGACCTAGCAGGCCCCAGTAGCTCAGTTGGTTTGAGCGTCGGATTCCATGCTAATGATTGTGGGTTCGAACCCCAGGGTGCCCTATTAAAACTGGTCTTCTCACTGTCCCATCTTAACATCATTGTTGTTCTGATGGTGTCAGTGTAGGATTACATAAGCCCCCTTCCCCCACTTCCCTGGGATGGTTATCCCCGTCGGCCATGTCACCTGAGGTGGGTGTCGACGTAAAAACTGAACTAAATCAAAAATAAATAAATAAATAAATAAATAAATAAATAAATAAATAATAAATAAAATTAAAAAGAAATCAGCTGGACCTAGAAAAGCACAAGCATCGATCTATGCAATTCTGAAGATATTTCTGTTTTAGAGTCTAGCTATTTTTTAAAGTAAGCAAGCAACTGCTTTGTCTTTAAGACATTAGGAGAAGCAGCAGGGAAGTTTCAGTCTTTTTCTCCTACTTTTTGTATTTGGTGTTTATTCGTTTGTGATCTTACATTCACGCTTGACAACGGCCAGTTGGCTTAAAATGTGTGCCTGTCCTGTCTGGTTGTATCAAATATACGCGTTCTGATTCTATTTTCGTGTTTTTCTGGTTCCTAGGAGGGAGTAGGCCAACCATATTGTCGGGCCAAAATCAGAGAAGACCAAACTTTTTTCCTCATGTTGTTAGAGAGAATTGAGATACAGTTAAGAAAAGCGCCTTCGTGAGACCTCAGACTTTTGGTAGATTGTAGGGCAAAAGGACTTCTGACATATATGCTGGCTAGTATTCGAATTACTGAAAGCAGAGTGTGGCAACTCTTGCTTTTAATGGAAGCTTTTACACTGCATGCTTGTTCCACTGAGGAACAATTCAGTCAAACAGCGATTCGTTGGAGTTTGGATGGCCTGTCATCAAAATGGCCATCTAAAAGAGTGTTACATAAGTGTAGCCTAGATAAAATGAAAGACATGCGCAGCTTGTTTGTGACATCAACAAGATAATCGGCGGATTTGGGCTTATTCTCTATAGTAGGTCAGGGCTAAGTAGCACTCTTGATGACTCGGGAGATAAGGTTGTGACATCAATCCAGCCCAAGATGAGTACAGTGTACGAGACAGTGGACGCAGTGAAGGAAAGCCTCACGTCAGAGAAACAATAGGGCATACGCAAAACACTGGGATCAACAAAAATGGAATGGTGGCCCAAGGCCGGCAAACGGAAAGGCAAAAAGAGATATGATAATACAACAGACGAAGAAAGAAGAGGATGCCAAAAGAATCCAGAAGACATCCAGCAAGGCCAACAGGGCAATGAGCAACGTGTGAAAACGCAAGTTAAAGAAGTCTAAGCTGGAATGACCTGTGGCATATGGCCCTTATCAGAATCAGTTTCATCATTAGATTTGTATATGACGTCCTATTTTCGAATGCTAATCTGGTGGTGTGGGGGAAAATCAGATGACCCCGCGTGCCCACTACGTCAGGGCAAACAAACAGTGGAACATGTCCTGGGCTCATGCAAGGTGGCGCTAACCCAAGGAACTTACACAAGGAGGCACAATCAAATGCTTCAAGAGATCGCACAAGCGATCAGTACTGCCTGGGGTAAAAAATAACATGACACCAGAAGCTCTGACAACCTTCTACACGATAGGAGGCAGCAAACGGTTGCCTGAAAAAGATGTGACATCCGGAGCATGGAAGTGGGGTCTGCTGAGTGGAGCGGGCAACTGGGAAAGCATAGCAGATCTTCCACAATGGAAAGCACCCAAAAATCATCAGCAAGAGTGCCATGAGACCGGACATAGTTTTCCACTTCCATTCATCAAAACAAATGATTCTGATCAAACTTACTGTACCGTACGAAAGTAGAATGGATGGAGCCCTTATCTACAACACTGAAAAGTATGCCAGTTTCGCCAAAATTCTCGCCATCGAGATCGGAGCGAGCGGGGTTGACAGGCACGTTACCTTTTGACCCCACGAAAAAGCTCTCGATTTCTGGGAGAGAGAGGGGACCAGAGTCCTAAAAGCGATGGCAGAAGCAGCTTAAAAGAGTTCCAGCTAGATCTTGTCAAAAAGAAACAGCCGGGGTGCGCTACATTAATTAAAACTGGTCTTCTCACTGAGAGTTTTCTTGTTTCAGCCATATAGGCGTTACTTAATTTTAAAAACAATGGTCTTCTCGCTGTCCCATCTTAACATCATTTTTGTTCTGGTGGTGTCAGCATAGGAGTAGATACGTCCTCCTTCCTCCCACTTCCCTGAAATGGTTATCCCTGTCGACCAGATCACCTAAGGTGGGTGCCGACGTAAAAAACTGAACCAAATCAATCAATCAAAAGAGGAACAGGAGTGAACTTTATAAGGCCAAAAATTACCATGTATGTTGCTGGTGTCCGATAGCTAAGTGTCCAAGACATCCATTACAAGGTGACTTGGCCTTGAGATGCCTGACCACCTTAGGTGCGCAGGTTCGAACACAAGTTGAGGACAATCTATTAAAAAGAATGAAAGAAACAAACAAAAATAGCAACAACAGAAGAGCATCTAGGAGTCATGACATGGATGTGGCCGGGCGCACTTACAGTGTCGGGGGTTAAGGGTCGAAACATTTGTTTGACGGGGTTTCCTCATCTGAGAACCTTTTGCTGTACGGCTGTCCCCAGAGTTTCTTTCTGTTTGGAGATTCAAGATTTTACTCGAGTGGTTAACATGAGCGTCACTGGACAGGGATTTATCAAGAAAAACACCAAGATCCTTTGCAGATATGCTGAAAGTTATAGTACAGTACGAAATGATCTTTGAGTTCACTTTCTTAAAGTTTGATTTTGTATCGTGCATGTTCTGTTTTGTATTCATTTATTTTGAATTTCTTCGCTTTCATCCAGGCAGCTATATGTTCTCGATGGTATTTTTAACCCCTCTAGCAGTGCTTGAGATGTTTCTCAAGACCGCAGAAAAGTGAATTTGTTACTCATTAGCAAACAATAGTAGAGTGCTCCTGATTATTTGATAAAAGGGCTGGATGCTTATGAAAACACAGTCAAGAGAACAGGCCCAGAACAGATTCAAACTGTGACTGTGCAAAGTCAGACTTAAATAAACAATTCTAATT
Organism: Monoplex corrugatus; assembly: GCA_030674185.1. NCBI lineage: Eukaryota > Metazoa > Mollusca > Gastropoda > Littorinimorpha > Ranellidae > Monoplex > Monoplex corrugatus. The sequence continues at coordinate 50,206,818 of JAPXFY010000016.1, forward strand.
TCTTATGCTAATAAACGAGTTAATAAATGGCGAGCAAAAAATATTTCTGTACTCAACATCATGGCCAAACTGTGCACGGCAATGTGTGCACAGACAGAGGACATATGTATTTTGTCTTGTTGTTACGTCTTGTCGTTGGCCTAACTGTATGTCTTGTTGTGTCTCTTGTTGTATGTGTTGTTGTTGGCTGTGTTGTGTGTCTTGTTGTTGGCTGTGTTGTATGTCTTGTTGTTGGCTGTGTTGTGTGTATTGTTGTTGGCTGTGTTGTATGTATTGTTGTTGGCTGTGTTGTTGTATTGTTGTTGGCTGTGTTGTATGTATTGTTGTTGGCTGTGTTGTATGTCTTGTTGTTGGCTGTGTTGTGTGTCTTGTTGTTGGCTGTGTTGTGTGTCTTGTTGTTGGCTGTGTTGTGACTTGTTGTTGGCTGTGTTGTATGTATTGTTGTTGGCTGTGTTGTATGTCTTGTTGTTGGTTGTGTTGTGTGTCTTGTTGTTGGTTGTGTTGTATGTCTTGTGTTGGTTGTGTTGTGTGTCTTGTTGTTGGCTGTGTTGTATGTCTTGTTGTTGGCTTGTTGTGTGTATTGTTGTTGGCTTGTGTTGTATGTCTTGTTGTTGGCTTGTTGTTGGTTGTTGTTGATTGATGTTGGCTGTGTTTGTTGGTCTTGTTGTTGGCTGTGTTGTATGTGTTGTTGTTGGCTGTGTTGTGTGTATTGTTGTTGTTTTGTTGTTGTTTGTTGTTGCTGTGTTGTATGTGTTGTTGTTGGCTGTGTTGTATGTGTTGTTGTTGGTTGTGTTGTGTGTATTGTTGTTGGTGTGTGTGTGTATGTGTTGTGTTGGTGTGTTGTATGTGTTGTTGTATTGGTTGTGTTGTGTGTGTTGTTGTTGGTTGTGTTGTATGTTTGTTGTTGGCTGTTGTATGTGTTTGTTGTTGGTTGTGTTGTGTGTTTGTTGTTGGCTTGTGTTGTATGTGTTGTTGTTGGCTGTGTTGTATGTGTTGTTGTTGGCTGTGTTGTGTGTTTGTTGTTGGCTGTGTTGTATGTTTGTTGTTGGCTGTGTTGTGTGTGTTGTTGTTGGCTGTGTTGTTGTGTTTGTTGTTGGCTGTGTGTTGTGTTTGTTGTTGGCTGTGTTGTATGTGTTGTTGTTGGCTGTGTTGTTGTGTTGTTGTTGGCTGTGTTGTGTGTATTGTTGTTGGCTGTGTTGTGTGTTTGTTGTTGGTGTGTTGTATGTGTTGTTGTTGGCTGTGTTGTATGTCTTGTTGTTGGCTGTGTTGTATGTGTTGTTGTTGGCTGTGTTGTGTGTTTGTTGTTGGCTGTGTTGTATGTTTCTTGTTGTTGGCTGTGTTGTATGTCTTGTTGTTGGCTGTATTGTATGTCGTTGTTGTTGGCTGTGTTGTATGTGTTGTTGTTGGCTGTGTTGTATGTGTTGTTGTTGGCTTGTGTTGTGTGTCTTGTTGTTGGTGTGTGTTGTGATGCCTTGTTGTTGGTTGTGTTGTTGTACTTGTTGTTGGTGTGTTGTGTGTTTGTTGTTGGTCTGTGTTGTGTGTCTTGTTGTTGGCTGTGTTGTATGTCTTGTTGTTGGCTGTGTTGTTGTCTTGTTGTTGGCTGTGTTGTATGTGTCTGTTGTTGGCTGTGTTGTTGTCTTGTCGTTGACTGTGTTTATGGTTTTGTTGGCTGTGTTGTACGTGTTGTTGTTGGCTGTGTTGTAGGTGTTGTTGTTGCTGTGTTGTTGTGTTGTTGTTGCTTGTTGTATTCTTGTTGTTGCTTGTGTAGTCTTGTTTTGACTATGTGTTGTTTATGTTGTTGAACTTGGTGTGTTGATTGTTGTTGCTTGCTGTGTTGTTGTGCTTTTGTAGTCTTGATTTATTGTTTGCTTGTTGGCTGTGTTGTGCTGTGTTCTTGATTTTAGCTTATGTGGTGTTGTTGGCTTTGTACGTCTTGATTTTACATGTGTGTGTTGTTGGCTTTGTATGTCTTGATTTTACCTTACTGTGTTGTTGTTGGCTTTGTATGTCTTGATTTACTCTTATGTGGTTTTGTTGGCTTTTGACGTCTTGATTTTAGCCTTATGTGCGTTTTTTGTTGGCTTTGTACTCTTGATTTTAACCTTACTGTGATTTTTGTTGTTGTAGTCTTGATTTTAGACCTTATGTGCGTTTATGTTGGCTTTGTACGTCTTGATTTTAGCCTTACTGTGGTTTTGTTGGCTTTGTACGTCTTGATTTTAGCCTTACTGTGCTTTGTTGTTGGCTTGTACGTCTTGATTTTAGCCTTATGTGCGTTTTGTTGTTGTTTGTACGTCTTGATTTTAAGCCTTATTGTGCGTTTTTGTTGGCTTTGTACGTCTTGATTTTAGCCTTACTGTGGGTTTTTGTTGGCTTTGTTACGTCTTGATTTTAGCCTTATCTGTCGTTTTGTGTTGGCTTTGTAGTCTTGATTTTAGCCTACTGTGGTTTGTTGTTGGCTTTGTATGTCTTGATTTTAGCCTTACTGTGGTTTTGTTGTTGGCTTTGTATGTCTTGATTTTAGCCTTATTGTGCGTTTTGTTGTTGGCTTTGTACGTCTTGATTTTAGCCTTACTGTGGTTTTGTTGTTGGCTTTGTACGTCTTGATTTTAGCCTTACTGTGGTTTTGTTGTTGGCTTGTAGTCTTGATTTTAGCCTTACTGTGGTTTTGTTGTTGGCTTTGTACGTCTTGATTTTAGCCTTACTGTGGTTTTGTTGTTGGCTTGTAGTCTTGATTTAGCCTTACTGTGCGTTTGTTGTTGGCTTGTAGTCGTGATTTTAGCCTTACTGTGCGTTTTGTTGTTGGCTTGTACGTCTTGATTTTAGCCTTACTGTGGTTTTGTTGTTGGCTTGTAGTCGTGATTTAGCCTTATTGTGCGTTTGTTGTTGGCTTTGTACGTCTTGATTTTAGCCTTATTTGGTTTTGTTGTTGGCTTTGTACGTTTGATTTTAGCCTTACTGTGGTTTTGTTGTTGGGTTTGTACGTCTGATTTAGCCTTACTGTGGTTTTGTGGCTTTGTACGTCGTATTTTAGCCTTATTGCTTGTTGGCTTTGTACGTTTGATTTTAGCCTTACTGGTTTTGTTGTTGCTTTGTACGTCTGATTTTAGCCTTACTGTGCGTTTGTTGTTGTTTGTGTCTTGATTTTACTTACGTGTTTTGTTGTGTTGTATTTGATTTTAGCCTTATTGCTTGTTGGTTTGTACGTCTGATTTACCTTATGTGGTTTTGTTGTTGCTTTTGTACGTCTGATTTTAGCCTTACTGTGGTTTGTTTTGGCTTGTACGTCTGTTTTAGCCTACTGTGCGTTTTGTTGTTGGCTTTGTACGTCTGTTTTAGCCTTACTGTGCGTTTGTTGTTGGCTTTGTACGTCTCGATTTAGCTCCGTTGAACTTCGTGCGTCTTGTTGTTGGCTTTGTACGTCATGGTTCTAGCCTTACTGTGCGTCTTGTTGTTGGCTTTGTACGTCATGTTTAGCCTTACTGTGCGTCTTGTTGTTGGCTTGTAACGTCATGGTTCGAGCCTTACTGTCGTCTTGTTGTGGACTTTGTACGTTTGATTTTAGCCTTGTTCTGCGTCTGTTGTGGTCTTCATTACATTTTGTTGTCGACTTGCGTACACTTGCTGTTGACTTTGCTGTATGTCATATGCTGAGTTGGTCTAAGATTGTTATTGCCTTGTTGCACGTTGTTGTTGACTTGGGTAGATCTTCGTGTCGGTCTTCTTGTACACCTGGCTTTTGACGTTAGTGTACATCTTGTTTACTTTGCCGTACATCTTGTTCTTGACAGACAGACAGGGAAGAATGCGAAGAAGAATGCGAAGAAGAATTCGAAGAAGAAGAATGCGAAGAAGAATGTGAAGAAGAATGCGAAGAAGAAGAATGCGAAGAAGAAGAATGCGAAGAAGAAGAATACGAAGAAGAGGAAGAAGAATGCGAAGAATTCGAAGAAGAAGAATGCGAAGAATGCGAAGAAAAATGCGAAGAAGAATGCGAAAAAGAAGAAGAATGCGAAGAAGAAGAAGAATGCGAAGAAAAAGAAGAATGCGAAGAAGAAGAAGAATGCGAAGAAGAATGCGGAGAAGAAGAATGCGAAGAATGAAGAAGAATGCGAAGAAGAAGAAGAATGCAAGAGGAAGAATGCGAAGAAGAAGAATGCGAAGAAGAAGAATGCGAAGAAGAAGAATGCGAAAGAAGTGCGAAGAATAAGAAGAATGCGAAGAATGCGAAGAGAAGAAATGCGAAGAATGCGAAGAATGCGAAGAAATGCGAAGAAGAATGCGAAGAATGCGAAGAATGCGAAGAAGAAGAAGAATGCGAAAGAAGAAGAAGAATGCGAAGAGAAGAATGCGAAGAAGGGAATGCGAAGAAGAATGCGAAAGAAGAATGCGAAGAATGCGAAAGAAGAATGCGAAGAAGATGCGAAGAAGAATGCGAAGAATGCGAAGAAATGCGAAGAATGCGAAGAAGAAGAATGCGAAGAAGAAGAGAATGCGAGAAGAAGAAGAATGCGAAGAAGAAGGAAGAATGCAAGAATGAAGAAATGCGAAGAATGCGAAGAAGTGCGAAGAAGAAGAAGCGAAGAATGCGAAGAAGAAGAATGCGAAGAAGAAGAATGCGAAGAAGAATGCGAAGAAGAAGAATGCGAAGAATGCGAAGAAGAATGCGAAGAGAATGCGAAGAAGAAGAATGCGAAGAATGCAGAAAAGGAAGAAGAATGCGAAGAAGAATGCGAAGAAGAAGAAGCGAAGAATGCGAAGAAGAAGAAGAAGAATGCGAAGAAGAAAATGCGAAGAAGCGAAGAATGCGAAGAAGAAGAAGCGAAGAAGAAGAAGAAGAATGCGAAGAAGAATGCGAAGAATGCGAAGAAGAATGCGAAGAGAATGCGAAGAAGAAGAATGCGAAGAAGAATGCGAAGAAGAAGAATGCGAAGAAGAAGAAGAAGAATGCGAAGAAGAAGAATGCGAAGAATGCGAAAGAAGAAGAAGAATGCGAAAGAATGCGAAGAATGCGAAGAAGAAGAATGCGAAGAATGCGAAGAATGCGAAGAAGAGAAGGAAGAATGCGAGAAGAAGAGAATGCGAAGAAGAATGCGAAGAATGCGAAGAAGAATGCGAAGAATGCGAAGAAGAGAAGAATGCGAAGAAGAAGAAGAAGAAGAATGTGAAGAAGAAGAATGCGAAGAAGAAGAAGAAGAAAGAAGAAGAAGAAGAAGAAGAAAAGAAGAAGAAGAAGAAGAAGAAGAAGAAGAAGAAGAAGAAAGAAGAAGAAGAAGAAGAAGAAGAAGAAGAAGAAGAGGATGATGAGAATGATGAGGATGAAGGAGAAGCAAAAAGTTATAACTCTGCACACACACACACACACATACACACACACTACCACCACCACCATCATTATTACCATCATCACCACCACCACTACCTCCACCACTATCACCTTCACCAAAAACTACACACACACACACACACACACTCACACACTCAACACACACACACACACACACACACACACACACACACACACACACACACACACACACACACACAGCACACACACACACACACAGTCAATGAATCAATCATTCAATCCGTACTGAACCTTTATTGAATTTCACCCTGGATATTTGTTTACCCCAAACCACATCCACACAAAAAAAAGAAAAACAAAAAAACACAAACAAAAAAAAGAAACACCACACACTCACCACAGCAGCATGCCCATGAAATAACTCAGATGGGTATAAGAAGAATTAGGATAGTATCCGAAAAAAATTGGACCCTTTCTTCTTCACCACCTTCACCTCATCTCCCACCATCACCTCCACCACCACACATGCTGTCGCCTGATGAACAACGTAATCGTCGTTGGCCACCAAGGAAGCTACAGGATCACCGTTAACGAGTATGCTCGCGACGCTATATACATAGTCGGCTAAGACGGAGGTCCGGAAGAAGTAAGTGCCGTTCTGAGGCACTGTGAAGATTCCGTTGGATCTGAAAAAGCAAACAGAAGAAATTTTGTGTTAATCTTAGGTAAGGTTGAATGTTATATAGAACCGATAATGTTATACGGTTGTGAGGCGTGGACAGTCAGCGTGCAAAGCCAGAACAAGATTGAGGCAGCCGAGATGTGGTTTCTAAGAAGAATGTTGAAAGTTCCATGGACAGCAAAGAAAACAAACGAGACAGTCTTGAGCAGACACATGAAGATAATTGATAAGGAAGATTAGGGAAAGGAGAGGCCATTTTATGAGGAAAGGGGAATTAGAGCACCTGGTCACAACAGGAAAGCTGAAGGGAAAGACAGCACAAGGTAGACCCATGGAGAAAATATTGGACAGACTTGCAGGTTGGCTGAGAATAGAAAGGGTGGAAGATGTGCTTGCGGCGACAAGGGATGGATACATAGGAGGGCCATGATCGCCAACGCCATGCGCAGGCACATGATGAAGGTTTGAGGATGTCCGCCAGCTTATTGATTCTTTTGACCAAGCCGTTGACTCAAGATCTGATACCTCGAGTTCAGTTCCAGCCTGCAACATCAAAAAGACTGGCCTGTTGGCTGGCCATCTTAATTTAATGTTTCCATCAGTCTGGTGGTGTCATTACCTATTTCCGAACCTCACCAGCGCAAAAAGGTTTTGCAGCTTAGACAGTCTGCCAAATAATTGCTAGCAGATCTGGGTGTGGCACATATGGAATTGTCCGAGTGCGATCTATCCTTCATGAACTGATTTTAAAGATTAACCCTTTGACTCCTGCACCCTTTCCACCAGCATCCTGCATTGTCAGGCATGCCAGAAAGCAAAAACTTCCTGCAGGAAGCTGGTGGATAGGGTGAGAGAGTCAAACGGTTAAGTTTTTGCAGTTGATAGATAGGGTGATGATGAGATAGGGTGCGGGAGTTAAAGGGTTAAAGTTATCCAATCACACCCCGAAGTCTTCAGGGAACGAGATGGTAGAAATTAAAAAAATTCACTTTAAACTAACAAACATCAAGAGGGCAGTACGCATCTCCTCTCCTACCCGGTTTAGATTTTCTGATAAAGTCACACGCACACACACACACGCGCGCGCGCGCACATACACACACACACACACACACACACACAACCATGCACACGCACGCGCACACACACACACACACACACACTCTCTCTCTCACACACACACACACGCGCGCGCGCGCACACACACACACACACACACTCTCTCTGTCTCTCACACGCGCGCGCGCATGTACACATAAACGAACGCGCGCGCGCGCACACACACACACACACACACACACACACACACACACACACACACACAATCTCAGTATGACTTAGAGTGAAAGACATAATATGAAAGAACGGACACACACACATACCACACACACACACACACACACACACACACACACACACACACACACACACACAACACACACACACACACACACACACACACACACACACAACACATCAAATATCTACAATGTGTTTTATTCAAAGACAAATAACTTGAAAATTATAGGTTTAACTGGTAAGGAATAAAATGTAAAACAAAGGACGGTGCTCGCAATAATGAATAAATGAATAAGTGAATGACTGAATGAACAAATGAACGAACTAGCATAATGACATTAATAACAATGATAACCACTTGTACAACGCCTCACCTCACAAGACTGATTGCATTTTAGACTTGCAAAGTTAACGGTGAGCATGGTTTTTAACTGTTGTCTTTTATCTTAACCGGGTTGTCGTTTTTGACGTGGAGTTAGCCCTGATATGGCTCTAGTAGTTGGCTGGGCTATAAGCAATATGAATTGAATCTCACAAGAACCTTAAGTGCTTCACAAAAGCTTACAAAGCGTAAGTGAAAGAGGCAGAAATACGACGATAGAAGAAAAGAAAGAGAGAGAGAGAGAGAGAGAGGAGAGAGAGAGAGAGAGAGAGAGAGAGAGAGGAGAGAGAGAGAGAGAGAGAGAGAGAGAGAGAGAGAGAGAGAGAGAGAGGAGAGAGAGAGAGAGAGAGAGAGAGGGAGAGAGAGAAAGAGAGAAATCTCAGCCGGTAGTCAATCATTCTACTGGCGGACGCAATAGTTGGGTCTTTAAAATTGTTGGATTTTTAATCGGAAGGTCACGGGTTCGATCCGAGTAGTGGACCAATGGTGGAGAATTTTCTTATCAGCCAGATCAACATGTGTGCAGATCTGCCAGTGCCTAAAACACGGTCGTGTGTATACGCGTGCAAAATATCAACTATGCACGTTAACCCTTTGACTCCCGCACCCTGTCCACCATCATCCTGCATCATCAACCATGCCAGCAAAGCAAAAACTTAACCCTTTGACTCCCTCATCCTATCCACCTGCATCCTGCATTGTCAACCATGCCAGCAAAGCAAAAACTTAACCCTTTGACTTCCTCACCCTATCCACCAGCTTCCTTGCAGGAAGCTGGTGGATAGGGTGAGGGAGTCAAAGGGTTAAGTTTTTGCAGTCGGTGGATAGGGTGCGGGAGTCAAAGGGTTAAAGATCCTGTAAGTTGTGTCAATGTACTGTGGCTTACAGAAACATAACAACACCCAAGCATGCACGCTTATCGAAGATGCAGACTGTGAAACAATTACAGTGGAGTGTGGTCTGCTCATCTAAGAGTTTGAGTTCTCCATGCTCCACTAAAAAAACGTCTGATTACGTGTAATGCACAATGATCCCAAACATCTTGGAGAATAGTGCTGTACAATAATAATAGTAATAATGATGATAATGATGAGATCATCAATCTCATCATCATCATATATCATCATCATCATCATCATCATCATCATCGTGTCGTCGTCGTGTCGTCTCGTCGTCGTCATCGTTTTCAACAACTTTGTATTGCTGTTATTCTCATTAACAATATCATTACAATTTATTATCGTTACATTATTATAACTAATCCTTTTTAGTTTTGTTTATTTTTGGACCATAGTCAATTTTTTTTAGATCGCCCGCTTACATAACATACGAGTAAGAGCCAAACCTACAGCCAACGTTCGTCCTGAAGAAGGTCTCATGAGAGGTTGAAACGAGCACGATGATGACCTTACAAAATACTGGACTCTCCTAAAGTGCAAGTCATGCCATAAACTTTGCCGGAATGCGGCATCAATCCAACTACCCATAGCAATGATGATGCTGCTGACGATGCTGCTGCTGACGATGATGATGCTGACGGCGATGATGATGGTGATGGTGATTATTGATGCTGCTGCTGCTGCTACTTACAACGAAAGCGATGATGATGATGACGACGACGACGGTGATGATGATGATAATGGTGATGATGAATAATAAACATAAAAAATGAATAAAACAAAAAACCAGGTGTAGGCGTTGCTGAATGTGACATCAATAAACTACCCAGCGCAATGACAACGACGCTGACGATGATGATGCTGACAACGACGACGGCGATGATGATGATGATGATGTATGGTGATGGTGATGATGACGAATTAAAATAAAAAATAAATAAAGCAAAAACCTGGAGTAGGCGTTGTCGCTTGTAGTGGGGTCGAGCACGTTGAACACGACGTTGCCTTCAATTGCCGGCGTGCTGTAGTGCCCGCTGATGTAGGCGTAGAAACTGACTGGGCTCTCTACAGTTAGCAGACATAAGGTTAAAAAGTCATCACACTGATGACAGTGATTATGGTGGTGGTGATGATGATAATGATGACAATGATGATGATGATGATGACGATGATGATGAGGAGGAGGAAGAGGAGGAGAAGGAGTAGGAGGAGTGTGGTGGTCTTCTTCATCTTCTTCTGATCCCATTACTTACCTGGTCGTTCTGGGCCTCATAGGACGCAGCAGCAGACAGGATTCTCAATTTATGCCTCTGGGGTGCAACAACAAGCAGTATCAGGGATATTAAGGTTGGTCCACTGTTTTGAAATTTGATAACGAGCTCTTCCTCTGTCGACCTTGGTGACGGTCTACTTCCAGGTTGTACCGAAGGATGGCCTTAGACAATGCGTGGCGGGTGACGTACCAAACCCGACCTGAGTCATTTCATTGTTGCGAACAGCAGCTTCTCTAGGCCCACCAAAATTTTGATTTTGTTCTGTACGTATTCACTGGTCTTATAATCGAAGCAGAATATGTGATGATACAGATTTCTCATGACTCAAAAGCCTGAAGATCTTTTTTGTTTAAGTCAGTAAGCAGCGTCCCAGTTTCACGCCTGTAGAGAAGGACGCAGATTTCGAGTGACTTGTGCAGTCTTGATGGTGAAGCTGATAGAGCTGCTTCCCCCAGATTCTGTTCAGTTTGGTCATTGCTGCTACTGCTGTTGCAATCCTGATGGTATATTTTCTGCTGTGCTTCTGCTATTTTTGGTCAGAGGAGCTACCAGGTACTTGAAACTGTCGATCTCTTCCAGTTTCTGACCATTCGTTTAGACTTCTGCATTAATTTCAGTTTCAGTTTGAGATTCAGTTCCAATTTCAATTTCAGTTTCAGTTTCTCAAGATGACGTCTCAGTGCTCGGAGTGAATTCCATACGCACTAACGCCAAAGATACCATGTAATGGAGAAGATTCAGAATGACCACGGCACACACCTTGAGCCCACACATAAACCCATGAGCTGGCCAGATCCTGAGGTCCTACCTGGACAGTTCCATAACCCTGGTGTCGTAGGGGAGTGAGGGGGCACTGCTGACCACGACTTTGCCTTCTTTTCGTTGCTGACTGCCATTTCATGCAACCTTGTGTTGTCGACAAATCTGACGGCGAGATCAGGTCAATACTAGAGTCCTCCAGGAAGTCGATGTCATCAGCAAACCGTAGGTTGTAGATGCGTCCGCCACCAATTCAGGTGAAGATATAGCAGTCGTGAAGTAATGTCTATAATCATAATCTTTTCTAGGTAGATGTCAAACAAGACTGGTGATTGCAGACATCCCTGGCATACTCTTAGCTTTGTGTTTCATAGGTCTCCACTGGTTTGTTGGACGCATGTATGTACATTGTTACGTCCACACCATGCAGGTCCCTGCCCCGTCACTCCGTACAACCCCAGGTTATGGAGCTATCTAGATGGGACCCGAGGACCTGGCCAGCTCGTAGTTTATGTGCAGGCTTAAAACTTGTGCCGTGATCATTTGGATCTTCTCCATCACATGGCACCTGTGACGTTAGTGCATATGGAATTCATTTCGAGCGTGGAGACGTCATCTGGAGAAACTGAAACTGAAACTGAAATATGCAGGCGTTATTGTGTTGCGCCATCTGTATACTCCTCGGCAGGTGTTCATGCTGGGAGTTTGTCTGTTTCTATAAATCACTGATTAGTGTCCGGGTTTGCTGGATCTTTAGTGTGTTTGTATGTTTGATGTTCTACGTATGTCTATGCACGAAGAGAAAGTGGAAGGGGGGAGGGGGATTTGACCGGTCTTTGCATATATTGATCTGGAAGACTGAAAAATATGTCCATCTCCTAACCTAACGTATGTCTATCCACGAAGAGAAAGTGGAAGGGGGGGGGGGGAGATGGAATTCAACCGGTCTTTGCATATATTGATCTGGGAGACTGAAAACATGTCTACCCTTTAATGTTAACCTACCAGGCGATACATGGGCAGGGTCGAAGTTAGACTTTCCTATAGGCAATATGAACAGTCAACTACCTGGCTATTCTGCCCATCTCTTCCCTCTGTCGTCCAATCTATCTCTACTGTTCGTCAGTCCCAGTCCATACAGCAGTTTTCAGCAAGAACCAGAAAATCACACACACACACACACACACACACACACACACACACACACACACACACACACCACACACACACACACACACACACGCACACCACACACACGCACACACGCACACACGCACACACGAACACAAACCACACACACACACGACGCACACACCACCATAGCACGCACGCACACACAACACACACAGACACACACACACATAACGCAACGCACACACCACACACACCCACACACACACAACACAACACACACACAGACACACACACACACACATACACGCACGCACACACACACACACACACACACACACACACACACACACACACACTCACACTCATACACACAAATAGCATCAGACAGAGACAGACACACACACACACACCACACGCACCACGCACACACACCACACAACACGCACACCACACACACACACACTCAATCACATCAAAAAGTGTACTTAATGTAACATAACAAGACAGACACAAAACCCTATACGCTGACAAGGTTTTGAAATGGAGTGTGGGCAGGGGGAGGGGGAGGGGGAGGGGGAGGGGGGGGAGGAGGAAGGTGGGAGAGGGAGGGGGAGGAACGGGACCTACGAGACACCAAGCCAGCAGTCACGTTCATTTAGTTGAACAAGTCGAAACATTAACCCTATGACTCCTGCACCCTGTCCATCAGCATACTGCATTGCCAACAATGCTAGCAAAGCAAAAACTTAACCCTTTGATTCCCTCACCCTATCCACTAGCTTCCTGCAGGAAGCTGGAGGATAGGATGAGGGAGTCAAAGGGTTAAGTTTTTGCGGTTGGTTGATAAGGTGCGGGAGTCAAAGGATTAAAAACGGAAATCTTACCTGGCGTGATGTCACGGAGTTGGAGCAATGCTGATTCCATTGACGTCACTTTGTCGTTAGCGGACAGGAGAAGAGAGCTGACGTCATTGGTCATGCTGCGAATCTTGCTTGCGTCATTGTCAATGGCACTTAATTCTGGAACAAAACAACGCTGAGTTAATTAGTACAATGAAGACAGGAAAAGGAAAAGGTTGTTCCACCACTATAAAAGGAAAAGCTTGTTCCATCACTATAAAAAGAAAAGCTTGTTCCATCACTATAAAAGAAAAGCTTGTTCCAATCACATATAAAAGAAAAGCTTGTTCCATCACTATAAAAAGAAAAGCTTGTTCCATCACTATAAAAAGAAAAGCTTGTTCCATCACTATAAAAAGAAAAGCTTGTTCCACCACTATAAAAGAAAAGCTTGTTCCATCACTATAAAAACAAAAGCTTGTTCCATCACTATAAAAGAAAAGCTTGTTCCATCACTATAAGAGGAAAAGCTTGTTCCATCACTACGTCAGCTGTAGGGGAGTGAAGTGGTAGAGCTTATCGCGAGACAGAGGACAGGAGACGTCCTTCCGCAACCCTGATGTAACGCCGTACGAAACAGGACCCTCGCCCTCTGATCCGGGGGCGCAACAACAGATCATACACAATTAGTTTGGAGTGTGGTATTCCTTCAAGAGAGAGTCATTGCACTCGGACAATTCCGTATGCGCTCCACCCAATCTGCAATTTATATATCTGGCAGACTCCTTGAGCCTGCGCATAACCTTATGCCCTGACGAGGTTTCGAAATGGAGGGAGGACTAGGACCCAGGAAATACCTAGTTTACATCACCAGAATGCCTGAAGCACCAAGATGGACAGTGAACCGGCCAGTTTTTACCATGCTGGTTGCGGTTGAACCTGAGACATCAGATCCTGAGTCATCATCATCATCATGTGTCCTGCCGCATGGCGCTGGCGATCATAGCCCTCTACACAAATCTATCCTTTGTCGCTGCAAGTACTTCTCCCACCCTGTTTGTCTTCATCCACCGCTCAAGTCCGTCCACTATTTTCTTCCTGGGTCTACCTGGTGCTTTTTTTCCCTCCAGTTTTCCTGTGACTAGGTGCTCTGATTTCTCTTGCCTCATAAAATGTCCTATAAATGTTGCTTGTCTTTTCGTGGTCTTCTTCATTAACATTTATTTTTGTGTCTGCCTTTCAAGACCGTTTCGTTTGTTTTCTTTGCTGTCCATGGAACTCTTAACATTCTACTTAGAAACCACATTTCAGCTGCCTCAATCTTGTTCTGACTTCTCGTGTTGTTGATTGTCCACGCTTCACATCCGCACAACAATATCCGATGAGGTGGCGCTATGCGTACCCGTCTAAGACCTCTTTATTATTATTATTAGGACGGTATTGTTATTATCATTATCATTGTTATTGTTATTATCGTTGTTGTTATTATTATTAGCAATACAAAATTACACTAACGGTTCTGTGCCTTGCTATCCGCACTACTGATGTCTGTCTGTGATGTATGCACCCTGTTGAGGTCAGAGGTCAACGTGTCAAGGTCAACTCTCAGCTCCCGCAACAAGGAATTGTAGAAGGCAGGAACTGACCCGTTCTTGGCTGAAACAGAGCGTACAAGTTTCCATGTCATGTCATACAACATAATACAGTACAGTCCAGTCCAGTCCAGTACAGTACAGTACGGTACGGTACAGTACAGTACAGTACAGTACAGTACAATACAATACAATACAATACAATACAGTACTGTACAATACAGTACAGTACAATACAATAGAATATAGTACAACACAATGCAATGCAATACAACACAATACAACACAACACAACACAACACAATACAACACATCACAACACAACACAACACAACACAACACAATACAACACAACACAACAGAACGCAACGCAACACAACACAACACAACACAAAACAACACAATACAATACAATACAATACAACAAATACAATACAATACAATACAATACGGTTCGGTACGGTAGGGTACAATGCGATACGATATGGTACGATACGATACGATACATACGGTATGATATGATATGATATGATATATGATAAGAATATGATACAATATGATATGATATGATATATGATATATGATATGATATGATAATGATATATGATATATATGATATGATATGATATGATATGATATGATATGATATGATATGATATGATATGATAGGACACAGTGTGATAATAGTACAACACAACACAACAACACAACACAAACAACACAACACAAACAACACAACACAACGCAACGCAACGCAACGCAACACAACGCAACGCAGATACCAATACAATACAATACAATACAAAATGGTTCCTAAGATACGGTACATTATAATATTATGCACTACAATACACTACATTCCAATACTATTCAGTGCGACACAATACAATACAATACAATACAATGCAATGCAATACAATACAATACAAGGCAACGCAACGCAACGCAACGCAAACAATACAATACAGTACAATACAATACAATACAATACAACACAATCCAATCCAATCCAATCCAATCCAATCCAATGCAATGCAAATGCAATGCAATGCAACGCAATACGATACAGTGTGATAAAGTACGATACGGTACACTCTGATACGATAAATCCAGCTTGGTACAATACCATACAATACACTACGACCTAATACAATACGATACCATACATTATGATACGATTCAATGCAATACGATAAATGCAGCACAGTACAATACGTTACGATACAGTACAGTACGATGCCATGCGATACCATACAATCAGCGTCCCAAGGTTTTTTTTCCGGGTGCGTGTGTATAGCCATATGTTGCTTTGTGCGCACGCTGCACAAGCAGTGTTTTGCTGCGCAGTCTGCATACTTTGTCTACGATGGGTGTGCACCCCGGGCGTATTCGTGTTTCCATAAGCCACCGGACATCGGCATGACTTACAGGGTCTTCAACTTGCATACTTGATGTTCTGTGTGCGTTTCCTTACGAAAGGTGTTTAGACACAAACAGATGTGCACACATGTTGATCAAGGAGATCGGAAAAATAAGCATATTTTACCAAACACGCCTGTAGCCGTGGTGTAGTGGTTAACGCAACGGACTACCGACTGGATGGTTGTGGGTTCCAGTCCCCATCAGTACCTTCAAAAATCATTGTGGGACTTTTCGGCTCTAGCCAGCTCCTACCCAAAGTTGGGCGTGCTATGGGCTCATCAGGAAGACTAGGACCACACATTTGAGTCTCATCCACTTCATGGATGCGTCATTGAGGGTGTT
>JAPXFY010000016.1:50227749-50235249 GCA_030674185.1 Monoplex corrugatus
GTTTCACAACAGACATCTAACATACAATGTGGCAACGAAGAGTGACCACAAAACAAAACAAAACAAAAATTTAGTTTACACAAAATGAAAAGAAAATGTTGACACATGAACTCCACACTTTACACACATGTACACAATGATATTTTATACACTGGAAGTTTAAAAATGAACATTAAGATTTAACACACGTCAACATTTCCCCCTATAAATCCGTTTCAAAAACCACATACCTTTGCTGAACGATAATCAAGAATCATCGAACAATGTGGTACCAGAAATTATTCAGTTTATACAAATAAGACAATTATTGTTCACATAAAAACAACGCATAAGCTTACAAAACATAGAAGACAATATTCTAATCAGCGATGGTTTTGTTATTCCATATATACGTTGATTTTCATCTCTAGCTGTTATGTCGTGGCTCGTCTTGGAAAGGCTCTTCAACTTGGTATTGAGCGACTTCCAGCTAGAGTAGGTGGCGCGGCTACCTTCAACTTGGTAGTTGAGCGACCTTCCCCAGCTCAGAGGTTAGAGGTGGCAGCGGCTACCTTCAACTTGGTAGTTGGGCGACCTTCCCCAGCCCAGAGGTTAGAGGTGGCCGCGGCTACCTTCAGCTTGGTAGTTGAGCGACCTTCCCCAGCCCAGAGGTTAGAGGTGGCCGCGGCTACCTTCAACTTGGTAGTTGGGCGACCTTCCCCAGCCCAGAGGTTAGAGGTGGCAGACGGCTGATGTTCTTCGGATGTGGAGGTTAGCTGCTAAAGAAAGCGGGCTTACCTTGAAAAATATGCAATCCCGGATCAAATGGCGATGGTTTCTACCAGAACGGAGCAGGGTGGCATTCGGGAAGGCCAGGCCTAGAAAACGCCGCATATGTTGTTTAACCCTTTGACTCCCGCGCCCAATGCACCGATCCGCAAAAACTTAACCCTTTGCTCCACTCCCTCACCCTATCTACTAGCTTCCTGCAGGATGCTGGTGGATAGGATGAGGGAGTAAAGGGTTAAGTTTTTGCTTTGCTAGCATGGTTGACAGTGCAAGGTGCCTAGCAAAGGTTGCAGTAGTAGGCAGCGTCCTTAGCAAGAGGCATCGGAACTGGAAAACAGCTGGCATCCATTCGGATAATATGGCAAAAGAAATTTGTATAGGTTGACATAACTGCGACCTCCAGACACACACACACACACACACACACACACACCACACACACACACACACACACACACACACACACACACACACACACACACACACACACACACATACACACACACACCATCTCTCTATCTCTACCTCCCTCTCTATCTCTCTCTTTCTTTATCTATCTATCCATCCATCCATCCATCCATCCATCATCATCTATCTATCTATCTATCTATCTATCTATCTATCTATCTATCTATCTATCATCAATCTATCAATCTATCTATCTATCTATCTACTACTATCTATCTATCTATCTGTCTATCTATCCATTATCCATCTATCTATCTATCTATCTATCTATCTGTCTATCTATCTATCCATCTATCTATCTATCTATCTATCTATCTATCTATCTATCTACTATCTATCTATCTATCTGTCTGCCTGCCTGTCTACCTGTCTGTCTGTCTATCTCTCTCAGCTCTCAGAGAGAGAAGAGAAGAGAGAGAGGAGAGAGAGAGAGAGAGAGAGAGAGAGAGAGGAGAGAGAGAGAGAGAGAGAGAGAATATGGTACTTTCACATGCTGGTTGCTATCTTGCGTCGCGAAAAGTTCCACGAAAACTACGATAATAGAATTCATAAACCACATATGCTTGCCTATACTGGGAGACCGAAAGGTCAGGGTCAACCGACATCTTAACCCTTTCACAGCCTCATTCTGTCCATCAGTTTCCCCGTAAGAAGAATCAACCCACGAGGTTGGTGTGTTTTGACAGCTGATGATTGTATTCTTCATCTATTTGTTTTCATGACTTTTTACATTTTATTTCGTTTTGTGGAGTTTGGAGTTCGTTCAAAGGGGAGTCATTGCACTCGGGCAATTTCATATGCACTTCACCCAAATGTGACAGAATAATCTGGCAGAGTCTTTGAGCCTGTACAAAATTCACCGCTGACAAGGTGTTGAAATGGGAGAGAGAGAGAGAGAGAGAGAGAGGGGAGAGGAGAGAGGGGGGGGGGACAGGAGTTATATGCTAACCCTGACCGGACACTGTCATGATTGAATGTATCTTTAACATACATATTTGATATTTTGTGTGCGTATATGCACACGAAGGGAGATTCAGCTTTTAACAGGTCTGCACACATGTTGATATGAGAGATCGGAAAATCTCCACCCTTTGCCCACAAGACAGGAGGTACTTAGGGCAGCATCGAACTCGGACCATCCGAATGAAAGTCTGACGTTTTATCCGCTTGCTGATCTCTGCATTGTGGCGATGAGCTCTGCCGACGAGAGAGCAGCCAGAATTTCACACAGTAAATTTATTGTGACACGAGTTGGGGAAAAAAAATAAAGAAACCTGAATCTTTTGTTCGACATTCTACCAAAATGTTAGGCGTTGTGTTGAAACCATTTCCTAAATATATTTACTTACTAGACAAGACAAACAAGACGCAGCGACATGGAAAGTGAATGTGGTGAAGGACACCTACATCGGTCAAAACAATGCACGTTTATTCATATATTGAAGTACACTTTTAAATACTGTGAAGACACATTGCAATTAGTTAATTCCGGAATCAAAAACGAGAGAAGTTCTCTGAGACAAGAAAACAAAAGAAGAAACATTTTATATTTCCTTTTTTTTTTTTTACTAATTTGTTTATTTATTCGTTCTTAGAAGAGAGAAACATGGTATGGAGACACAATTAAAAATTAAAAAAAAACTAGCATTCACAGACATTGATGAATTTCTTATCATTTATTTATCTGTTCGTGTCATAATTCAAGTACAAAATCCGTCCAGCAAATCTGTCCACGATGAAGTACCTGCCTTGATCTACCACAAGATATAACCGGTGAAGGCGGTGACGTAAGGAGCGTTCGGTTCCGTTGACCCCACATAACCAGGAAGTCCCTGGAGCCAGGTGAACTGACACGTCACTTCCTGTCCCTGACTGAGGGTGGTCGATGGTGGAGGTAGTCTGGTGCTGGTAGCTGGTGTCGTCTGACATGTGCATGGTCTGGAGGATGTCCTGGCCTCTCTGATAACCAACACAGACACTTGCATGTTTTATGTCTATCCTTGTATCAAGCTGTCGTTAAAACAGTACATTTTGGCGAAATGTATCTCTCCATATGCAATGTCCTAAAACAGACTGACAGACAGGCAGAGAGAGAGAGACAGAGAGACAGAGAGAGACGGACAGACAGACAGACATACAAACAAAACTCCTAACATTAGTATAGTGCACTGTACCAACACCCGGCAGATTCACGTCAAAGAAGAGAGAGAGAGAGAGAGAGAGAGAGAGGAGAGAGAGAGAGAGAGAGAGAGACGGAGAACCAGACAGACATACAAACAAAACTCTTAACATTAGTATAGTGCACTGTACCAACACCCGGCAGATTCACGTCAAAGAAGAGGGGAGAGAGAGAGAGAGAGAGAGAGAGAGAGAGAGAGAGAGAGAGAGAGACGGACAGACAGACAGACATACAAACAAAACTCTTAACATTAGTATAGTGCACTGTACCAACACCCGGCAGATTCACGTCAAAGAAGAGAGAGAGAGAGAGAGAGAGAGAGAGAGAGAGAGAGAGAGAGAGAGAGAGAGAGAGAGAGAGAGAGAGAGAGAGAGAGAGAGAGAGAGAGAAAGAGACGGACAGACAAACAGACATACAAACAAAACTCCTAACATTAGTATAGTGCACTGTACCAACACCCGGCAGATTCACGTCAAAGAAACCTGCCTATGGTCATCCCAACACACAATTCCTTTTCGTTTACTAACGCAATTCATTATCATCATTATCACCTTAATTCCTTAGCCCTTGATCCGCAAAAACAAGACACACGCAAAAACACACACACATGTCTACGCAACATTAAAAAAATCAGACAGACGAATATATGCATGCATTACTCTCTGTCTGTCTGTCTGTCTGTCTGTCTGTCTGTCTGTCTGTCTGTCTGTCTATCTCCTTTAATGTCGTAATGCTACTACAGTATAATTTCATAAAGAGATTTCTCAACATTATAGAGTACTTGTTTTGATGTAGATCCCCGTTGTGCGAAGGCTGGATGTAAAAATAAGTACAATATGATTAGGTAACTGCTCTTGAAAATAAAATGTCTTTTCTCTGCCGATCGGTCTGTCTGTTAAACTGTCTGTCTATCTCTGTCTCTCTGAGTGTCTCTTTCTGTCTGTCTCTTTAATTCTGTCGATTTCTCCTTTTTTATCCTTCAGTGTTGGTATGTTCTCTCTCTCTCTCTCCCTCTCTCTCACTCTCTCTGAATATTCTCTTTCTCTAACTCTCTCTCTCTGACTCTTTCTCTCGTTCTCTCCCCTGTTCTCTTTCAATAGTACGTTCACAAAGTGATGTGTTCCTATTTGGACTTATTTGGGCATTCTACGGTTTTTAGTATTTTTTAGTTTCGTCTTCTAACCTTATTCAGATCTAACAGCCCCCTATAGGGCTGGCTTCGTTTTGATAACCATAGATCAAAGAATGAATGAATAAATAAACAAAATGAATAAATGAATGAATGAATGAATGAATGAGTGAATAAATGAATAAATAAATAAATGAATACATAAATAAATAAACAAATAAATAAAGAGCTCGGAGACAGTATTTGAATACATGTCTCACAGGCCTCCTTGCTTACTTATGTATTTGCTTTCTTTACCACTTACCCGTTAACTTATTGGCTTGCTTGCTTACTTGTTTGCTTCATAGCTCGTTTCTCCGCTTGTCAACTTGGTGTCTTCTTTGTTTCTTTCCTTCCTTCTCTTTTTTTTTCTTGGTTTGCTTCTTCTTTCCTTCTATTTTGCCTGTGTTCATCTATTCTCTCCTTTGTTTATTACTTTGTTTATCTATTCTCTCCCTTTCAGAGTCGATGAAGGCTAAACAGAGAGATGGATACAACTTTGCCTTGCTGTAAATGTCCTGATAATATGTGAAATTGCGATCTCCTCTTTGTCCATCAATTTGACAGTTGTTGGAAAATCTTTCCTTGACTCTGTTCGAAGTTGGGAAAGGCAAATGAAAGACGTCGTAAATTTTATAATGTCTTTGAGGCAAAGTAATTAGGGAGAGGAAACCTAAAAGAAATGAAGTCTACCACTAGCCAAAGAGTAAGTCTAATCAAAGGTGAAGTCTACCACACCAAAAGAGGTGAAGTCTACACTACCCAAAAGAGGTGAAGTCTCTACCTAACACACACCAAAAGAGGTGAAGTCTACCACTACCCAAAAGAGGTGAAGTCTACCACTACCCAAAAGAGGTGAAGTCTACCACTACCCAAAAGAGGTGAAGTCTACCATTACCCAAAAGAGGTGAAGTTACCACTCCCCAAAAGAGGTGAAGTCTATCACACAAAAGAGGTGAAGTCTACCACAACCCAAAAGAGGTGAAGTTACCACTACCCAAAAGAGGTGAAGTCTACCATACCCAAAAGAGGTGAAGTCTACCACTACACAAAAGGTGAAGTTACCACTACCCAAAAGAGGTGAAGTCTACCACGACCCAAAAGAGGTGAAGTCTACCACTACCCAAAAGAGGTGAATTTACCACTACCAAAAGAGGTGAAGTCTACCACTACCCAAAAGAGGTGAAGTCTACCACTACCCAAAAGAGGTGAATTTACCACTACCAAAAGAGGTGAAGTCTACCACTACCAAAAGAGGTGAAGTCTACCACTACCCAAAAGAGGTGAAGTCTACCACTACCCAAAAGAGGTGAAGTCTACCACTACCAAAAGAGGTGAAGTCTACCACTACCCAAAAGAGGTGAAGTCTACCACTGACCCAAAAGAGGTGAAACCACACAAAAGGTAAGTCTACCACTACCCAAAAGAGGTGAAGTCTACCACTACCCAAAAGAGGTGAAGTCTACCACACTACCAAAAGAGGTGAAGTCTACCACTACCCAAAAGAGGTGAAGTCTACCACTACCCAAAAGAGTGAAGTCTACCACGACCCAAAAGAGGTGAAGTCTACCACGACCCAAAAGAGGTGAAGTCTACCACACCCAAAAGAGGTGAAGTCTACCACTACCCAAAAGAGGTGAAGTCTACCACTACCCAAAAGAGGTGAAGTCTACCACGACCCAAAAGAGATGAAGTCTACCACTACCCAAAAAGAGGTGAAGTCTACCACGACCCAAAAGAGATGAAGTCTACCACGACCAAAAAGAGGTGAAGTACCACTTCAATTACTTTGACCTTAGCTTATAGCATTTCTTTTACATTCATTTATGTTTTTTTTCCTCTCTCACCATGATGGAAAGCTCAGAATTCCGGTTCCCCGATCCAGCTTCAACAGACACCGTCAGCAGATAGGTCCCGGAGACAGGGGCTCGGAATGTCCCGGAAGTGGGGTCATAACCTTGACCTTGGTTGGTGATCACGTGATCAAAGACCAGCGGCTGATGCAGCACCGCAGTTTCGGCCCCTTTCTCGCTCATGCCCGCGTGGAACGCCACTTTTTGCTCTGTGTGTAGTAGCAAAATATCGACAAGTCAGTTAGTTAATAAACCAATTAGTTAACGTGGAAATCACTCAGCCAAATAATTCATCAGTCAGTCGGATCAGTCCTCTGGTCAGTGACTCAATGACTCACCCATTCACTCGCTCGCTCTCTTAACCAGTCAACCAATTAATCAATCAATAGTCAATAATCAAATCAACTGATTAAGCAGTAACAATCAATTAATTAGTTGATTAGTCAGTCAATTAATCGGTCATGATCCACAATCGATGGGCGAAAAAAATAACTGGCTGGTCAGTCAGTCAGCCAATCGACCAATGCGTTCATGGCTGCGTGAAAAGCTACTTTCTGCTCTGCGTGTGTAAGAAAAGAGCGGTCGATAAATTAAAGAACAAACGTTTATTCATATAAATGAATGAGCCATTTTATTTCCAGATATGTAGGGAGACAGAGACGGACACATATAGAAACGACGGGTCGTTCTCAGTCAGCACCCCTTACTCAGTCATCTTCATCGCCTTCATCCTCATAATCCTCATCGCCATCATCCTCCGCATTCTCCTCGTCATCAGTCTCATCCTCGACATCCTCCCCTTCCTCCTCCTCCTCACTTTCCTCCTCCTTACCCCTCGTCATCTTTCTCATCGTCAACATCTTCATTCTCATCCTCCTCCTCATCTTCATCGTCACCATCCTCATCCTTACCCTTTGTTATCTTCCTTCCCTTTAACTTTTCCTCCCCACTCCTCGTCCTCCTCTTTGTCATCCTCCGCCTCCTCCGTGTCCTATTCCTCACCATCGTTCTCGTTATCGACGTGCTCCTCATCAAACAAAAGGTACTTTACTCACCAGGACGAA
>JAPXFY010000016.1:50247749-50252749 GCA_030674185.1 Monoplex corrugatus
TTCAGTTTTACATTACTGAGCGCCCACCCTACGCCGACGGGGAAAACCATTCCAGGGAAATGGGGGACAGGAAGACTCATTTAAACCTATACCGACTCCATCAGAGAGATACGGGTAGATCTGACTCTCTCCTTTGTCTCCCCGTGTTTGTGGCTCGGCCATCATGGGAGTGAGCTAAAATACTCTTAACGCTTCTTGCAATAAAATTTTATGTGCTGTCCTTGTATACCACTGAATGTGCTAGGACTTTAAGCTTCGACAAACGGAACGGATCCGGAACAATTATTATTTTAAAGTGAGCAGCAAGAAGACCTGTTTTAATGTAACTTACCCTGTGGTTCAAGATAAAAGTTCTTGACTGTTGAATAGAACCGACACTGTTGTACAGATGTGAAGCATGGACAGTCAACACGGAAAGTCAAAACAAGATTGAGACAACTGAAATGTGATTTCTAAGAAGAATGTTGAGACTTCCATGGACAGCGACAAACAAACAAACAAACAAAACAAACAAACACAACAAACAAAAAACAAACAAACAAACAAAAACAAACAAACAAGAAACCGAACGAACAAACGAACAAACAAACAAACAAACAAACAAACAAACAAACAAACAAACAAACAAACAAACAAAACAAACCGAGATAGTCTTGAAGAAGGCAGACACACGAAGAACATTAATGAAGAAGATTAAGAAAAGACAAGGAACATTTATGGGACATTTTATGACGCAAGAGAAATTAGAGCACCTAGTCACAACAGGACAGCTGGAGGGAAAAAGACGCAAAATAGACCAGGTAGAAAATATTGGACGGACTTGCAGAGTGGCTGAGGACAGAGAGGTTGGGAGATGTTACTTGCAGCGACAAGGGATAGATTCGTATGGAAGGCATGATCGCCAACGCCGTGCGACAGGGCACATGATGATGATAATGACCTCATGGTTGGAACCCACAACCACTAACGTGTGAATCCGATGATTTAACCAAGTCAGCTATTGAGGTCGGCACGTCTCATTGTCCATGAATCTGACAACTGTAGGTCTTACTATCAGTGGCTTATCTCTATTTGGTGTCATCGCTGTGGCCTGAATATGGTCTTACATACATGTTCCATTTTATTGGGACTGGGGTTGCTGGGAGAGAGAGAGAGAGAAGAGAGAGGAGAGGAGAGAGAGAGAGAGAGAGAGAGAAGAGAGAGAGACAGAGACAAGAAGACAGACAAGAGACAGAGAACAGAGAGACAGAGAGAGACAGAGACAGAAAGATAGATAGATAGATAGATAAGAAGAAGAAGAGACAGACAGAGACAGAGACAGAGACAGAGACAGAGACAAGAGACAGAGAGACAGAGAGACAGAAGAGACAGAGACAGAAGATAGATAGATAATGAGGTGAGGAGAGAGAGAAAGAGAGAGAGAGAGAGAGAGAGAGAGAGAGGAGACAGAAAAAAAAAGAACAGAAGATATAAATGGTTCATAGACGGGCTCACATACAGACATGTACTCTTGAAGGCTGTAACATACTTGCACACACAGGCACAAAAACCACACGCACACACACACACACACTCAAACACCACACACACACACACACAAAACACACGTACACAAAACACACGACACACACACACACACAACACACACACACACACACACACACACACACAACACAACACACACACACACACACACACACACACACACACACACACACACACACACACACACACACACACACACACACACACACACACACACCACACACACATCTGTCCAGATACACATAAGATAAAAAAAAAAATCGAAACAAATATAAAAATGAAGGTATCCAGATACTAAAAGAATGGAATGAAGAGGTTTACGCCTACTACTATCACTATACCAACTACTAATCAACCAACTGTCAGATCTGAAGTAACAGCGCGCCCGAAAGTAGAGACAAAGAGAGAGTGAATGTCAAGGGGAGTAGTTTTTAACCACGTCCTGTTTTCTCTCTCTCTCTCCTCTCTCTCCTCTCTCTCTCTCTCTCTCTCTCTCCTCCTCTTCTCTCTCTCTCTCCTCTCTCTCTCTCTCTCTCTCTCTCTCTCTCTCTCTCTCTTCTCTCTTTTTCCTTCTCTCTCTCTCTCTCTCTTCTCTCTCTCTCTCCTTTTCTCTTTCTTTCTCCTTCTCTCTCTCTCCTTCTCTCTCTCTCTCCTCTTTTTCCTTCTCTCTCTCTCTCTCCTTCTCTCTCTCTCCTTTTCTCTTTCTTTCTCCTTCTCTCTCTCTCTCCTTTTCTCTCTCTCTACTCTTTTTCCTTCTCTCTCTCTCTCCTTCTCTCTCTCTCCTTTTCTATTTCTTTCTCCTTCTCTCTCTCTTCCTTCTCTCTCTCTCTCTCCTCTTTCCTTCTCTCTCTCTCTCCTTCTCTCTCTCTTTTCTCTTCTCTCTCTCTCCTTCTCTCTCTCTCTCCTTCTCTCTCTTCTCCTTCTCTCTCTCTCTTCTCTCTCTCCTCTTTTCCTTTCCTCTCTCTCTCTCCTTCTCTCTCTCTCTTTTTCTCCTCTCTCTCTCTCCTTCTCTCTCTCTCTCTCTCCTTCTCTCTCTTTCTCCTTCTCTCTCTCTTCTCTCTCTCTCTCTGTCCTTCTCTTTCTCTCTCACTGTGTCTCGCCCCCTCTCTTTCCCCCCTGTTATTTCTTTCCTTCTGACAGTTTGTTGCTGTCTCCTTCCCACCCCAACCCTCTCCTACACCCCCCCTCCCTCTCCGTCAGTCCACGGAAAGTAGAGTGTTGCTTTGATTTCACAGTCTTCTTGATTATGCCCAGCCAGTGCAACAGACGATGAAGAAAAACGTCAAACCATTCTCACGATGTCCCTTTTCTTGATGAACAAGAAAAGCACGGTAAACAAACTTAGATGCGCCGCGTTTTTACTCAAAACAGACAATATAATCTTTTGCTCTGAGAGGGTTGGATTTTGGTCTTGAAGAATGTTATGTCAGACAATGCAGATGGATTGTCATTGATCTTTTGGAAGTTTTCACAGACACACAGACACACACACATATACACACATACATACATACACACACACACACACACACACACACACACACACACACACACACACACTCATACACACACACATACATACATACATACATACATACATTCATCCATCCATCCACCCATCCATCCATCCATCCATCCACCCATCCATCCACCCATCCATCCATCCATCCATGCATACATACATACATGCATACATGATCCATCCATACATGCATACATACATGCATACATACCATACATACATACATACATACATACATACATATGAACACACACACACACACACGAGCACATGCGCGTGCACACACATACGCACACATACATATATACATACACTTAAATACACACACACACATATATACACACACATACATGATACCTACACTTAAATACACGCAAATACACACATACATACAGACACTTAAATACACACACATACATACATACAGACACTTAAATACACACACATACGCACACACATACATAAAAAACATACATACATACATACATACATACATACATACATGTACACACATATACATACATACATACATACATACATACACTTAAATACACACACACGCACACACACTCACTCTCAATCCAACACAACACTAGGTTACGGGTCTTCAGGCCTGATACCATTTCCTACCATCAACTAGTCGTCAAATGCAATCGAGAGAGTGGACACCAGCACACTGACAGGATGTAGGAGATGGTTTGGGCACTTTGTCAAAAGGGAGCAGAATAATATCACTCTCACTGCCCTTCACTGAAGACGCGAAAGAAGAAGACCCAGGAACACTTGTTGACGAACAGTAGAAGAAGAACTTACGGCCTTTATCCCATTGACTTCCGCAAGCTGTCCACCAGCATCCTGGATTGCCATCCATGCTAGCAAAGCAAAAAAATTAACCCTTCGATTCCCTCACCTTCCTGAAGGAAGCCGGTGGATAGGGTGAGGGTATCAATGGGTTAAGTTTTTACAGTTGGTGGAGAGGATGCAGGGGTCAAAGGGTTAAACATACCTGGGGTATCGTACAGTCTGGCCCAGAACAGGCAGGTGTGGGGGATCTTCGACGCTGTCCTGCATGCTAATAGTATAGTAGGCAGTAAGTAAGAAGCACCTAGATCTACATACATCTCTTTTCTTTGGTCAGTATAATATAACACCCCCCCCCTCCCACACACACACCGAGACACATACGTTCTTTTCTTTCGTCGATATAATGTATACTCTCCCTCCCTCCCCTACAATATATCCTCACACAACACACACACACACCACACACACACACACACACACACACACACACACACACACACACACACACACACACACACACACACACACACACATCACACCACACCCAGCGCACCCCGCACCTAGACACATACGTTGTTTTATTTTGTCGATATAATAACCCCCCCCCCACCACACACACCCACACACACACCGAGACGCATACGGTTCTTTTCTTTGGTCGATATAATATATCCTCCATCCACACCGAGACACATTTTTTTTTCTCTGGTCCATACAGTATATTTCCACCCACCCCAACCCCACACCTAGACACATACGTTCTTTTGTTTGGTCGATATATTATATCCTACCCCCCCCCCCCAAAGATATCTACCCCCCTCCCCGCATCTAGACACATACGTTGTTTTCTTTGGTCGATAAATCCTCCACCCCTCACACCCACACCTAGACACATACGTTCTCTTCTCTGGTCGATATGATATATCCTCCCCCTCCTTCCCCCCCAACCCCCCATTATTCAAAGAGATCTCTGAAAGAGCAACAGCAAACTGCGATGTTGGTTGTGTGTGTGTATAGCCATTGCCGGCCTGATTACTGCTGATGGAGGGAATGCTGACAATTAGCATAGTAGGCAGGTCAGCGTGATTAGACTCTGTAAAATGTCGCTGTACCCTAACCCTTTCTGCGC
>JAPXFY010000016.1:50257749-50282749 GCA_030674185.1 Monoplex corrugatus
CATACATACATACACAACATACATACTACATACATACATCACATACATACATACATACACATACATACACATACATACATCATACTACATACATACATACATACATACATACTTCACATACAACATACATACATACAACATACACTACATACATACATACATACATACATACATACATACATACATCATACATACATACATAACATACATAACATAAACATACATACATACATACATAAACACATACATACATACATACATACATACATACATACATACATACATACATCACAACATACATACATACATACATACATACATACAACATACATACATACATACATACATACATACATACTACATACATACACACAATCATGCATACATACATACATAACATACATACATACATACATACATACACTACAACATACATACACATACATACTACATACATACATACATACATACATACATATCATACATACATACATACATACTACATACATACTACATACATACATACATACATACATACATACATACATCATACATACATACATACATACATACATACATACATACATACATCATACATACATCACATACTCATACATAAACATTTCTTTTTTGTGTTTTTGACACGATGCATTTACCGTATAAAATTCCGGACGTTTTTTCAGAGAAGTCCATTCACGTCAAGCAGTCCAACTCCACCCTTTTTGTATATGCCTGTAACTCTTGTTTACCTATACAAGTGGAATTTTGTGATGGATGTTCCCAAAGATAACGCCCACGTTGCCGTGGGATCTTTAACGTGTGCTGAGTGCGAGTTGTACACAATACCTTGGATAATCTCTCATTTCTTAAAGGTCAGCTTCTGTTTGAAGAGCAATATGTTCAGAACCAATTATTACATTGTGGTGATACTCGTCCGCTGAGACCAAATTTTCATATTTAAGAAGAAAATTGGGGTCACATAGAATAGAACTTTTAAAAAATAGAACTTTCGTTATTAGGCTTTTATGGAAAATCGATTCGTTGAATTTTTGACAATTCATGCTTCGAGCACTGTTGTCATGGAGATATGATCTAGAATTTCAACCACTGTGACCTTGAAGAGCTTCATATGAAAAAGAAAACTTTATGTTCACCTAGAGCAATGGTAGATTATCACAGCACGAAAACAGAATCTCCTGAGAAAGTGTTGTTCTTTCACCTTTTTTTTTGAAAAGTATTGACTTTCAGCATTTTTTGTTGTTGTTCATGTGATCTTGGAACTGATGCTTTTCTTTCCAGACTTACATTTTTTTGTCAAAAAGAGCTGAGAAAATTGTATTCTATATATGTTCGTCTCTCTCTCTCCCCCCCCTCTCTCTCTCTCTCTCTACACACAACACACACACACATACACACACATACACACACATACGCGCACGCGCGCACGCATGCACACACACACACACGCACACACACACACGCACATACAAACACACGAAATCGTTTCTACATATGTTCGTCACACCCCCTCCCACACACACACAGAGACCCCTTCCCTACACACATAAAGAGCAGAGAAAATCGTTTCTGCATGTTTCGTCTCTCTCTCTCTCTCTCTCTTTCTCTATCTCTCTCTTTCTCTCTGTCTCTGTCTCTCTCTCTCTCTCTCACACACACACACGCGCACGCACGCGCACACGCACACACACACGCACATGAAATCGTTTCTACATGTGTTTGTCACACACCACATGCACACACACACACACACACACACACACACACACACACACACACACACACACACACACACACACAAGAGACACAGACACAGACACAGACACACACACACACACACGCACACGCACACACACGCCAAACCACGCACATACTCACGCACACACACGCATTCACTCACACATAGCTCTCTGTAGTGGACATATAATGTTCTCCCCCCCCCCCACCACGCGCACACATACAAACACACACACACACACAAACAAACAAACGCACACACACAGACACACACATAGAAACAAACACACACACATACACACACACACACACAGACACACAAATTAACAAACAAACAAACGCACACACACACAGACACACACGTAGACACAAACACACACATACACACACACACACACACACACACACACACACACACACATACACACGCACACACACACGCACCACACCACACACACCACACACACACACACACACACACACACACACACACACACACTCACATCTCTGTTGTAGAAATTAAATTATCTCCCCACCCCCCCTTCTTTTTTAGATAAAGAAAAAAAAGTTTTCTCAAGCACTTGACCTCGAAGACCTGTATTCTTTTTTTTTTTTTCCCACATCGAGTCGGCAATCAGTGTCCACCTTTCACACCCATAAAGGGTTAAAATAAGGCGCTGGTGGCTGTGAGAATTATCTGTCATCATGATGTGGGTAATTGGCTCCGTTTTAAACCACTTGCTGCCTGGCAATTGGTGTCTGCCAGCTTTATGTGTGTACATGTGTACTGCAGGCTGTTCCATGTTTGTTGTACGGTTGGGTGGCTGGTGTGACCATATGGTGCCGCAGTCCCTTGTCTTTTAGCTCGATCTCTTCGCTTTTCGTCAGTCACGCTCTCTTCTTCAACGTCGTCGTCGTCGTCACTAGCGTGAGTTGTTGGATTTGGTCAGTTTGGATGTGTTTGTGTTTGTTGTTTGTGTTTGTGTTTGTTTTTGTTTGTGTTTGTGTTGTGTTTGTGTTGTGTTGTGTTGTGTTTTGTGTTGTGTTGTGTTGTGTTGTGTTGTGTTGTGTTTGTGTTGTGTTGTGTGTTGTTTGTGTTGTGTTGTGTTTGTGTTGTGTTGTGTTGTGTTGTGTTTGTGTTGTGTTTGTGTTGTGTTTGTGTTGTGTTGTGTTGTGTTTGTGTTGTGTTGTGTTGTGTTGTGTTGTGTTGTGTTTGTGTTGTGTTGTGTTGTGTTTGTGTTGTGGTGTGGTGTGGTGTGATGTGGTGCGGTGCGGTATGGTATCGTGTGTTGGTAGTTTTGTGTTGATTGTTCTGTGTTGTGTTGTGTCGTGTGTTGTGTGCATGTTGCGTTGTTTTGCGTTGCTTTACGTTGTTTTGCTGTGTTGTGTTGTGGTACGGTGTGTCTTGTTGCGTTTTGTTTTGCTGTGTTGTGTTGTGGTACGGGATAGTAGAATGCAGTCAGCTCTCCTAACAGTTCGAGTTCTCCGTGATTCACTAAAAAGTCTGATTACGTGTGACGCGCAGTGGGTCCAAATGAGTTTTCGAAGAACAGCACTAGACAAGAACGGCTTACAATAACCAATTGATTGCTTATCGTTTTTTGTTCATCTAATAACATAAATTTACCACAAAATCGAATTGACGCTAATTAAACCATACTGCAACGTTTGTATGTTTGCAAGCCCTAATACAATATAATTTAAGAAGCAGACTGGCGTAGTGGAAGCGTGATGGGCCCATAACCCAGAGGCTAAGAACTCACTCACTCGCTTGCTTGCTTACTTGCCTGCTTACTTACTTGCTTGCTTACCTACCTACTTACTTACTCACTTACTTACCTATGATTAATTTACGAAAATATTGGCTTCGCCTAGTTGATAGATGGCTGAGCATTTGGGCATTGACTAGGGGGTGAGGGGTGGGTCTGTCATGTGAGACGAGTTTATACAGAATAGCTAGCTGAGTCGTGATTCAGACCTTTAATGATTTGTTTATTTACTTCATATAATTATATGTTCCTTTTTTGAAGGTAAGATACACACATACAACCATGCCCACCTGACCCTTCCTTCTCTGGCACACCTCTTACTACTTTTACCCCAGTCTCACAAGAAGAAATTCTCAACACAATCAGATCCATGTCGTTCAAAACCTGCGAACTGGATCCTCTTCCAGGTTCTCTCTACTCTGACTGTCTCCCTACTCTCCTCCCATTCATCACTGACATTATCAACACTTCTCTTCAAACTGGAACTGTCCCAGATTCTTTCAAGTCTGCTATTGTTCACCCTCTCCTCAAGAAATACAATTTAGACCCAAATGAACTGAAAAATTACCAGCCTATCTCTAATCTCTCTTTCTTGTCAAAACTCATCGAAAAAGTTGTCCTCAACCAACTGAACTCTCACCTGTCTGCCAACAATCTCCTCAATCCTTTCCAGTCAGCCTACCGCCAGTGCCATAGCACTGAAACTGCCCTACTACACATTCTCAACAATCTCCTCCTTGCAACTGATACTGGCAAAGTCTCTCTCCTCACACTCCTTGATCTGTCTGCAGCTTTCGATACCATTGACCATGGTATTCTCCTTTCTAGACTTCATCATACTTTTGGCATCTCTGACATTGCTCTCTCCTTTTTCACTTCGTATTTATCAAACAGAAAACAAACTGTTCTCATCAATGGCACTTACTCTCAACCTGCATACCTGACCTGTGGTGTTCCACAAGGATCTGTCCTTGGCCCTGTTCTTTTCACTCTTTATACCTCCCCCCTGTCCACCATCATCAACTCCCACTCTATAAAACACCACTTCTATGCTGATGACACCCAACTTCAAGATAGTGACTCACCTGATAATATACAGCGCCTGTTGACTCGCACCACTGAGTGTTACTCGGACATTAAGAACTGGATGACACACAATAGACTTCAGCTTAATGACGACAAGACAGAAGCTATCCTCATTGGCACCCGTCAGAAACTTTCCCAGCTGCCTCCTCTTTCTCTCCCATTATGTAACACATCAGTCCCAATTTCTGATTCAGCTAAAAACCTTGGTGTCTGCATTGACTCTACCCTGTCCATGAACAACTTTGTTTCTCAAACTGCCAGATCTTGCTACTATCATCTCCATCGTATAAGCCTGATCAGGAAGTATCTCTCTGTCGAAACAACTGCAAAACTCGTTCTCTCCTTCATAATGTCTCGCATTGACTATTGCAATTCACTCCTGTCTGGTCTTCCTGCCTCCACCATTCACATCCTACAGCGCATTCAAAACAATGCTGTACGCCTTGTACTCAAAAAGAAAAAAGCTGACCACATATCTCCTCTCCTGGCACAACTTCACTGGCTCCCTGTATCAAAGCGCATACAGTACAAACTAGACACCATGTGCTACAAAAGCCTCAATAACGCAGCCCCCGATTACCTGTCAAGCCTACTTGAGATCTATGTTCCCTCACGTACCCTCCACTCTGCCTCCGATCCTCTGACTTTTCGCTTTCCACGCACTAAGCTCAATACCTATGGTCCACGAGCCTTCTCTGTTTCTGGTCCACTCTCCTGGAACAAACTTCCTCTCTCAGTCCGTCAGCAACCTACTTTTGTCTCCTTCAAGTCCGCTCTCAAAACTCACCTTTTCTCCTCTGCATAAAATCCTAACCTCACTCAACCCCCCTCTGCAGCCTGTCTCCGCTCGGAGGGGAATCACTTTGTTTTAATATATAATTGTATATGATGTGCTCTCTGTGGTTTTCCATTGGTTTTATTCTTGCTTTTATTGCTTTTATTCTTTTCTCCCCATTTGTGGCCATGAATGTGTGTGTGTGTGTGTGTGTGTGTGTGTGTGTGTGTGTGTATGTGTGTGTGTGTGTGTGTGTGTGTGTGTGTGTGTGTGTGTGCGTGCGTGCGTGCGTGTGTGCGTGTGTGTCTTTTCGGCGCTTGGATTTGATTTTGTCGAGATTTGCGCTATATAAATATTGTAATTATTATGTATGCATGTGCATACGTATGTATGTATGTATGTATGTATGTATACGCTTAGATTTATGTATGTATGTATGTATGCATGTATACGCTCAGCTTAGATTTATGTATGTAAGTATGTAAGCATGTATGTATGCATGTATACGCTCATATGTATGTAGGTATGTATGCATGTATACGCTCAGCGCTTAGATTTGATTTTGTCAAGATTTTGCGCTATATAAATAAAATATATTATTATTATTATTATATTAAGACAGAAGCTATCCTCATTGGCACCCGTCAGAAACTTTCTCAGCTGCCTCCTCTTTCTCTTCCATTATGTAACACATCAGTCCCAATTTCTGATTCAGCTAAAAACCTTGGTGTCTGCATTGACTCTACCCTCTCATGAACAACTTTGTTTCTCAAACTGCCAGATCTTACTACTATCACCTCCATCGTATAAGCCTGATCAAGAAGTATCTCTCTGTGGAAACAACTGCAAAACTCGTTCTCTCCTTCATAATGTCTCGCATTGACTATTGCAATTCACTCCTGTGTGGTCTTCCTGCCTCCACCATTCACATCCTGCAGCGCATTCAAAACAATGCTGCACGCCTTGTACTAAAAAAGAAAAAAGCTGACCACATATCTCCTCTCCTGGCACAACTTCACTGGCTCCCTGTATCAAAGCGCATACAGTACAAACTAGACACCATGTGCTACAAAAGCCTCAATAACGCAGCCCCCGATTACCTGTCAAGCTTACTTGAGATCTATATTCCCTCACGTACCCTCCGCTCTGCCTCCGATCCTCTGACTTTTCGCTTTCCACGCAATAAGCTCAATACCTATGGTCCACGAGCCTTCTCTGTTTTTGGTCCACTTTCCTGGAACAAACTTCCTCTCTCTTTCCGTCAGCAACCTACTTTGTCTCCTTCAAGTCCGCTCTCAAAACTCACCTTTTCTCCTCTGCATAAAATCCTGACCTCACTCAATCCCCTCTGCAGCCTGTCTCCACTCGGAGGGGAATCACATTGTAATATATAATTGTATATAATATGCTCTCTATAATTTTCCATTGCTTTTATTCTTTCTCTCCATTTTAGCCGTGTGCGTGTGTGTGTGTGTGTGTGTGTGTGTGTGTGTGTGTGTGTTGTGTGTGTGTGTGTGTGTGTGTGTGTGTGTGTGTGTTTGTGTGTGTGTGTGTGTGTGTATGTGTGTGCGTGTGTGTCTGTTTTAGCGCTTAGATTTGATTTTATCAAGATTTTGCGCTATACAAAATAAAGTATTGTATTGTATTGTATACACATGTTATTTACATGTAACCAAGATTATTCCAGTGGTAGGCTAATGAAATACAAGTATAAAATATAGACTAAGTAAAACATAGTCTAGGTAGGGCCTCAAGACCTGGCCAGCTCATGGGTTTATGTGCAGGCTTAAGACATGTGCCACGGTCACCATACACGTGGCACCTGTGACGTTAGTGAATATGGAATTCGTTCCGAGCGGGGAGACGTCATCTTAAGAAACTGAAAATGAAACTGAAATTGCATTCCCTATAGCACACCAAGACGTTCATAACTCAGTCTGATATAGCTAGTTGCCTGTCTCCCCATTAGTTTAAAAACATTTTTTTTTAGGATCATTGCTCTCAGGGGGGTCACCTTTGAGCTCACCTTTTTTTTCGTCCCATTTTCTACGCCAATTTAAAGGCCACAGAAACGGAAACAGTTTTTATTATGCGATGATGGTGATGTCGATGTGGATGGTAATCATGATGCTATGGAGTTCCATCTAGGATTGAGACTGCGTGACAGGGTTGTACTCAACGCTTACAATCATAATATATCATAGCATCAACCAGGTCCGAGAGATACAAACACCTGCGGTGTTGGTCAGAAGATTTGAGCAACACCCTCAATGATGCATCCGCGAAATGGATAAGACTCGACTGTGTGGTTCCAGTCTTCCCAATGAGCCCATGGCACGCCCATCTCTGGGTAGAAGCCGGTTAGAGCCGAAAAATCCCACAATGATTTTTGAAGGTACTAATGGGGATTCGAACCCACAACCTTCCAGTCGGTAATCCGTTGCGTTAACCAGTACACTACGGCGACTGGTGTCTCCCCATTAATTTCTAGGATTGGGTTTTGGGTGACTTTTGGTTGGTGTCGCATTTGTACTGTAGAATTGTCAGGAGCAATCAATTGCTTTTTGTTTTTCATGAGCCGCGATGATTTAGGATAAAATGGAAGATGTGGTGTACAACTTTGATATAAAGGGACATTAGTTGTATTCAGGAAGATGTGGTGTACAACTTTGATATAAAGGGACATTAGTTGTATTAAGGAAGATGTGGTGTACAACTTTGATATAAAGGGACATTAGTTGTATTCAGGAAGATGTGGTGTACAACTATGATATAAAGGGACATTAGTTGTATTCAGGAAGGTGTGGTGTACAACTATGATATAAAGGGACATTAGTTGTATTCAGGAAGGTGTGGTGTACAACTATGATATAAAGGGACATTAGTTGTATTCAGGAAGATGTGGTGTACAACTTTGATATAAAGGGACATTAGTTGTATTCAGGAAGGTGTGGTGTACAACTATGATATAAAGGGACATTAGTTGTATTCAGGAAGATGTGGTGTACAACTTTGATATAAAGGGACATTAGTTGTATTCAGGAAGATGTGGTATACAACTTTGATATAAAGGGACATTAGTTGTATTCAAGAAGGTGTGGTGTACAACTATGATATAAAGGGACATTAGTTGTATTCAGGAAGGTGTGGTGTACAACTTTGATATAAAGGGACATTAGTTGTATTCAGGAAGATGTGGTGTACAACTTTGATATAAAGGGACATTAGTTGTATTCAGGAAGGTGTGGTGTACAACTATGGTATAAAGGGACATTAGTTGTATTCAGGAAGGTGTGGTGTACAACTTTGATATAAAGGGACATTAGTTGTATTCAGGAAGATGTGGTGTACAACTTTGATATAAAGGGACATTAGTTGTATTCAGGAAGGTGTGGTGTACAACTATGATATAAAGGGACATTAGTTGTATTCAGGAAGATGTGGTGTACAACTTTGATATAAAGGGACATTAGTTGTATTCAGGAAGATGTGGTGTACAACTTTGATATAAAGGGACATTAGTTGTATTCAGGAAGGTGTGGTGTACAACTATGATATAAAGGGACATTAGTTGTATTCAGGAAGATGTGGTGTACAACTTTGATATAAAGGGACATTAGTTGTATTCAGGAAGATGTGGTGTACAACTTTGATATAAAGGGACATTAGTTGTGTTCAGGAAGATGTGGTGTACAACTATGATATAAATGGACATTAGTTGTATTCAGGAAGATGTGGTGTACAACTATGATATAAAGGGACATTAGTTGTATTCAGGAAGGTGTGGTGTACAACTTTGATATAAAGGGACATTAGTTGTATTCAGGAAGGTGTGGTGTGTGGATAATATAAATGAAGATTAGTCTTTTGCATAAGGTGAAGTGACACTTCTTGTGAAAGTGAGCTAAGTTTTAAAAAGTTCTTGATGAACTGTGATGATGAATCTGAAAGTCAGAGATCTAAATGATTTAGAAAAGGTAGGGCGTGTTCCTTGTCTGTCTGTTTTGTGCGGTGCTGTTGAGTACAGTGATGTTGGTAGATCCTGGATCTATTTGGCAGTCATGGCAGTAGTTAAATGTTACTGATTTAAAGTGTAAAGAGCTTGATATGAGATTACTTAGTCAGTAGTAGTAGGCCTCCTTCGGTCATGACTGACCATGGACAAAGTACATCCGTTCTAATGTCTAGATGGGCTGTCTGCTTGGTCCAAGCAGCGTCGCCCGTGACTGTACAGACCAATGCGAGAGAGGCAGTCTCTGTCGCAGCGGTCGCATGTGTATGCTGATGCTGGTCTGTTGGCTGTCATCCCTTTTCTGCGAACTCGCTTTCCTGCTGCAGCAGCTGACAGTTTGTCCTCACCAATCCGCAGCTGTTTCTTGAGAGTAGTTCTCCAGCTGTTGCGGTCGTCTGCAAGGTTCTCCCAGGACTCAGTGTTGATCTCAAGCGCCTTCATGTCACGCTTGCAAACGTCTTTGTATCTCAGCTGTGGGCGGCCAATGTTTCTCTGCCCTGTGGCAAGCTCACCATAAAGGATGTCTTTCGGGATGCGACCATCTTCCATGCGGCGAACGTGGCCCAACCAGCGCAGCCGACGCTGTCTCAGCATGGTATGCATGGTTGGGAGGCCAGCGCAGGTTAGGACTTCGGTGTTGGTCACCTTGTCTTGCCAGGAAATGCCAAGTATGCGCCGTAGGCTTCTCAGGTGGAAGGTATTGAGCCTTTTCTCCAGATGAGCATGCGTGGTCCACGCCTCGCTGCCATACAGCAAGGTGCTGAGGACACAGGCGTTGTATACAGCCATCTTTGTCTTTGTGGTCAGCTTGGGATTTGTCCACACCCTTTGTGTGAGGCGGGCTAATGTTGTGGCTGCCTTCCCAATCCTCTTGTCGACCTCTGTGTCAAGGGAGAGGTTATCGGTGATGGTGGACCCAAGATATGTGAATTGATGGATGGCTTCAAGCTCGTAGTCATCAATGGTGATGGCTGGTGGAGATGGTGTGTCTTGGCCCAGGACGTTTGTCTTCTTAAGACTGATGGTCAGACCAAAATCTTTGCAGGCCTGGGAGAAGCGGTCCATTAGTGACTGCAAGTCCCGCTGAGTATGGGTCACAACTGCGGCATCGTCGGCAAATAGCATGTCTCTGATGAGGGCTTCACGGACCTTTGTCCTTGCTCTGAGGCGGGCGAGGTTGAAGAGCCTGCCATCTGATCTGGTCCGCAGGTGGATCCCTTCTTGCGCTGTGCTGAACGCATGCCTCAGGAGGAGAGCGAAGAAGATTCCAAAGAGGGTTGGGGCCAGGACGCAGCCTTGTTTCACACCGCTGCGTACGTCGAAGGGCTTGGAGAGGTTTCCGATGAACTGCACCATCCCTTTCATGTTTGAGTGGAAGGACTCAATTAAGCTGGGCAGTTTGGGGGGTCAGCCGATTTTTCGGAGAGCCCTGAAAAGGCCATCTCTGCTGACTAGGTCAAAGGCCTTGGTGAGGTCAATGAATGCCACATACAGGGGCATCCGCTGCTCTCTGCACTTCTCCTGGATTTGGCGAAGGGAGAAGACCATGTCTACCGTGGATCTCTCTGCTCGAAAACCACATTTGATTCCGGGTAGACGCGTTCAGCCAGTTTCTGCAGGCGGATTAGGAGGACCCGAGCATAGACTTTGCCAACAATGCTGAGGAGCGAGATACCTCTGTAGTTGTTGCAGTCGCTCCTTTCGCCCTTGTTTTTGTACAGGGTGACGATCTTGACGTCCCTCATGTCCTGTGGTACAGCATCCTCATTGGCACCCGTCAGAAACTTTCCCAGCTGCCTCCTCTTTCTCTCCCATTATGTAACACATCAGTCCCAATTTCTGATTCAGCTAAAAACCTTGGTGTCTGCATTGACTCTACCCTCTCCATGAACAACTTTGTTTCTCAAACTGCCAGATCTTGCTACTATCATCTCCATCGTATAAGCCTGATCAGGAAGTATCTCTCTGTCGAAACAACTGCAAAACTCGTTCTCTCCTTCATAATGTCTCGCATTGACTATTGCAATTCACTCCTGTCTGGTCTTCCTGCCTCCACCATTCACATCCTACAGCGCATTCAAAACAATGCTGTACGCCTTGTACTCAAAAAGAAAAAAGCTGACCACATATCTCCTCTCCTGGCACAACTTCACTGGCTCCCTGTATCAAAGCGCATACAGTACAAACTAGACACCATGTGCTACAAAAGCCTCAATAACGCAGCCCCCGATTACCTGTCAAGCCTACTTGAGATCTATGTTCCCTCACGTACCCTCCGCTCTGCCTCCGATCCTCTGACTTTTCGCTTTCCACGCACTAAGCTCAATACCTATGGTCCACGAGCCTTCTCTGTTTCTGGTCCACTCTCCTGGAACAAACTTCCTCTCTCAGTCCGTCAGCAACCTACTTTTGCCTCCTTGAAGTCCGCTCTCAAAACTCACCTTTTCTCCTCTGCATAAAATCCTAACCTCACTCAACCCCCCTCTGCAGCCTGTCTCCGCTCGGAGGGGAATCACTTTGTTTTAATATATAATTGTATATGATGTGCTCTCTGTGGTTTTCCATTGGTTTTATTCTTGCTTTTATTGCTTTTATTCTTTTCTCCCCATTTGTGGCCATGCATGTGTGTGTGTGTGTGTGTGTGTGTGTGTGTGTGTGTGTGTGTGTGTGTGTGTGTGTGTGTGTGCGTGCGTGCGTGCGTGCGTGTGTGCGTGTGTGTCTTTTCGGCGCTTGGATTTGATTTTGTCAAGATTTGCGCTATATAAATATTGTAATTATTATGTATGCATGTGCGTACGTATGTATGTATGTATGTATGTATGTATGTATGTATACGCTTAGATTTATGTATGTATGTATGTATGCATGGATACGCTCAGCTTAGATTTATGTATGTAAGTATGTAAGCATGTATGTATGCATGTATACGCTCATATGTATGTAGGTATGTATGCATGTATACGCTCAGCGCTTAGATTTGAT
The DNA here is from genome assembly GCA_030674185.1 of Monoplex corrugatus. Lineage (NCBI taxonomy): Eukaryota > Metazoa > Mollusca > Gastropoda > Littorinimorpha > Ranellidae > Monoplex > Monoplex corrugatus. Next base: position 50,270,129 of record JAPXFY010000016.1, read on the forward strand.
TTTGTCAAGATTTTGCGCTATATAAATAAAATATATTATTATTATTATTATTATTATTAACACTGACAGAGAACTGCGTGCAAAGGGTGCAGAAGAGAAGTCTTGCAGTGCTTGATGAGGTCTGGGGGAATTCCGTCGTTGCCAGGTGCCTTCCCTGATGCCAGGCTATCAATGGCCTTGCTGAGTTCGTCCGCAGTTGGCTCTGCGTCAAGTTCTTCCATTACCGGCATGCACTTGATGGCATCGAGGGCTAAGGGGGACACCATGTTCTGTGTGGAGTAGAGGTCGGAGTAGTGTTCCGCCCATCTTTCCATATGTTGGCTAGGATTGCTGATTACTTCCCCAGTGGAGGATTTGAGGGGGGCGATCTTGCTTGTGTTGGTCCCAGTGCCTTCTTGATGCCATCATACATTCCTCGGATGTTGCCTCTTTCAGCAGCACTCTGTATCTCTTCGCTGAGCTCTGTCCAGTACTCGTTTGCGCAGCGCCTGGCGTTAAGCTGAACCTTATTTCTGGCAGCCCTGAGGATTTGCAGGTTCTTCTCACTGGGTGACCGCTTATACTTGGTGAGTGCGGCACGCTTGGCCTCAACAGTGGGAGTCATCTCTGATGATTTGGCCTCAAACCAGTCGTGGGACTTCACAGTTTTCTTCCCAAAGGGGCCATAGCAATGCGGTGCATGGTGTCTCGTAGCGTTTCCCATCTCTCAGTGGCAGAGTCTCTGGGCTGCAATGCATCGTATTCTCTCTGAAAGGCCTCTGCGAACTGTTCTACAAGATCTGGCTGAGACATCTTGCTGACGTCAATGCGAGGGTTCCCTTGTTTCTTTGAGCAGTGGAACTTCTTTGGTTGTAGCCTGATCTTGCAACATACCAGAGAGTGGTCTGTGTCGCAGTCTGCGCTGTGATTAGAGCGAGTGTGGAGAACGTTTTTGATAGCGGCACGTCTTACTAGGATCAAATCCAGTTGGTGCCAATGTTTTGAGCGGGGATGCCTCCAGGAGACTTTGTGCTGAGGCTTCGTCTTGAAGAAGGAGTTGGCGATGCATAGTTCATGGCAGGCGCAAAACTCAAGCAGTCGCTGTCCATTCTCATTCATTTTCCCCATTCCAAAGGAACCGAGGCAGAAGGGCCATGAGTCATTGTCTGCACCCACTCTGGCGTTGAAGTCGCCCAGGAGAACAAGTTGTTCTGTCCTGGGGATGTTCCTTATGGTTGATGCAAGATTTTCGTAGAACTCATCCTTGGTGTCTGGAGAGGCGGACAGAGTTGGGGCATAAACGCTGATGAGAGTGACATAGCCTTCGGTGGTGTTGAGGCGGAGAGTCAAGAGTCGTTCTGAACCGCCGCTGCCTGGTTCAATCATGTTCAGCAGGCTGTTCCTTACTGCAAAGCCTACTCCGTGCTCTCTTGGGGCATCAGAACTCTTTCCTTGCCAGAAGAAGGTGTAGTTCCTTTCCTTTAGTGTTCCTGAGTCAGCCAGCCGTGTTTCCTGCAGAGTGGCAATGTCCACATTAGCCTCTTTAGTTCGCTGTTTATGATGGCGGTTTTTCTGGCGTCGCTGATGTCTTGCTGATCTTGGGAGAGCCCAGGCATCATTGTTCGGACATTCCAACAGCCCAGTTTCACTGCTGATCCTTTTCCTGATCCGTTTCTTGAATTTGAATTTTTCTTTTTGTTTGGTGCGGTAATTAACGACCTGCTTGTCAGATTTTCTCCTAATCTTCATGCAACCAATGAAGAAGGCAGGTCGTGGCGGGACAGCACCTAACTGGCTGGGGGCTGCCCAGCTTAGGTGGGCGGTAGCTGTCCAGTAAGACACGAAGGTCTCTCCCACCGTCAAAAGCAACCCCTGGCGTCAGCTCTACGCCAGTTGAGCAATGACTTATCACCGGTATCTGTTGCTTCCCGTGTTGTGCCGACACTAGTGTTAGTAGCGAGGCTGGAGTGTCCTCTCCAGGTCGTAGGTGCAGAGTGTTTGTGGATGAATGGACAGATGTAAGCCTGGGCAGTGTAATATGGAAGACAGGCTGTTGCCCATGCAACTTGTCCCCCCTCTCCACCTCGCTGACAGATCCAAAGTAACAGCAGGGCTGTTACGTTTTGGTGTCAACGCGGCCGCAGGAGCTGCCGGAAAGTGACAAAGTTTGCCATCCAACCGCCTTAGGGGCCCCACACTGGATTTACTGTCAGGGTTTACTCCCTTAGCTAGATGGCCGTGGGTAGCTCTCCAGAGCTGGCGCCCTTTGATGGATCTAATTTATTTCCACCAGGGTTTCTAGCCACCATCCTCACCATCCTCCTGAGAGGACTGGTGGGGTTGCTGGTTTAGTCGCCAGCAATTCGACCCTGTGACAGGTAGTACTGGGTTCCAGGTTACCAGTAGCGGATACATCTATCCGACCTGACTAGTCAGTAGTACTCCTTCCTAAAAGAAGATATTGAGTGCCAAAGGTTTTTGTAATATGGACTTATAGATCGAAGCACTCACGATATTGAAATTGTGACAGAAAGAGATTTCAAATAATTGAAATGATATGTTGAAGAAAAGATTTTCGTGATATAGGAATGAATTTGATCATCCTGAAGTAAGTATGTTTGGTGCTTGTGCGTTATGACAAAGTTAGCTTTGAGATTCAATATTCAATATATCTATTGTGTATGTATTTTGTTGTCGTTGTTGTTGAGATCATGTGGTATATTTTGATGAAAATCCACTCAACTAAACGTACATAGTGAACTGATTTATTTACCTTTATTTTTGTTCAATGACAGAGAGAACTTTTCTGCTCGTCTGTTGTGACAGTCCGTTGCATAATGAAAGTCTTGTCAAGAATTTATAAAGAAAATGTTTTTAAAGTGTATTGTGAAAACTTGTCCCAGATTCCGTGGTCATTAACCCACCGACTCCTGCACCTTAACCACCAACTGCAAAAACTTAACCCTTAGACTCCATCACCCTTTTCACCAGATTCCTGCAGGAAGCTGGTGAAAAGGATGAGGAAGTCAAAGGGTTAAGATTTTGCTTTGCTAGCATGGTCGACGATGCAGGATGCTGGTGGACAGGGTGTGGAAGTGAAAGGATTAAAGTGGCATGGGAAATGTGACAGCAAAAAGAAAATTCATTGCTCTGACAGTGTATCATTGTCCTCGATGTAACTCAAGATATATTTCAACCGAAACTTTTCCAAGACCAAAGTGACCTTGAAAAGTAGGCTACAAACTGTTGTTTTTTTCTGTAATTTTTCTGTGTGTACATAAAGGGGAGATTGTTAGAATAGCATAGCCATCTTGGTAAACCTGTCCCTGGACTTCTGTTTTTTTTTATCAGGCAGAGGAACAGGAGGTAGCAGACCAAGGTCAACCATGGGTGAAAACAGCTACGCGAAGGCCATGATTGCCTTTCTTGTACTGGGTGGCATAGCTAACCTGCTTCTGATGCTGTGTCTTGCTCACACCTGGAAGTACTGGAGACAGGTGAGGTGATTCTATACTATCACTCTGTCTGTCTGTCTGTCTGCCCATCTATCTATCTGTCTGTCTGTCTGTCTGCCTATCTATCTATCTGTCTGTCTGTCTGCCCATCTATCTATCTGTCTGTCTGTCTGTCTGCCTATCTATCGTCTGTCTGTCTGTCTGTCTGCCTATCTATCTATCTGTCTGTCTGTCTGCCCATCTATCTATCTGTCTGTCTGTCTGTCTGCCTATATATCTATCTGTCTGTCTGTCTGCCTATCTATCTATCTGTCTGTCTGTCTGTCTGCCCATCTATCTATCTGTCAGTCTGTCTGCCCATCTATCTATCTGTCTGTCTGTCTGCCCATCTATCTATCTGTCTGTCTGTCTGCCTTCTATCTATCTATCTATCTATCTATCTATCTGTCTGTCTGTCTGTCTGTCTATCTGTCTATCTATCTATCTATCTATCTACCTACCTACCTATCTACCTGTCTGTTTGTCTATCTTTCTTCCATCTATCTATCTATCTATCTATCTATCTATTTATCTATCTATCTATTTATCTATCTATATATCTATCTACCTATCTATTTATCTATCTGTCTTTCTATCTATCTATCTACCTATCTACCCGTCTATCTGTCTGTCTGTCTTTTTTCAATCTATCTATCTATCTATCTATCTATCTATCTATCTATCTATCTATCTATCTATCTATCTAATGTTTTCTTTAAGAATCTATCAGCATTATTAGTTACTGGTTTTTGAGACAGAAAATTACAACATTGAGTCAAGGGTCACACCCCTGACAGGCCCAGCACTGTGTATGTGTGTGTGCGTGTGCGTGTGCGTGTGTGTATGTGCGTGTGCGTGTGCGTGTGCGTGTGAGTGTGTGTGTGCGTGTGTGTGTACGTTAGAGAGAGAGACAGTGAAAGAGAGAGAGGATGAGTGTACCTACATCAGCATCCGTGGTGCGTGTTTATGTGTGTGTGTGTGTGTGTGTGTGTGTGTGTGTGTGTGTGTTTGTGTGTGTGTGGTGTGTTGTGTGTGTGTGTGTGTGTTTGTGTGTGTTGTGTGTGTGTGTGTGTGTGTGTGTGTGTGTGTGTGTGTGTGTGTGTGTGTGTGTGTGTGTTTGTGTGCGTGTTTGTGTGCGTGTGTGCTTATACACATGCGCATTGTTTGTGTATCTGTGAATACTTAGATTTATACGGACACACACATATGTAAACACATGTATACGTACATACATACATACATACATACATATGCATATATAGAAAAATGTTTGTATATTTATATACATACATGATACATACATGTATATGTTATTATATATTAATGTTCTGTCCCTGTAAGGTTTAATGAGCATTCTTTTGACACGGTTTGTTATTTATCATCATTATCGTTTCTTTCTCCTAAAATGGTATCTTTGGGAATTCATCACACGTACCTTTTCCTATTTTTAATAATGATGATTGTATTTGTCTGTGCTTTTCGAGTGAAGTAATTGAGAATTTTCCCGTAATAATCTTGCACTAACTGAGTGATATAATGCGTTTGGAGTGAAAAAACCGAGAACTTTAACGCAATAATCCTGTACTTTCCAGTGAAATAATCGAGAATTTTCATGCAATAATCCTGTACTTTCCAGTGAAATAATCGAGAATTTTCATGCAATAATCCTCTACTTTCCAATGAAATAATCGAGAACTTTCATGTAATAATCCTGTGCTTTCCAGTGAAACAATCGATAACTTTCACGCAATAATCCTGTACTTTCCAGTGAAATAATCGAAAAATTTCATTCAATAATCCTGTACTTTCCAGTGAAATAATCGAAAAATTTCATTCAATAATCCTATACTTTCCAGTGAAATAATCGAAAAATTTCATTCAATAATCCTGTACTTTCCAGTGAACTTTCACGAAGAACTCCTGTACTTTCGAGAGGAAAAGTGGACAGCTTCGATGTAATAATCCTGCACTTTTTGAGTGAAATAATGCAATAATCCTGCATTTTTGAGCGAAATAATTGAGAACTTTCATGCAACAATCCTATACTTTTCCAGTAAAATAATAGATTATTTTCATGCAGTAATCCCGTACTTTTCTTGTGCAATGATCGAGAACTTTCGGCCAATAATCTTGTATTTTCGAGTGAAATGCTACACATCAAACGTGATTATTTCCTTTGTTCTGCTGGTGATTATTTCAGTTGTTTATGAAATAGTTTTCCTTTTGTGAAGGAATTTGTACTTTCGGATAAAATGGTGCATAATCAGGAAAGTACCTACACCTATAACTTTTATTGGGATATTCGTGATAATAAAAATTCAACTTTTGGCTGAAAAAAAGAACCTTGTATTTCTAGGTGAAATTCCACAAGATAATAGGAGTATTCATCTTTTTTTAAATCCATATTTGATATCAGAAGAGTTTGGATTCATCGACTTTTCAGGTGAAATAATCGCCTTATGACAAATAAAGTGGTATATATGAACAAAGTCTAAATACTTTTAGAACAAAGATGTTCATGATAGTGTATCTTTTTATGTGAATTATTATGCACTCTCAAGTGTAATAATCTTTTTCTTCCGTGTAAAATGGAAGTGATTTTTACATATTTTCAATCACTATAATATAAAATGAAGTGAGTATATATTCAATACAAGAAACAATCCTGTGCATCCAAGCAAAATGGCACATACTGGAAAAAGCTGACTTTCTAAAATTAATTCATCTATACGTACGTATTTACATGGTTTTGAAAATGTTTATGAAAGTATGTACCTTCAAAGGGGTGTATACCTTTCAGGACATAATTCTGTACTTTTTTTTTCATGTGCAATAATTCTGTACTTTTAGAGATTAGAAACACATGAAAACGGAATGAGAATGCGTACATAATCAACAAAGCAAGACAAACGTGTTTTTTTTCTTTTCTTTTTTATTAATATTTTTTTTTAGCTAAGTGACCTTTAACAAACGAACACAAAACTTAAAGGCAAACAACAGAACAGCTAGGTCCCCTGATATTTCATTGCCCCTGTTTATCTCTCTAGCCTGGTTACTCTGTACATTCCCTCTCGCTCTCTCTCTCCCTTCTTCCTCTTACTCTCCATTTCTTCAGCAAAACCGCTTCCAACGTAAATGTCATGGCTTCCGCTCCTCCTCTGTGCATGGGCCCCAGCTTTGGAATTCCCCCCCCAGAAACTATAATTCTATTTTTGTTTCGTCTTTCATATCTCACCTCAAAATTGACCTCTTCAGACAATCTTTCCATGTCAAAAATCTTTCTAATGATTTGTAGCCTATTCTTGTGTCCATTGTAGGATTGTGAATATGTCGGGAACTGTGAGTCTGTGTGAGAAAATATGGTTTTGTAAGCACCTAGATCCATGGGTAAGGCGCTTACATAAATCCAAGTCATTATTGTTATTTATTACAGTATGCGTTCTCAGTCTACTTTCAAGTGCTTCTTGTTTCTGTTCGTTTGAACGCTGACAGTTATTTTGATTTAGATTTCCTGTACTTTTTAAATGCAATGATTTTGTACTCTCAGTTGCAATATTCTTGTTCTGTCAAATGAATGGTTTTGTACTTTCAAATACAATGATCTTATGCTTTTAAGTAAAACAATCTTGTACTTTCAGAGGCAACAATCTAGTATTTTCAAGTGCAATGATCTTATAATTTCATTTGCAATAATCAGTTGCTTTCAAGCGCAATGATTCTGTAATTTTACGTGTATGTTCAGTTACAATGATCATATACTTACTTTCAGGTGCATGTTCCTGTATTTTTAAGTGCATTACTCCTGTACTTTCATGTGTAAGGATCCTGTACTTTGAAGTGCAATGATATTTTTGTGCTTTCAAGTGCAATATCCTGTACTTTTAAGTGCAATGATCCTGTATTTTCATGTTTAAGTGCATTAATCCTGTACTTTCATGTGCAAGGATGGATCCTGTACTTTGAAAAGCAATGACATTTTTGTGCTTTCAAGTGCAATAATCCTGTACTTTCAAGTGCAATGATCCTGTATTTTCATGTTTAATGATCTCGTATTTATAGGTTTGATATTCCTGTGTTTTCAAGTGTAACAGTTCTGTACTTTTAAGTGCATTAATACTGTAATTTCTGCTCAATATTGCTGTCCTATTAAGTGCAACAACCACGTACTTTCAGGTAACAAGATCCGTAGCCTTGTTTGATTAATCCTGTAGAGAACTGTTGTAGGAAGGAGATGAAGGGGAAATAGACCCCCTCCCTTCCAAATAATAAAAAAAAGCAACAACAACAACAACAACAACAACCCTCAAACAAAAACAAAAACAAACAAAACAAAACAACAACAACAACAACAACACAACAACAACAACAAACGTAACAAAACAAAAACGACGAACTGACAATATTTTTTGCGGAATGGACAAAGCAGAGACCCAGTCTTTGGCAAACAAGCGACACAGCTGGAAGAATGTAGTGAACATTTCGTTAGTGCAGCACCCCAATGAGTATTCACAGAGTTAACGGAGATGAAGAAGAAGAAGAATCATGCAAATTCGAGTGTAATAATTTTTGTCTTTTCAGGTGAAATAGTCCAATCCTGTATTGTCATTTACAGTTATCCTTTTGATTTGATGAATAGTGTACTTGTGAGTGCAATAATCCTGACCTATTAGGTACAATGATAATGTGCTTTCTGCTGCAATAATCTGCGCTTTCGGTACAATAATCCTGTACTTTCAAATGCAATAAGCCTGCATTTTCAGTTGGAATAATTTTGTACTGTCAAGTGCCATAATCCAGTATATTCAGGTGGAATCATTTTGTACTTTGCGTTGCAATAATTTGTACTGTCAAGTGCAATAATACTGTATTCTCAGTAGTAATCATTCTGTACTTTAAACTGCAATAATCTTGCACTTTTAGATGCAATTGTTCTGTACTTAAAGTTGCAATAAGCGTGGAATCTGAAATGTAATAATCCTGTATTTTCATTTACAATAATCCTGTACTTTTAAGTGCAATAAGCCTCTATTTTCATTTGCAATATTCTACACTTTCAGGTGTAATGCTTCTGTACTTTCAGGATAAATTATGCCGTGCTTTCAGGTGCAATAATGTTGTACATATAGGTTTATTCATCCTGTGCTTACAAGTGCAACAAATCTGTACTTTCAGATGTAATAATCCTGTATTTTCAAGTGCCATAATCCTGTACGTTCAAGTTTGATAAATCTGAACTTACAAATGCAATAATCATGTACGTTTAGGTTTGATAATCCCGTATTTACAATGCAATAATCCTGTGCGTTCAGGTTTGATAATCCTGTACTTTCATGGTCAATAATTCTGTACACTGAGACTTAATAATTATCTTGTATTCAGAACTGGGATAATCTTCAAGGGGAGTAATACTGTATTCTCAGCTGCAATAACTTTATACCTTCAAGCGCAATAATCCCGAATTTTCATTTGCAATATCATGTACTTTCAGGCAAAATAATCCCTTCACGTTCAAGTTTAAAAAACGTGTACTCACAACTGCAATAATGTTGGCGTTTTCAGGTGAAGTGGTACATCGTAATGCTCCTGGTGGGTAACAGCTTAGAAGTGGCCTTCACCTTCGGCACTGGTCTGGGCATGAGCTTGAGCGGAAACTTTGAAGGGTCCACCCATTCCTGTCGTTTCCTCATGCTCATGCTCGCCCTAGGACCCAACCTCTCCTCCATGGCCGTCGCGGCGCTGGCGCTGCACGTGCTGCTGACGTTAATCACTGGTTGTCAAGGCGAAAAGTTACGTCACGGGCTCGTGCTGGGATTGTTCGTGCTGCTCAGTCTTCCCGTGCCACTGGCCCAGGTTTGGTATCTCGCTTGTGTCATCTGCGCTCTTTGTAATAACAATAGTAATAATAATGATGATAACAATTAAAAAAAATCATAACGATAATGACGACGACAATGACGATGATGATAACAACAACAACAACAACAATAACAACGACAACGACGACGACAACAACAACAACAACAACAACAACAACACCAACAACAACGACGACGACGACGACGACGACAACAACAACAACAATAACAATAATAAAAGCACCAGCAGCAATAAGAATAGTAATAATAGTATTAATAATAATAACAGTACCAATAGCAATATTAATAGTAATAATAATAACAACAACAACAACAACGACAACAACAACAAAAATAATAATAATAATAATAACAATAATAATAATAATGATAACTCGACTTTTATATAGCTCCTTTCATCGAGCTCAAAGTGCTTCACAATTTATAACTTTTCATAATTGTGCGGATTCACGCTTGCGCACGCGCATTTACACGAACATTTACACGCATTTACACAAGCAACACAACACATTTTGAAAGAATATTTCAGCAGATAAGGAGGACTGAGGAAGCTGGTACAAAAGAAACATTTTGACATTAGATTGGAATGAAGGTAGGGTTGGACTGTGTCGAACAGTGAAAGGCAATGAGTTTCAGGTTTTCTTTGAAGACATTCTCACCACGTTTAGTGTCTGGTCCATGCAGTTGGAACGATCTTTTCCAAACGCAAGCTCTTTCTTCTTTCATGTCCAAAAAAAAAAAGCCTTTTGCCCTGCAGTAATTTCCCCAGCTGAGGACTGTGAGGAGTGGAGGAAGTTGGTTGCAAAATCTTCAGTTGTGCCCCAACGGTCAACCAGACTACGGGACTGATGATGATGATGATGATGAATTTCCCCATGTAGCTCCTGCTGGACGGATGCGAAGCGTGGACAGTCAACACAAAAACAGAACAAAACTGATTCAGCTGATACGTTGTTTCTAAAAAGAACGTTAAGAGTTCCATGGACATCAAAGAAAACAAGGGAGACAGTCTTGGAAGAGGCAAGCGCAAAAAGAAAAAAAGACAACAAAAAAATAACATTAGTGAAGAAGATTAGGACAAGGCAAGTAACATTTATAGGACATCTTATGAGGCAAAAGAAATTTGAGCACCTAGTCAAACCAGGAAAGCTGGAGGAAAAAAAAAAGCACCAAGTAGACCCAGGGAGAAAATACTGGATGGTTTTGCGGAGTGGATGAGGACAGGAAGGGTGAGATATGTACTTGCTGCGATTAAAGCTAGATTCGTATGGAGGGCCACGATCACCAACGTCAAGGCACATGATGGTTATGATGATGATAATGATGATAATGATAATGAGCTCCTGCCTCTTTTCCCAGTCCTCCCTTGTATTCCCCTCCCAATGTATATATACATATTATATGTGCTTTGCCTCTGTGTCCTTAACTTGTTTTTGTTATTGACAATGAATGTTTGAATGAATGAGGAGAGTGTGAGCTTTGATTTTATTTATACGTCAAGATTAAGCGCCGCGCAGTCATCATTATCAGAACTGACAAACCCTTACAGACACTTGTATACATGTTTTGCGTACTTGTGACCTTAACCCTTGACAGATCTCACTAAAATTTGCGAATGAGACGACCGTTCAATCAACACACATTCATTCCTTTTCTCACACTGGACAGAGCAGCAGGGAAGTGTCAGTCTTTCTTTCCTAATTTTTGTATTTGGTGTTCGTTTGTTTGTGATCTTACGCTTGACAAAGGCCAATGGCCGAAAATTTGCGACTGTCTTGTCTTGTTGTATTAAATACGCGTTTTTATTCTTTTTACGTGTTTTTTTTTCTGGTTCCCGTTTGCTTGAACGCGGGCAGTCACACTTGTTTTGGATTACACATTTCCATATTTCATGTACGCTTGACAAAGGCCGGTTGGAACTCACTGCCAGCGACATGTAAGACAGCACTATCTTTTTACACATTCAAGGGTCTCATGGACGCGTTTGCACAATAATCTTAGTAAAATGTTTTATGATTTTAATTAATGATTGATTAGCGGTCAGATCTGACACGCACATGCCAAAAAACACAAACCACAACAAATAGTTCTCAGTACATAATTAGCCAGTCTCTTTACTACTACTACTACTATTACTACTGCTACTACTACTATTACTGCTGCTGCTACTGCTGCTGCTGCCGCTACTGCTACTACTTCTGCCACTACTACTACTACTGTTGCTGTTATTGCTGCTACTACTACTGCCACTACTGCTACTACTACTACTGCCACTACTGCCACTACTGCTACCACTACTGCCACTACTGCTACTACTACTACTACTACTACTACTACTACTATTACTACTACTGCTACTACTACTACTGCTGCTGCTACTACTATTACTACTGGTACTAGTATTACTACTGGTACTACTACCGCTGCTGGTGCTGCTACTGATACTGATGTTACTACTGCTTCTGCTACTGCTGCTACTACTACCACTACTTTTACTACAACTACTATTACTATTGGTGCTGGTGCTGCTACTACTGCTTCTGCTACTGCTACTACTTCTGCTACTGCTGCTACTGCTATCATTACTTTTACTACAACTACTACTGCTATTGGTGCTGGTGTTGCTGCTGCTATACTACTACTGCTACTACTGTTACTGTTACTGCTGCTACTATTACTACTGCTACTACTACTACTACAACTACTACCACCACCACCATCACTGCTTCTGCTACTCTTGCTGCTACTACAACTGGTACTACTACTGCTGTTGCTATACTACTACTGTTACTACTGCTACTGGTACTACTACTACTACTACTACTACTACTACTCATACTACTGGTACTACTACTACTACTACTGCTACTACTACTACTACTGCTGCCTCTGCTATGGCTACTACTGGTACTACTACTGGTACTACTATTGCTGCTATTACTGCTGTTACTGTTTCTACCACTACTACTACTACTACTACTACTATGGCTACTACTGCTGCTGCTATTACTGCTGTTACTGTTTCTACTACTACTACTACTACAACTACTACCACCACCACCACCACCAGTGCTTCTGCTACTGTTCCTGCTATACTACTACTACTACTACTGCTACTGCTACTACTGTTGCTGCTATACTACTACTACTGCTGTTACTGCTATACTACTACTACTACTACTACTACTACTGCTGCTGCTGCTGTTACTGCTGCTACTACTACCACTATTGCTGCTGCTACTGCTATTGCTAACATTAAGAACTGGATGACG
>JAPXFY010000016.1:50287749-50292749 GCA_030674185.1 Monoplex corrugatus
GAAATAAACCGATTTGTGAACACCCCGGTGACAAAAGAGAATAGTTATTCTTAATTGGGTCACAGCATGCTTACATGCTTACAGACTTGTTCACTGGCTTCACCCAGTGTCTGGCTTATTGTTGTTGTTGTTGTTGTTGTTAGCGTTATCATTGTTTGTTAACCCTTTGACTCCTGCACCGTATCCACCAACTGCAAAAAATTAACCCTTTGAGTCCCTCACCAGGAATCTGGTGGACAGGGTGTGGGAATCAAAGGGTTAATTGGTTGGTTTTTTTTTTTTTTTTTTTTGGTTTCGTGTGTAAATATCACAGGTAGCATTACAGATACAGTGACATAAATACTTTGATGTTATGAGATAAGCATATCAAAAGGATCAACAGATAGATTCTTAAAGTGTACTAAAATTATTACATAAGACTGACATACTGACAGCAAAAAAAGTATGACGTTCACAAAATTTCCAGCAATTAAAACCATTTGTGTGTGTGTGTGTGTGTGTGTGTGTGTGTGTGTGTGTGTGTGTGTGTGTGTGTGTGTGTGTGTGTGTGTGTGCGTGCGCGCGTGCGCGTGTGTGTGAGTTCTTTTTGTTCAAGTGTCTTGTCTTTTACCCACTACCCCTCCTGCTTTTGTTATGACGTTTTCAAACCTTTGTCATGTTTTGTCAAGCTTCCACCCCAGCGCACAGCACCAACGGTTAAAACACTACAGACAATAGATGTGTAAATCGTTTGAAGCGTCTGCTTGCTCACATGAAAAGACTTTCAATTTGCCTACAACTACAATCAACTCATAATCTTCTCAGAGATTGCAGTAGAAGTTTCATTCCAAGATAGCTTATCGTTAATTATCGCCCCTTCGATATTTGTCATTATCCACCTGGTTCGACCTTTTCATCTTTTATTACTGTTGTGGATCGTGTGTGGCAGCCCTACAGTCTAATAATGTGTGCTCGTGGCGTGCGTATGAATATATGTGTGCGCATGCGCTTTTGTTTTGTTTTCAGCTCTCCCATGTGAAGATTAAAAAGATCTAGCAATGGTGAACAGTTTTCCATGGTGGTTTGTTTTCATTTTGGTCGAAGTCTAAGTATTGTGACTTCTATTATGTTCAGTGTGTTTCGAACAATTACCGTTTTACTTGAACATGAACTTTTTTTTCGAAGTTAAATACAAGTTCTTTTGTTTTCCCAACTTTAGATAAAATTTCTCTCACAAGTTCACATTCCTGTCAATTTCTCTTTGGTAATCATTTTCAGGGAAGTTTATTTGTATTTATCTCCTACATGTGCTTGTCATTTGCACGTAATTTGTAAGTTATTGTTATTTTTGTTTAAAGCCCAATCGACTGCCTACAGCCATATCAGGGCTATAACCGTTTCAAAACATACAATACTTCAACAGGTGAAAAAGGAAAAGAAAAGAACACATATCAATGCATTCAAGCACTTAATCTAAAGAGATGCTCCTGGCGCTGACTACTCCGTCCAATTTATGACACAGGGGATTTAAAAAACAAACCTGAATACAATTTTAAACATAACTAAGGACACTGAAACATGTAGAAAAATAGGCATAAATGACCTAAAACTGCTTTCGCATATCTCATTTCCCTAGAGCCAGAAATGCACTTGATACATGTATCCAATTGTTAATCCTAAAAGAAAGGATCTAAGACTTTACCGAACATATACAGGTGACATATACAGCAAGACAGAAAATGAAAGGAAGAAATGAGAGAAAGCAAAGGAACAACGCAGAAACAGAGAGAGAGAGTGACAGAAAAGAGGAAATTTCTGGCACAGAATTTCCAGAAAGTGGGATCATTTTTCATACTGAAAGAGTCCACGGCATTCCCATGGGGGAAAGTTGTAAATGTAATCTGTATGTGTACATTACTTACAGTTAAAGATGCTTAGGATTTATAATCTATTTGTGCACATTATTTGCAGGCAACACCAAAGGTGATGAAGATGCCTCTGATCTGGTCCTTTCTAGTCTGCTGGGTATGTCGTATGTTTGAATGTGTGTCTGTTCTTTATCTGTCTGTTTGTCAGAGCTGTCTCGCTGTATGTATGTATGTATGTATTGTATGTATGTATATATTATGTATGTATGTATGTATATATGTATGTATGTATGTATATATGTATGTATGTAAGTATGTGTGTGTATGTATGTATGTATGTATATATGTATGCATGTATGTATGTATGTTATGCATGTGTATGTATGTATGTATGTATGTATATATGTATGTATGTATGTGTGTTATGCATGTGTATGTTTGTATGTATGTATACATATGTATGTACGTGTGCATGTATGTATGTATGTATGTACGTATGTATGTATGTATGTATGTATGTATGTGTGTATGTATGTATGCATGTATATTTGTATATATGTATGTATGTATGTATGTATGTTACGTACGTATGTATGTAATATGTATAATGTATGTATGCATGTATATACAGAAAGATAAGCAAAGAAATCAGGAATAGGTGCAATGAAGCTAAGGAAGCTTGGCTGAACACAAAATGCAAAGAAATAGAAGATAGACACAAAATGGATCCTTAGGGTATGTACAGACGAATTGAAGAAATTGTCCACAGGAAAAATACATGCACATCAACTGGTTGCTTAAAATCGGAAGATGGCACGCTTATCATGGAAAAAGACAAAATATTGGACAGATGGGGAGAGTACATTAAAGACCTTTTTGAGGATGACAGAAACGAAGAACACATTATAAAAAAGAACTTGAAGGACCACCCATAATGAAAGATGAAGTTAGAGCAGCACTGAAAAAGATGAAACCAGGAAAAGCCCCAGGACCAGACAACATCACTACAGAGATGATTGAAGCCCTGGAGGAATTTGGCATAGAAAAAATAACAGTCCTCCTATATGAAATTTATGACACTGGAAAAATCCCCAAAGATATGTTCAAAATCAATTTTCATTGCACTTCCAAAGAAGACAGGGGCTATAGAATGCGAACTCCATCGCACGATCAGTTTGATGAGTCATGTAACAAAAATCATGTTAAGAATAATCATGAGAGGACAAGAAATAGAATCAAACGAGAAATAGCAGAAGAACAGTGTGGATTTGTGGAAGGGAAAGGAACTATTAATGCCATATACATCCCAAGAATTATCATAGAGAGGTCAATTGAGATGAATAAGGATTTGTATTTATGCTTTGTTGACTATACCAAGGCTTTCGATCGGGTAAGACATGAAGAATTGATCAACCAACTGGAGAGACTCAATGTTGATGGAAAAGATCTACGAATAATCAGAAATATGTACTGGGAACAAACAGCTGCAATGAGAATAAAAAACAAACAATATAAGCTCTTTCCAAAACATCAAAAGAGGAGTCAGACAGGGTTGTGTTTTGTCACCAGATCTGTTTTCACTTTACAGTGAAAACATCATGAGAAACCGAGAAGAAGACCCTGGATTAAAGGTTGGAGGGAAAATGATAAACAACATTCGATACGCAGATGAGACTGTGCTAATTGCAGAAAATGAAAGGGACCTACATAAGCTTGTGAATATACTAGAAATAGAAAGCAAAGGTAAGGGGTTGGAACTAAACAGCAGGAAGACTGAAGTCATGGTGATCAGTAAAATCATGAAATCCCCTCATGAGATATAACAGCAAATGGCACAACCTTGACACAGGTTCATCATCATCATCAGGTGCCCTGCCGCATGGCGTTGGCGACCATGGACTTCCAACCATCTCTATCTCTCGTTGCCCCAAGCATCTCCTCCACCCTCTTCATCCCCAGCCACTCTGCAAGTCCGTCCAGCATTCTCTCCCTGGGTCTACCTGGTGCTCTCTTTCCCTCCAGCTTTCCCGTTGTGACCAGGTGCCCCAAATCCCCCTTCCTCATAAAATGGCCTATAAATGTTGCTTGTCTTTTCCTAATCTTCCTTATGAGTGATCTATTTGTGTCTGCCTCCATCAAGACTGTCTCGTTTGTTTTCTTTGTTGTCCATGGAACTCTCAACATTCTTCTGAAAAACCACATCTCGGCTGCCTCGATCCTGCTCTGGCTTTGCTTGCTGACTGTCCACGCCTCGCATCCGTACAACAGTATTGGTTCTATATAACATTCAAGGACTCTCTTTCTGATGTTAATTGATAGGCATTTGTTGGTAAGAATGCTTGTCATCTTCTTGAATGCTGTTTTGGCTTGGCCGATTCTGCCAGCTATTTCCGATGTGCTTCTGCCGTCTGATGAAATGACCGTTCCCAGGTATTTGAAGTTATTAACCTGTGTCAAGGTTGTGCCATTTGTTTTTATTTTGCATGAGGGGATTTCATGTTTTTTACTGATCACCATGACTTCAGTCTTCCTGCTGTTTAGTTCCAACCCCTTACCTTTGCTTTCTGTTTCTAGTATATTCACAAGGTTTTGTAGGTCCCTTTCATTTTCTGCAATTAGCACGGTTAATAAGTTCAAATATCTGGGAATGTCATTTCATCATACGGCAGATGTACATCAGAAATAGCCGGCAGAATCGGCCAAGCCAAAACAGCAATGAAAAAGATGACAAGCATTCTTACCAACAAATGCCTATCAATTAACATCAGGAAGAGGGTTGCTGAATGTTATATAGAACCAATACTGTTGTACGGATGTGAGGCGTGGACAGTCAACAAGCAAAGCCAGAACAAGATTGAGGCAGCCGAGATGTGGTTTCTAAGAAGAATGTTGAGAGTTCCATGGACAGCAAAGAAAACAAACGAGACAGTCTTGATGGAGGCAGACACGAGTAGATCACTCATAAGGAAGATTAGGAAAAGACAGGCAACATTTATAGGCCATTTTATGAGGAAAGGGGATTTGGAGCACCTGGCCACAACGGGAAAGCTGGAGGAAAAGAGAGCACCAGGTAGACCCAGGGAAAAAATGCTAGACGGACTTGCGGAGTGGCTGAAGACGAGGAGGGTGGAGGAGATGCTTGGGGCAACAAGA
>JAPXFY010000016.1:50295249-50310249 GCA_030674185.1 Monoplex corrugatus
CGATCTATCGATTGATTGGTTGATTGATTGATTGGATTGATATGATTGATTGGTTGATTGATTGATTGATTGGGGATAGGGAGGAGGGTGATATGATCTCGCCTCTTTTGACGAAGGGCATGACGTGTCTCAGGCAAGCCAGACAGCGGATTGTTTCAATAATCAATGAGAGAAAAGTTAAGAGAAGTCACAAGTTTAGACACTGCTGAGGCCGAAAGACAACGGCGAATGGAATTGAGACGTCGCAGTTGACAGTATCAAGACGGAAAGATTTTGGTGGTGAAATTCCGCATAGAGAGCTGACGATCAAGAGCAACGCCGAGGTTCTTGACTGAAACAGAAAGCACAATAGCGTTGTCAAGTTCTTGGATAGAACAAACTTTTACGTTGGAAAGCTTGTGCTTAGTGCCAGTGTGTATTGTTTCAGTCTTGTCTCCATTCAACTGTAGCTTATTATCGTATCATTTAGTTCTGGATCTCAACATAACTGTCGGAGACTTTGGAAAGAAGAGCTGAAAGATTTTCAGGAAATGCACTGTTGTGGAGAAGGGAGTCATCAGCACAGAAATGATATTTAATGTTGTGCCGGCTGATGACATTGGTAAGTCGTCCTCACTGTCTCCATCTTCATTACCAAATACCAATTTATTTTAACTAGTTTCTGAAATTCCGATAGCCAGCATCTTTCAAAACCACTCCCTCAAGGAGCTTGGAAAAGAACGGCAAGTTGGCGGTTGTTGCTTTGACCGAGAGTATTCTTTTTTCAGAGGAGAGAGACGATGGGACAGATCCAGTGAGAAGAGAGCTGTTGGTGATATATGTTAAAATGGAAGAAGATCGTGAAGTTTTTGTGAAAGAGAGAGAGAGAGAGAGAGAGAGAGAGAGAGAGAGAGAGACAGACAGACAGACAGACAGAGAAACACACACACATACAGACAGACAGACACAGAGACAAAGAGAGGCAGTTATGCGGTCAAGTTCACAAGACTTAAGTTACAATTTTTTTTCAGGATGCTGACTATCGGAATTTCAGGAACTAGTTCAAAAGTTGGTATTTGGTAATGAAGATGGAGACTGTGAGGATGACGACAATGACGACCATGGTGACGCCACTGCTGTCAAACAACGACGACGATGATTATGACGATCATGATCATGATTGTAATGATGATAATGGTCTTACTACATTCACTCGACGTTGATGATGATAATGATACTAATGATGGTGATGACTATGACGATGATGATGATGGTCTTGTTACAGTCATTCAAGGTCGACGTATGAAGCCATGGAGGCTTTATACTATCTCCAGTCCTGCCGCTCTACCGTTAGTGCTCTGGTCACAGGTAATGTGAGACTTGTGTCTGTAAATCTGCTTTCTCTCTCTCTCTCTCTCCCCCCCCCCTCTCTCTCTCTGTCTCCTCTGTGTGTGTTTGTGTGTGTGTGTGTGTATGTGTGTGTGTGTGTTGTGCGTGTATATCTATCCATCTATCTATCTATCTATCTATCTATCTATCTATCTGTCTGTCTGTCTGTCTATCTATCAATCTATCTGTCTATCCATCTATCTATCTATCTCTATCCAATTATTTCTATTCATCTATCTATCTATCTATCTATCTATCAATTTATCGCTCTCCCTCTTTCTCTCTTATCTGTCTGTCTGTTAGTCTGTCTGTCTGTCTGTCTATACGTGTGTGTGTGTGTGTGTGTGTGTGTGTGTGTGTGTGTGTGTGTGTGTGTGTGGCGCGCCCGCGCCCGCGCGTGTGATACGTACACAAATGAAAACAAAAAACAAATACATACAATTTAGGGGAGACACAGCAATTCTTTCCTGACGTTTCGTTTTGTGTATGTTTGACACAAAGGCCAGTTGGGCGTAAATTTGCGCCTGTCTTGTTTTGTTATATCGAATACAAGTTTTGGGTCTATTTTTGTGCTGTTAAGGTTTTACCAGGAAGAGTGGCTGTTCTCAAATCTTTATTGGTTTCGAAATCAGTCCATTTGTGGATGTTTCTACCTACCCCCATCCCACCCCTCACTGTTAACATAGATATCCAGATTTATTTTTCATTCATTTGGGAAAAAAAAATAAAGAGAGAAACACATGGAATTAGCAGAATTACTGCTATGAAAAACATAAAAGATGGTATAAAGGTAGGCTTGGGCACTCCTTTTTTGAGGAGTGTTCTGATTTTACCTTTTTTGTGCTTTGAAACCTCTGTAGCAGTGGCAAATAACCAAAACGATCTGTGTTTTTGTCTGTTTCTTTAACAATGGAAAATAACCAAACAATGTGTTTTTGTCTGTTTCTTTACAGTGACGTTAATGATATGTACCAAGTAATCAAACAACTAACCAAACAATGTGTTTTTGTCTGTTTCTATTTACAGTGACGTCAATGATATGTACCAAGTGATCAATCAATAACCAAACAATGTGTTTTTGTCTGTTTCTATAACAGTGACGTTGATGATATGTACCAAGTAATCAATCAAACAACTAACCAAACAATGTGTTTTTGTCTGTTTCTATAACAGTGACGTTAATGACGTGTACCAAGTAATCAAACAACTAACCAAACAATGTGTTTTGTTTGTTTCTATAACAGTGACGTCAATGATATGTACCAAGTGATCAATCAAATAACCAAACAACCTGTGTTTTTGTCTGTTTCTATAACAGTGACGTTAATGATATGTACCAAGTAATCAAACAAAAAACCAAACAACCTGTGTTTTTGTCTGTTTCTATAACAGTGACGTTAATGACGTGTACCAAGTAATCAAACAAAAAAACCAAACAGCCTGTGTTTTTGTCTGTTTCTGTAACAGTGACGTTAATGATATGTACCAAGTAATCAATCAAACAAAAAACCAAACATCCTGTGTTTTTGTCTGTTTCTATAACAGTGACGTTAATGACATGTACCAAGTAATCAAACAACTAACCAAACAAGCTTTGTTTTTGTCTGTTTCTATAACAGTGACGTTAATGACGTGTGCCAAGTAATCAAACAACTAACCAAACAACCTGTGTTTTTGTCTGTTTCTATAACAGTGACGTTAATGACGTGTACCAAGTAATCAATCAAACAAAAAACCAAACATCCTTTGTTTTTGTCTGTTTCTATAACAGTGACGTTGATGATATGTACCAAATAATCAATCAAACAACTAACCAAACAAGCTGTGTTTTTGTCTGTTTCTATAACAGTGACGTTAATGACGTGTACCAAGTAATCAATCAAACAAACAAATAACCAAACATCCTTTGTTTTTGTCTGTTTCTATAACAGTGACGTTGATGATATGTACCAAGTAATCAATCAAACAAATAACCAAACATCCTGTGTTTTTGTCTGTTTCTATAACAGTGACGTTAATGACATGTACCAAGTAATCAATCAAACAAACAAATAACCAAACATCCTGTGTTTTTGTCTGTTTCTATAACAGTGACGTTAATGACATGTACCAAGTAATCAATCAAACAAAAAACCAAACAACCTGTGTTTTTGTCTGTTTCTATAACAGTGACGTTAATGACGTGTACCAAGTAATCAATCAAACAAAAAACCAAACATCCTTTGTTTTTGTCTGTTTCTATAACAGTGACGTTGATGATATGTACCAAATAATCAATCAAACAACTAACCAAACAACCTGTGTTTTTGTCTGTTTCTATAACAGTGACGTTAATGACGTGTACCAAGTAATCAAACAAACAAATAACCAAACATCCTTTGTTTTTGTCTGTTTCTATAACAGTGACGTTGATGATATGTACCAAATAATGAATCAAACAACTAACCAAACAACCTGTGTTTTTGTCTGTTTCTATAACAGTGACGTTAATGATATGTACCAAGTAATCAATCAAACAAACAAATAACCAAACATCCTGTGTTTTTTGTCTGTTTCTATAACAGTGACGTTAATGACATGTACCAAGTAATCAATCAATCAAACAAAAAACCAAACAACCTGTGTTTTTGTCTGTTTCTATAACAGTGACGTTAATGACGTGTACCAAGTAATCAATCAAACAAACAAAAAACCAAACATCCTGTGTTTTTGTCTGTTTCTATAACAGTGACGTTAATGACGTGTACCAAGTAATCAATCAAACAAAAAACCAAACAACCTGTGTTTTTGTCTGTTTCTATAACGGTGACGTTAATGACGTGTACCAAGTAATCAATCAAACAAAAAACCAAACAAGCTGTGTTTTTGTCTGTTTCTATAACGGTGACGTTAATGATATGTACCAAGTAATCAAATAACTAACCAAACAACCAGTGTTTTTGTCTGTTTCTATAACGGTGACGTTAATGATATGTACCAAGTGATCAATCAAACAAAAAACCCAAACAAGCTGTGTTTTTGTCTGTTTCTATAACGGTGACGTTAATGATATGTACCAAGTAATCAATCAAACAAAAAGCAAACAAGCTGTGTTTTTGTCTGTTTCTATAACAGTGACGTCAATGATATGTACCAAGTAATCAATCAAACAAAAAAGCAAACAAGCTGTGTTTTTGTCTGTTTCTATAACAGTGACGTTAATGACGTGTACCAAGTAATCAATCAACAAAAAAGCAAACAAGCTGTGTTTTTGTCTGTTTCTATAACAGTGACGTTAATGACATGTACCAAGTAATCAAACAAATAACCAAACAACCTGTGTTTTTGTCTGTTTCTATAACAGTGACGTTAATGACGTGTACCAAGTAATCAATCAAACAAAAAACCAAACAAGCTGTGTTTTTGTCTGTTTCTATAACAGTGACGTTAATGACGTGTACCAAGTAATCAATCAAACAAATAACCAAACAAGCTGTGTTTTTGTCTGTTTCTATAACAGTGACGTTAATGACGTGTACCAAGTAATCAATCAAACAAATAACCAAACAAGCTGTGTTTTTGTCTGTTTCTATAACAGTGACGTTAATGACGTGTACCAAGTAATCAATCAAACAAATAACCAAACAAGCTGTGTTTTTGTCTGTTTCTATAACAGTGGCGTTAATGACGTGTACCAAGTAATCAATCAAACAAATAACCAAACAGCCTGTGTTTTTGTCTGTTTCTATAACAGTGACGTTAATGATATGTACCAAGTAATCAATCAAACAAATAACCAAACATCCTGTGTTTTTGTCTGTTTCTATAACAGTGACGTTAATGATATGTACCAAGTAATCAATCAAACAAATAACCAAACATCCTGTGTTTGTGTCTGTTTCTATAACAGTGACATTAATGACGTGTACCAAGTAATCAATCAAACAAATAACCAAACAAGCTGTGTTTTTGTCTGTTTCTATAACAGTGACGTTAATGACGTGTACCAAGTAATCAATCAAACAAATAACCAAACAAGCTGTGTTTTGTCTGTTTCTATAACAGTGACGTTAATGATATGTACCAAGTGATCAAAAACAAACAAACAACAAACAAACAAACAAACAAACAAACAAACAAACAAACAAACAAATAACCAAACAAGCTGTTTTTTTTGTCTGTTTCTGTAACAGTGGCGTTCGCCTACGTGCATGCTTTCCGAAACCGTGGCACAGGTTACATCTCGACTGGCGGTCAAGGGGCGACAAATGGCGAACGCCAAAAACTGGTCAACTAAACGTGTCACGACCACAAGACCACCGCTCTTCGCTTCCTCAACACTAGACGAAAGTACCTGGGCTGATGCGTCTTTTGATTGGCTGGTTTGGAGTTTTTTTTGTTTTTGTTTTTTTCTCTCCTTTTTTCTTCTTGTTCTTCGTACTTTTTACTTTGATACAAGCAAATTAAGACTTGAAGCTGATCAAGAATAATACTGATTTAGAATGTTATCTAGTATCATGCCTATTGTAGATAGATGAATAGGTTAATAGACGCATTAAAAATCAGTTGACTGATTCATTGAATAAAAATACATATAGATACATTGTAAAATAATTAACAGTTGACTAACTGGTCGATTTGTTAACTCTTTGAATCCCACACTCAGTCCCCCAGCACCCTACATTGTCAACCATGCTAGCAGAGCAAAAACTTAACCCTTTGACTCTCTCACCCTATCCACCAGCTTCCTGCAGGAAGCTGGTGGATAGGGTGAAGGAGTCAAAGGGTTAAAGAGAATATAAATACAAATCAATTAAAAACTGAATACAAATACGAAACTGGGTGATAAAACGTTATTTTGAAAAGATGTAATGTTGATTTGGCGTGATTTTCTTCTTTGGAAAGTGTCGTTATCTTGTTGTGACTCCATTACGTTATTAGCATAGTTTGCTTATTTTATTAGATGTCATCTTGCATTATCCTTCAATAATAAAGTGCATAGAAATTTTGATGTTTGGAGTTTATAAATTTAGCTTAATTAGATTGCTTGCTTAACTTTGTTGTCTTGTTGATGTATTGCTGTGTTTCATTAATGTAACTTAACTTCATTCGTTTGTTGACGTCACCTATTTCTCTAACATAGATTCCTTGTCTTGTAGATATATAGCTTTATCCTGTTAAAACAGCTTCATTACTAATACAGTTTCTTTATATCAATAACATTTAATCATTCTATTGATATTGATTTCTGATCCTGTTAATAAAATCGTTTATTTTGTTAGTATGATTCGTTTGACCTGTGGGTCTCGCGCCCGTCTCACCTGTTGGCGTCACTGGGTTCAGTGTTGGCCGCTGCAGTCTGTGACACAGCTACTCTCCTCCAAATGGCTCTGTCTTGACTTTTGTGGGACAACTTCTTTGAATATTTATGTTCTCGGTGTTTGAGATTGGAGATCTGCCTTTCTTCTTTCTTGCCTCTGTTTTTCCCCCGAAAAATGGTTGCCGTGATAAGACTCAGTATTCTGTTACAATAGCTTCTTCATACTGTTAACGAAACTTCATTAATTCTGTTTATATGCATCTTCATTATTATTCTGTTAAAAAACAGCTTCTTTATTCTGCTGATATCACTTTTTCCTCTTAATATAGCTTCTTTATATTCTTAAGAGCACCTCGTTACTCTGTTAACCCTTTGACTCTCACACCCAATCCACCAACTGCAAAAAATTAACCCTTCGACTCCTTCACCCAATCCACCAGCTTCCCGCAGGAAGCTGGTGGATATGATGAAGTAGTCAAAATGTTAAGTTGTTAAGTTTTTGCTTTGCTAGCATGTTTGACAATGCAGGATGCTGGTGGACAGGGTGCGGGAGTCAAAGGGTTAATGTAATTTGCTTGGCCTATTAATGAATTTCATTACTCTGTTACTATAGCTTCTCTCGTCTGTCTTCCTCGTGGGGATGCCGGGGACTCTTTCAGTGTAAATAGTATCCACACCTTCTGGAATTGTGTGCTAGAAATTTCCTTATTTCTGTCACTCTCTTTGCTTCTGCTTTGTTCCTTTGCTTTCTGTCATTTCTTCCCATCATTTTCTACCTTGCTGGTCCATTCACTTCTAAGTGTTCGATTAAATCTTACGTACTTTCTCTTAGGATTGATGATTGAGTACATGTATTTTTGGCTGTAAGGAAATGAGACATGCGGAAGCAGTTTTAGGTAATTTAGGCCTGTTTTGGAATATGTTTTAGTGTCCTTAGTTATGTTTAAATTTGTATTCTGGTTTGTTTTTTAAATCCCCTGTGCGATGAATTGGACAGAGTGGTCAACGTCAGGGGCATCTCCTTAGATTATGTGCTCGAATGCATTGACATGTGTATTTAATTTTCTTTTCCTTTTTTCCTGTTGAAGTATGTGAAGTAAGGTGCATGTTTTGAAGCGGTTCCTGGTATAGCTCTACGCACACGGCTGGGTTGTAAACAAAAGTAAAAGTAACAGTTCTCTCTTCTTTTACTGAAGTTCATTATTCTGTTAATATCGCTTCTTTATTCTCTTAAAACAACTTCTTTATCTTGTTAATATCATTTTTTTTCTGTTGATATACTTTCTGTATATTCTTAATAACGCTTCGTTATTCTGTCCATATAGCTTCCTTATCCTGTTAATAATATTCATTATTCTGTTATTACAGTTTGTTTGACTTGTTAAGAAGATGTAATATTCTGTTAATAAAGCTTCCTTAACTTGTTCACAAAAAATTCATTATTCTACTAAAATATTGTTTGTTTATCCTGTTAATGAAATTCATGATTTTGTAAATATTGTTTTTTTTTATTCTGTTAATGAAATTCATTATTCTGTTATTAGTTTGTTTGACCTGTAAATAATTCTGTTTATAAAGCTTCGTTATCTTGTTAATAAAATTCATTATTCTGTTAATATTGTTTGTTCTATCCTGTTGGTGAAATTTGTTATTTTGTTAATGTTAATATAGCTTCTTTACATCGTTGATAGCGCTTTATCGTTCTGTGAATACGGGTTTCTTCACCTGTTTATAGAATTCATTGATCACATTAATGTAAATTTTTCATTCGGTCAATAACACTTCGATATTCTATTGAATCACCATCGTATATTTCGAAGTTTATCATGGCCACCCAAAACACGAAACACGAAAAGGTGGGCAATAAATAGGTCAAATTTAGGAGAAAGATATGAATTTAATGTCCGTTGCCTGGACTAGTTTATGTTTCAAAGACTTTTTCCGTGGACTTCAGTTGCATATAACAACACGGGCATCTTTTTTTTTTATGTTTCAAAGATTTTTCAGCGTATTGGTTATTTCTGACCAACAGATATGAGACAACGATGTCAAAAGGCCGACGAACATTCATATTGGAAAACACTGAATCATAACTCAATTAATGGCCTTTTAACCTTTGTTATTATGTCTTCATAATCGTGTTATTGTGACAAAATTTATTTATCCCGTAAATATTTTTTTCTTTATCACATTCCATTTCGCCCCTCAGTTTTCTGAACTATGTTTACATTTCAAGATGAGTTTTGAGTTTATTCAGAGAGATTCATCGTACTCCGACAATTCAATGTATACTTCACCTTAATATGCTGACAATCGTCTGGCCGACTCCCGGAGCTTGTTTAAAACCCCATGCGCTGGCAAGGTCTTGAAACGGGGAGGTAGCGGAGAGGTACCTTGGGAAAACAGCTGACAACTCCAGAACGATAGAAACATTGAAATGAGTAGCAAACTGGCCAGTTTCTAATGTTACAGGCTGAGACTGAACTCGAGCGAGATACCAAAGCTAGAGTCCAGAGCTGTATCGAAAGAACCAACCAGCTCATGATAAACAAACAAACAAACAAACAAACAAACAAATAAGTAAAGAAAGAAAGAAAGAAAGAAGAAAGAAAGAATGAAAGAAGAAAGAAAGAAAGAAAGAAAGAAAGAAAAAGAAAAGAAAGAAAGAAAAAAAGAAAGAAAAGAAAGAAGGAAGAAGAAGAAAGAAAGAAAAAGAAAGAAAGAAGAAAAGAAAGAAAAGAAAGAAAGAAAAGAAAAGAAAGAAAGAAAGAAAAGAAGAAAGAAAGAAAAGAAAGAAGAGAGAAAGAAGAAAGAAAGAAAGAGAAAGAAAGAAAGAAAGAAAGAAGAAAAGAAAGAAAGAAAGAAAGAAGAAAGAAAGAAAGAGAAGAAGAAAGAAAGAGAAAGAAAGAAAGAAGAAAGAAAGAAAGAAAAGAAAGAAGAAAGAAAGAAAAGAAAGAAAGAAAAAGAAAGAAAGAAAGAAGAAAGAAGAAAAGAAGAAGAAAAGAAAGAAAGAAAGAAAGAAAGAAAGAAGAAAGAAAGAAAGAAAGAAGAAAGAAAAAAGAAAAGAAGGAAGAAAAAGAAAGAAAGAAAGAAGAAAGAAGAAGAAGAAAAGAAAGAAAGAAGAAGAAAGAAAGAAAGAAAAGAAAGAAAGAAGGAAGGAAAGAAAGAAAGAAAAGAAGAAGAAGAAAGAAAGAAAGAAAGAAAGAAAGAAAAGAAAGGAAAGAAAGAAGAAAAGAAAGAAGAGAAAAGAAAGAAAAAAAGAAAGAAAAGAAAAGAAAGAAAGAAGAAAGAAAGAAAGAAAGAAAGAAAGAAAGAAAGAAAGAAAGAAAAGAAAGAAGAAAGAAAGAAAGAAAAGAGAAAGAAAGAAAGAAAAGAAAAGAAAGAAAGAAGAAAAGAAAGAAAGAAGAAAGAAAGAAAGAAAAAAAAGAAAGAAAAAGAAAGAAAGAAAGAAAAAGAAAAGAAGAAAGAAGAAGAAAGAAGAAGAAAGAAAGAAAGAAAGAAAGAAAGAAAGAAGAAAGAAAAGAAAGAAAGAAAGAAAGAAAGAAAGAAGAAAGAAAGAAAGAAAGAAAGAAGAAAGAAAGAAAAGAAAGAAGAAAGAAAGAAAGAAAGAAAGAAGAAAAGAAAAGAAAGAAGGAAAGAAAGAAAGAAAGAAGAAAGAAAGAAAAAAGAAAGAAAGAAAGAAGAAAGAAAGAAAAGAAAGAAAGAAAGAAAGAAAGAAAAAGAAAGAAAGAAAGAAAGAAAAGAAAGAAGAAAGAAAGAAGAAAAGAAAGAAAGAAAAGAAAGAAAGAAAAGAAAGAAGAAAGAAAGAAAGAAAAGAAAGAAAGAAAGAAAAGAAGAAAAGAAAGAAGAAAGAAAGAAAGAAAGAAAGAAAGAAAAGAAAGAAGAAAGAAGAAAGAAAGAAAAAAAAGAAGAAAGAAAAAAAGAAGAAGAAGAAAGAAAGAAAGAAAGAAAGAAAGAAAGAAAGAAAGAAAGAAGAAAGAAAGAAAAGAAAGAAAGAAGAAGAAAAGAAAGAAAAAAAAGAAAGAAAAGAAAAAGAAAGAAGAAAGAAAAGAAGAAAAGAAGAAAGAAAAGAAGAAAAGAAAGAAAAGAAGAAGAAGAAAGAGAAAGAAAAGAAGAAAGAAAGAAAGGAAAAAAGAAAGAAAAGAAAGAGGAAGAAAAGAAGAAAGAAGAAAGAAGAAGAAAGAAAAGAAAGATAAGAAAAGAAAGAAGAAAAAAGAAAGAAAGATAGAAAAGAAAGAAGAAAGAAAGAAGAAAGAAAATAGAAAGAAAGAAAGAAGAAAGATAGAAAAGAAAGAAAGAAAGAAGAGAAAAAGAAAGAAAGAAAGAAGAAGAAGATAAGAAAGAAGAAGAAGAAAAGAAAGAAGAAAGAAGATAGAAAAGAAAGAAAAAGAAAGAAAGAAAGAAAGAGAAGAAAGAAAAAGAAAAGAAAGAAAAGAAAAAGAAAGAAGAAAGAAAAAAGAAAGAAAGAAAGAAGAAAGAAAAGAAGAAGAAAGAAGAAAGAAAGAAAAAGAAAGAAAGAAAGAAAGAAAAAGAAAGAAAGAAGAAAGAAAAGAAAGAAAGAAAAGAAGAAAGAAGAAAGAAAGAAAGAGAAAAGAAGAAAGAAAGAAAGAAAAGAAAGAAGAAAGAAAGAAAGAAAGAAAAGAAAGAAAGAAAGAAAGAAGAAAAGAAAAAGAAAGAAGGAAGAAAAGAAGAAAAGAAAGAAAGAAGAAAAGAAGAAAAGAAAGAAAGAAAGAAAGAAGAAGAAAGAAAGAAAGAAAAGAAAGAAGAAAGAGAAGAAAAGAAAGAAAGAAGAAAGAAGAAAGAAAGAAAGAAAAGAAAAGAAAGAAAGAAAGAAAGAAGAAAGAAAAAAAGAAAGTTTAGTCAAGAATAGAAAGGAAAGTAGAAGAAGAAATAGAAAGATAAGAAAGATAGAAAGGAAAGATAGAAAGTAATAGAAGATAATAGAAATAAGATTAAGAAATGAAAGATGAAATGTAGAAAGACAAAAGATAGAATGAAAGAAATGAAGAAAGAAAGTAAGATTGAAAGAAGAAGAAAATAGAAGACCTGAAAGAAAGAGTAGGAAAGAAAAAGAAAAAATGAGTAAGAAGGACAATAGAATAGAATATGAAAAAGAATTAGAAAAGATGATGAAAGAGATTAATAAAGAAAGAAATTGTATAGAATGATGAAGTAAGTAAATTGAATAGATAATGTTGAATAGAAATAAGGAAAGAAAAGAAATATGGAAAGTAAGTTAAAAAGAAAGTATAAGTATAAAGATAAGATGAAGAATAATGTAAAATAAAAAAAGTATAAGAAAGAGAGGTAGAAGAGTAGAAAGAAAGAAGAATGAAAGAAAGAAAAAAGATAAGAAAGATATACGATAAGAAGAAAGAAAGAAAGAAGAAGATAAGATAAGAAAAGAATAGAAGAAAATGATAGAAGTAATGAAAGAAAGATAAAGAAAAAGAAAGAAGAAAATTGAAAAGATAAGTCATAGATAATAAATAAGAAAGAAAAGTACAAAGAAAAGAAAGAAGAAAGAAAGAAAGAAAGAAAAAGAAAAGAAGAAAAGAAAGAAAGAAGAAAGAGAAGAAAGAAAGAAGATAAAAGAAAGAAAGAAAGAAAAGAAGATAGAAAAGAAAGAAAAGAAAGAAAGAAGAAAGAAAGAAAAGAAAGAAAAGAAAGATGAAAGAAAGAAAGAAAGAAGAAAGAAAGAAGAAAGAAAAGAAGAAAGAAAAGAAAGAAAGAAAGAAGAAAAGAAAGAAAGAAAGAAAGAAAGAAAAAAGAAAGAAAGAAAAGAAGAAAGAAAGAAAGAAGAAAGAAAGAAAGAAAGAAAGAAAGAAAAGAAGAAAAAGAAAGAAAGAAAGAAAAGAAAGAAAAGAAAGAAAAGAAAGAAGAAAGATAGAAATGAAGATAGAATAGAAAAGAAAGTAGAAAGAAGAAAGAAAGAAAGAAAAAGTAGATAGAAAAGAAAAAAGAAAGAAGAAAAAGAAAAGAAAGAAAGAAAGTAGAAAAGAAAGAAAGAAAGAAAGAAAGAGAAAGATAAGAAAGAAAGATAGAAAAAGAAAGAAGAAGAAAGAAGAGAAATAGAAAAGAAAAGAAAGAAAGTAGAGAAGAATAGAAAATAAGAAAGAAAGAAAAGAAAGAGAAAGAAAGATAGAAGAAAAAAGAAAGAAAGAAAAAGAAAAGAAAGAAAGAAAGATAGAAAAAAGAAAGAAAGAAGAAAGTAAAGAAAGAAAGAAAGATAGAAAAAGAAAAGAAAGAAAAAAAGATAGAAAGAAAAAGAAGCTTCAACGTCTCGTTTTTGTCCCCAGACTTTTGGCCAAGTGCAGACCAGTGTTCAGACTGAAAGACATTGATTCATTATTCAGTAAATGGCGTCACTGTCGTCTTAGTATTGCTACATACCTTGTTAGTTTGATTGAATTAACTTGTCACATGGTTGAGTTCCCTAAGATAGCTTTAGACTTGAAAGGCTAATCGTGTGCTTGGTTTTTAATTGTTTGCTTTTGAATCAGACTTAGACTTGCTTTTAACATAGTGTTAGCCCTGATGTGGCCACAGGGGGTCGGCTGGGCTACAAGCAGCACAATTTGATTCGATACCTTAAGTTGTCCTCCAATTTCCAGACTTCGAGTACATTTGAAAAAGGCTTTAGCATCTCACTATTTTCCTCGAAGAGTTTGGACATGTTGCAAAATGCAGATTAATCTTTAAACTGGAAAAGTGCAACGCATTGCTTATTTATTTGTGTTTGCTTCGTTGTTGTATTCTTTTGGTTCCTGATCTTATCAATGTTTGAATTATTTGTTACTATGGTTGATTACATTATTTGGCCTCTAAGTTTCTGGACTACGTTTACATTTTGAAAAGCTGTCAATGTTTTCATTTATTTGTTTATTAGTTTACATTTTAAGTAGCTGACAACGTCTCCATTTATTTATTTATTGTTATTTATTTATTTATTACCAAGGAGGTGAGACGTGTTGCCAAATGTACTTCAATGCCCACACTGAAGATGATCAAATCATTATTCAGTTATTTGTTTCGTTATATCCGATCAATATCACGTCATGATTTTGGTCATGTGATTGAATTATCTTGTTACTGTGGTTTCTTTGTCTGTTTATCATTCAGTTTATAGACTACGTTTTCATTTCAAAGAAATCATAACCTCTCAAGTTATTTTTGTGTGTGCTTTTTTTCTTCCACAAAGTTTCCAGTCCAGTTTACACTCTAATTTCAAATAAGGGTTGAAACATGTTGCAAACAAGAACAAGAAATACATTCAGCCAAGTGGTAGTTTTTCTACGAATACATTTTGGTATTAATACCAACACACACACTCACACACATATGCACACACACACACATATATGCATACACACACAACACACACACACACACACACACACACACACACACACACACACACACACACACACACACACACACACACACACACACAACACACACAACAACACACACAGAGCCACACACAAACAAACAAACAACACACACACAAACATATACACACACACACACACACACACACATACATATATACACACACCGCACGCACACACACAAATACACACCCCTATTCAGTAAAATCAAAATGCAAACAAAAAAATCCAAATTGGAAGAGCTTAATTCAGTATTTAGTAAATAATTTTGTAATCTTACAAATATGGATAAACTGCATTCATTATATTCTTGTTGCATTAATTTGTCTTTCTTATGTCACAACGGATTCACTCTGTGAAATTCAGGTTGCAGCGCCATTCGTTTAAAGTCTGTTTTCTGTATGCATACATAGTTTTGAAAACACGATCAAAGTCCATTTTTTGTACAGAATTTTGCCAAGGACAGCTCTTTTGTTGCCATGAGATATTTAATGTGCGCCGAGTGCGCGCTACATAAAAAAACCTCGGTTTTATCGTCTTATTAGAAAAATGACTTTGTTAGTGTGATATGGCTTGGCTATCTTATTTTTTGCCTCTCAATTTCAAGACTACGCGTACATTTCACTGAGGTCTCAAAGTGTCGATTAGCACTATTTAGAGATACGAAATCGGCAATGCATAAAAGTCTTTAATAATGGCATCCGACCAAAGAGCTAAAAGATGTTGCGAAGTGCAGATGGCTGTTGAGAAGAGAAAACAGCAGCGTCTGATTTATCGGAATTTCAGAAAATGATTTCTTCAAGTATTGATGCCAGCAGTGCTGCGAAAATAGTATTGAAGTTCTCTGTTTTGCCCGAACGGAGTGGGCGTTACTGTGGTTTGAAAGGCCAAAGCATGTTAACATCGATGGTGTTCTTGCGAAATTTGGATATTATTTCTCCC
>JAPXFY010000016.1:50320249-50322749 GCA_030674185.1 Monoplex corrugatus
GCACGCAACATCTGGTCAATATCTCGAGTTCAATCTCAGCACGCAACATCTGATCAATATCTCCAGTTCAATTTCAGCACGCAACGTATGATCAATATTTCGAGTTCAATCTCAGCACGCAACGTATGATCAATATCTCCAGTTCAATCCCGGCCACACACACACACACACACACACACACACACACACACACACACACACACACACAACACACACACACACACACACACACACACACACACACACACACACACACACACACACACAACACACACACACACACAAACACACACACACACAAACACACACACACTACACACACACACACACACACACACACACACACACACACACACACACACACACACACACACACACACCACACACACACCACACACACACACACACACAAACACACACACACAAACAACACACAACACACACACACAACAACACACACACCCCACACACACACACACACACACACACACACACACACACACACACACACACACACACACACACACACACACACACACACAAAACTGGCCTGTTTACTGTCCATTTCAATGCGAGCCTCAATGCGAGCGTCGGATTCACATGCTAATGGTTGCGGGTTCGAATCCCGGGAGTGCGCTACATTAAAAAAACTGCCCTTCTAACTGTCCCATCTTAACAACATTGTTGTTCTGGTGGTGTCAGTGTAGGATTAGGTAAGTCCTCCTGTCCCCACTTCCCCCACTTCCCTGAGATGGTCATTCCCGTCGGCCGTATCACCTGAGGTGAGTGCTGACGTAAAAACTGATTTAAACCAATCCGTCCATCTCAATGTTTCCATCATTCGGGCTGAGTCAGCTTGGTAATTCATAGGCCTCTTCATCTCCTCCTCTTTTCTACTTTCAAGACTTTGCCAGCTGTACAAGGTTTCGTACAGGTTCAGGAAGTCTGCCAGATCATTTCCAGAAGAGTTGGGTGGAATGCGTATGGAATTGTCGGAGCGCGACGAATCCCTTTCGAACGAAGTCCAAACTTCAAAACTCAGTACTACTACTACTACTACCACTACTGCTATTACTGCTGCTGCTGCTGCTGCTATTACTACTACTACTACTGTATTACTACTACTACTATTACTACTATAAGAGAGTCCTTGAATGTTATATAGAACCAATACTGTTGTACGGATGCGAGGCGTGGACAGTCAGCAAACAAAGCCAGAGCAAGATTGAGGCAGCCGAGATGTGGTTTCTAGGAAGAATGTTGAGAGTTCCATGGACAGCAAAGAAAACAAACGAGACAGTCTTGATGGAGGCAGACACGAGTAGATCACTCATAAGGAAGATTAGAAAAAGACAGGCAACATTTATAGGCCATTTTATGAGGAAGGGGGATTTGGAGCACCTGGTCACAACGGGAAAGCTGGAGGGAAAGAGAGCACCAGGTAGACCCAGGGAGAGAATGCTGGACGGACTTGCAGAGTAGCTGGAGACAAGGAGGGTGGGGGAGATGCTAGGGGCAACGAGAGATAGAGATGGTTGGAAGTCCATGGTCGCCAACGCACACGCAGGCACGCACGCACACACACACACACACACATACACACACACACACACACACACACACACACACACACACACACACACACACACACACACACACACACACACACACACGTAGTGTGCAAACAAAACAGGAATATCATAATAACCCACTTACACAGTGAGGAAAAACACAACTTGCAACACACGCACTGGAAAATATGTTATAAAGTACTATAAAAAGGAAAGAAAGAAAGAAAGGAAGAAAAAAGAAGAAAGAAAGAAAGGAAGGAAGAAAGAAAGAAAGAAAGGAAGAAAAAAAGAAAGACAGAAAGGAAGGAAGAAAGAAAGAAAGAAAGAAAGAAAAGAAGAAAGAAAGAAAGAAAGAAACAAATAGGCAAACAGACAGACAGATGAACAAACAGACAGACAGACAAACAAACAAACAAACAAACAGCCAGCCAGACAAACAAACAAACACAGACAGACTGATAAGCAAACAGACAGACAGACAAACAAACAAACAAACAAACACAAGAAAGAAAGGAATCCTCAGAATCACGTAACGAAAGCTCAAACAAACAAACAAACAAACACAAGAAATCCTTACAATCATGTAACGAAAGCTCAAACAAACAAACAAACAAACAAACAAACAAACAAACAAACAAACAAACAAACACAAGAAATCCTTAGAATCATGTAACGAAAGCTCAAAAAACAAACAAACAAACAAACAAACAAACACAAGAAATCCTTACAACCATGTAACGAAAGCTCAAACAAACAAACACAAGAAATCCTTACAACCGTGTAACGAATGCTCTATTCTATCATAGAGTGTCGTCTCTTCTCTTGGTGGTGTGGAAGCGGTAGTCTATGGGAGTTTGTTAACCTGGTCTATATACAGATCCGCTTGAATGGATATGGCACAAGTTCTATCTGTGGTTGTCAGTCGGTGA
>JAPXFY010000016.1:50325249-50330249 GCA_030674185.1 Monoplex corrugatus
CGCACACACATCATAGTGAAAAGACGTTAATTTAAATGAAAGAACGAACGAACGAATGAACGAACGCACACACACACGCACGCACACATACATACACACACGCACGCTCACATACACACACACACACACACACCACACACGCTCACACACAAGCACGCACACACACACACACACACGCACACACACACACACATACACGCGCGCACGCGCACACACATACACACACGCACCCACCACCCACCACCCACACACACATACACACGACAAGACCTCACTTTGGAGTTTGGGGAATGTTTTGGAGTTTGTTCAAGGGGGGTTAGTCGCACTCAGACATTCCCATATGCACTCGACCCAAATCTATCAACAATGATCTGGCAGACTTCCTGACCCTACCAAAACCCTATGCGCTGGCAAGGTCTTGGAATGGGAATGGGAGGGGGGGGGGAGGGAATAGAAGGACCTGTGAAACACCAAGTTGACATAACGTGGCTGCCAGAAACATTGATAAAACAGGCAGCGGACAGGCCAGGTTTCCCATGTTGGAGATATCAATCAGATCTTGAGTCCACGGCCATATCAAAAGAATCAACTCTCAGAAAGCACCGGGTAGGGGTACTAGTCGGTTCTTTTATCTACCTACTGTATACAGACAGATCAATCATTCAACCGCAGTGCTGATAGCAGTGACTTTTTTGCCCCCTGCTTTCTTCAGCTCGAGGTGGTGGCTTAACCCTTTGACTCCCGCACCCTATCCGCCAACTTCAAAAACTTAACCCTCTGATTCTCTCACCCTATCCACCAGCTTCCTGCAGGAAGCTGGTGGATAGGGTGAGGGAATCAGAGGGTTAAGTTTTTGCTTTGGTTGCATGGTTGACAATGCGGGATGCTGGTGGACGGGGTGCGGGAGTCAAAGGGTTAATGGTGAAAAGACTTTCCACGGAACGAGCTGGACTGGGTTGGATGTTTTCGCTTTTGTAACACGGAAATTTTCCTGTTGCTGTATCCACGATTTCAACGTGTGGAATTCAGGGAAAGCCCGTCGCCGCACTGTAGCGCCACTCATTTTTTTCCTGTGTTTCTTTCTCTCTCTCTTTCTCTCTCTCTCTCTCTCTCTCTCTCTCTCTCTCTCTCTCTCTGTGTACGTGTGAATATGTGTTAATGTGTGTATGTGTGTGCGTGCATGTGCGCATGCGTACGTGTGCGTGTGTGAGTGTGAGTGAGTGTGTGTGTGTGTGTGTGTGTGTGTGAGTACCTGTATGTGCGCATGTGTGCATGTATGTTGTGTGTGTGCGAATATATGAGCTCGTAAGTGAGTGAGAGTGTGTATATGTGTTTCCTGTATGTGAACTTTTGTGTACCTACAAAATTGCAAAAGTATTATAAAAATGACATCAACAGTAATGATAATGATTATAATAATGACAATAACAATAGTAATAGTAATAACGATCATGTGAATGCTTGTGAGTAACGTGTGTATGTATGTGTGTGTGTGTTTCCTGTATGTGTGAACTTTTGTTTACCTACAAAAATGAACTCGAGACAGTACATGTAGATTCGAACCCATGACTGTATCAAGAGAACCAACCATCCTGCGTTAAACTGCAAACTCATTGACCAAAAGTACATACATGTCAACCCCACCATAATGAGTACTTGTACAGCGCATCATCTCGCAGGAGCTATTGTTGTTATTATTATTTTCGTTTAAAGCCCAGCCGACTGCGTAGAGCCATATCAGGGCTATAACCATTTCAAAACATACACAATACTTCAACAGGAAAAAAAAAAGGAAAAGAAAATTAACAATGCATTCGCGCACATAATCTATGAAGATGCCCCTGG
Organism: Monoplex corrugatus; assembly: GCA_030674185.1. Classification (NCBI taxonomy): domain Eukaryota; kingdom Metazoa; phylum Mollusca; class Gastropoda; order Littorinimorpha; family Ranellidae; genus Monoplex; species Monoplex corrugatus. Next base: position 50,327,095 of record JAPXFY010000016.1, read on the forward strand.
CGTTGACCACTCAGTCCAATTTATCACACACCGGATTTAGAAAACACACCAGAATACAAATTTATACGAAAGTAAGAACATTAAAACATATTTATAAAAACGGGCCTGAATTACCTAAAATACTTCCGCATATCTCATTTCCCTTGAGTCAAAAATGCACTTATTAATGTACCCAATTATCAATCCTAACAAAAAGTACATAAGACTTTATCGAACACATACAGGTGAATGGACCAGAAAGGCAGATAATGTCAGGAAGAAATGACAGAAAACAAAGGAACAAGGCAGAAACAAAGAGGGTGACAGAAACGAGGAAATTTCCAGCACAGAATATCCAAAAGGTGGGGATACTATTTATACTGAAAGAGCCCCCGGCATCCCCATGGGGGTTCGCAGGAGCTCTAAGCGCTTCACAAGAGCATAAGTGTAAAGGTGGACATGTTTAAAGCAAAGGCATGTCAACCCCTAATGTATGTTCAAACGGACGAACTACAACACACAGAATACTGAAGAAGTGTTAAAAATGAGTTGTCATGAAATATCTACTTCCACATGTCAATCGCCCATGCAACGACTATGGTAGCCGAGATTAAAAAAAAATTGTATGTTGCCATGGTACTGTGCCACCCATTTTATTTCTTTTTTTTTTCTTCTTCTTGTATGTTTCATAGTAATAACTCAGGATTTCTTTCAATTCCAAAGTCCAGTTAGAGATACTGGGCAAATACCAAGATATTTTGTGAGCTTTATGCGAAAAAACAGTAACAAGAAATAATACAAACGAGCAAAACAAACAAACAAACAAACAAACAAACAAACAAGCAAGCAAGCAAGCAAACAAACAAACAAACGACCAGACGTCGTCAATCCTTGATCCCTGCTTTCAGGCTTGAGCCGTATTGCTGTTACTGCACCGAGTGGTCTGTTTCGAAAGCGCTTGAAAAGGCTACCTCCAACTTGGTAATAAGGTGACCATCCCCAACCAAACGGTCACAGGTAGAGGATGGCGGATGGCCTTCTGGTACAGAGTTTTGCTGCGAAAGGAGCCAGGCTTGTCCAGACGAATGAGCAATCCTGGACTGCCTGACGATGGTGTCTCTCAGGATAAGGCAGGATTGCACTTGGCAAGGCCACATGTAGAAGTCACCCTATATGTCCTCCTATGACGGATTTTCAGTTTTAGTTTCAGTTTCTCAAGATGATGTCGCTGCGCTCGGAACGAATTCCATATGCACTAACGTCACGCGTACTCTGTGTATGGTGATCATAGCACAAGCCTTAAGCTGTACCTAAACCCCTGATCTGGCCAGGTCCTGAGGCCCTACCTAGACTATGTTTTACCTAGTCTTTATTTTACACTGGTGTTTTATCAGCCTACCCCTGGAACATGACGGAGTTATCATGCGGTTAATGTTCTCCTGAAGCACTAGTCCCCTGCACTCACAAGGTAAGCCTTTTTTGCCATGAACGTGTTAATCCCTACAGAAAATCTGAAGGGCTGAAATCAGAGGTACCAGGCCTGCATGCGCCTTATAGCAAACCATGCAACAATTCAAGTTTAACACTTTGACTCCTGCACCCCGTCCATCAGCATCCTGCTTTGTCAACCATGCTAGCAGAGCTAGCAAAATAAACTTAATCCTTTGACCCCTTACCCTATCCACCAGCTTCCTGCAGGAAGCTGATGAATATGGTGAGGGAGTCAAAGGGTTAAGTTTTTGCAGTTGCTGGACAGGGTGAGCGGTCAAAGGGTTAACGCAAAGGTCCACAACGGTCATCTACGTCAGACGAGAACAGCGCTCGCCCATTGGGGTCTCCTACAGGGTGGAGCTGCGCAGGGTCCTGTGCACAAACTGGATACAGTGGGGTGACAGGAGACATGGCTGATTTTAGCTCCTTTGACTACCAAGCTTCATGGCAGCCCGTATGAAATAAACAATCACGATTACATTGACATTGCCTGATGTTGGCTGACCATGTAGGTCACATACATGTGAAGAATGGAGAGAGAGAAGAGAAGAGAAGGAGAGAGAGAGAGAGAGAGAGAGAGAGAGAGAGAGACGACAGAGACAGAGACAGACATAGACAGACAGACAGACAGAGACAGAGACAGACAGACAGACAGACAGAGGCAAACAGACAGACAGACAGAGAGAGGCAAACAGACAGACATACAAAAAGACAGACAGACAAACAAAGAGAGAAACACACACACACACACACACGCCGCGCGCACACACATAGAGACAGAGAGACATACAGACAGAGAGTCAGACAGACAGACAGACAGACGGACAGACAGACAGAGAAACAGAGGGAGACACACGCAGATAGATAGAGAGAAAGTGAAGAGAGAGAGAGACAGACAGGCAGACAGACAGACACAGACAGACAGACAGAGAGAAGGAGAAAGAGAGAATGAGAGAGACAGAGAGACAGAACACACACACACACACACATACACACACATACAGAAAGAGAGAGAGAGAGAGAGAGAGAGAGAGAGAGAGAGAAGAGAGAGAGGGACAGACAGACGACGACAGACAAAAAAGACAGACAGAGATAGAGATAGAGACAAAGAAAAAGAAACAGACACACTGGAGAGAGAGAAGAGAAGAGAGAGAGAGAGAGAGAGCAAGAGAGAGCGAGCGAGAGAGAGAGAGAGAGAGAGAGAGAGAGAGAGACAGAGAGAAGACAGAGAAAGAAACACAAACACACACACCGCACGCACACACACAAAACACACAACAACACAGAGGGATAGAGGGAGACAAAGACAGACAGAGACAGAGGGAGACACAGATACACGCACAGAGACAGAGAGAGAGAGAGCGAGATCAGACAGACAGACAGACAGAGACACAGAGCGAGACAGAGACAGTGAGAGAGAGACAGAAAAACAGAAAGAGAGGGGGGGGGGAGAAAGAGAGAGAGAAAGAGAGAAAGAGAGAGACAGGCAGACAGACAGGCAGGTAGGCAGGCAGGCAGGCAGACATACAAACAGACAGACGGACAGACAGACAGTCAGACAGACAGACAGATAGACAGACAGAACTGAAATCAGAAAATGCTCAATAAGTCCAGGACAACACAAGTATTAGGACCCCCTAGACCTGTCGGGTGGCTTTTGCATTCATGCCGGCCAGAAGTCGTTA
>JAPXFY010000016.1:50332749-50342749 GCA_030674185.1 Monoplex corrugatus
CGGGAGTCAAAGTCAACAGACTGGCGTCAAGCCAAGCAAAAACCTAAAAACATGTTTAAGTCAACCTAGATGATTTTGAGGGGAACTTCTTTTGTTTCCTTACATTGTGTAACCGTGTCCTCATCATATTGCGAGCGTTCAAAGTAGAATTTGATAAGGAAATTTGTTAAAATGTCAGTTTAAAGATGATATCGCCATTTTATGAGGAAAGGGGAATTGGAGCACCGGGTCACAACAGTAAAGCTGGAGGGAAAGAGAGCACCAGGTAGACCCAGGGAAAGAATACTGGACGGACTTGCAGAGTAGCTGAAGACAGACAGGGTGGAAGATGTGCTTGCGGCAACAAGGGATAGATACATATGGAGGGCCATGATCGCCAACGCCATGTGGCAAGGCACTTGATGATGATGATGGATGATTGCCTTCAAAACAAACCAATTTCAAAACTCTCTTAATTAAATTAAGCGAAATTGAAAGTATTCACACGATGTGTATAGTAACCATACTACACAGAACTTTTGTCATATCATACCTCAGCGTACAACAGTTGTGTCTGTAAGTTCTAAAAAATTTGAGAGTTTTGACAATGATCGCTAAGAAAAAAGTTGGAAAACTTCGGGCGACCTTTTACCACTTCTTCATTTTCACCATTTAATAGCAATGGCTGAGCACAGAGAGGGTGGAAGATGTACTTGCAGTGACAAGGGATAGATTCGTATGGAGGGCCATGTTCGCAACGCCATGCGGCAGGACACATGACGATGATGATGATGAATAGCAATAACTCTCGTACTATTAATGTTAGAGATTTGATTAACAAAACTGTTGGAAAGAGCTTTTAAAAGAATTGTTTAAACTTTCAATGATATGAATATCTTCATACTCCCAAAGTGAACTTTGGCCCCTTTTTGTGAAAATGGGCCACATTTTGTATCGAAGAATAACAACAACATATTCTATCCATGTTATTTAGAAGAACAACAAAACTATATTCTATCCATGCTGTATAGAAGAACAACAAAAATTCCATCCATATTGTCTAGAACAATAACAGCATAATCTATCCATGCTCTACAAAGAACAACACCAAAACATTTTATCCATGCTATACAGACGAACAACAATATATTCTATCCATGTTGTATAGAACATCAACAATATATTCTATCCACGTTGGAAGAACAACACCCACACATTCTATCCCTGCTATACAGTCGAACAAAACATTTCTATCCATGTTGTATAGAACAACAACAACAACAACAACAACTATTCTATCCATGTTGTATAGAACCAACAACATATTCTATCCATGTTGTATAGCAACAACAACAACAACATATTCTATCCATGTTGTATACAACAACAACATATTCTATCCATGTTGTATAGAACAACAACATATTCTATCCATGTTGTATACAACAACAACAACATATTCTATCCTGTTGTATACAGAACAAAACAACATATTCTATCCATGTTGTATAGAACAACAACAACAAACTATTCTATCCATGTTGTAAAGAAACAACAACAACAACATTTCTATCCTGTTTGTATAGAAGAAGAAGAACAACAACATAATTCTATCCATGTTGTAAGAACAACAACAACAACAACAACATATTCTATCCATGTTGTATAAACACAAACAACAACAACAACATATTCTATCCATGTTGTAAGAACAACAACAACAACAACATGTTCTATCCATGTTGTATAGAAGAACAACACCCGCACATTCTATCCATGCTATACAGACGATTAACAACATATTCTATCCATGCTGATTAAAAGAACAACAACAACACATTTATTCACATTTTTTAGAACAACAACAACACATATTCTATCCATGTTATCTAGAAGAACAACAAAACCTATTCTACCCATGCTGTATAGAAGAACAACACACGCATTATATCATGTTGTCTAGAACAATAACAACATATTTTATTCATGTTATACAGAAGAAGAACAAAATAACACATTCTATCCACTTTGTCTAAACATGACAACATATTCTATGCATGTTACACAGAAGAACAACACCAACACATTTATCCATATTGTCTGAACAACAACAACAACACTTCTATCCATATTGTCTAGAACAATAACAACATATTCTATCCATGTTGTATATAAGAACAACACCCACACGTCTATCCACGCTGTACAGATGAACAACAACATATTCTATCCATGTTGCGTAAAAGAACAACACAACACATGTTATCCATATTGTCTAGAACAACGACAACAACAACAACAACATATTCTATCCATGTTATGAAAACAAAAACAACACATTCTACCGATGTTATACTGAAGAACAATAACAACATTTCTATCCATGTTATCTAGAGAAAAACAACAACAACAAATATCAAATTTTAGTCATAGGGTCTATGATCCAGTCGACCGCTGAGCCCATCTCAAAGCTGATGTTTTGGAGTCCGAAATTTGTTCAAAAGGGAATTCATCGCACTTAATCATCATCACCAGGTGCCTTGCCGCATGGCGTTGGCGATTATGGACTTCCATCTGTTTCTATCCCTTGTTGCCTCTAGCATCTCTTCCACCCTCTCTGTCTTCAGCCACTCTGCAAGTCCGTCTAGTATCTTCTCCCTTAGTCTACCCGATGCTCTCCTTCCCTCCAGCTTTCCCGTTGTGACCAGGTGTTCCAATTCCACTTTCCTCATAAAATGGCCTATGAATGTTGCCTGCCTTTTCCTAATCTTCCTTATGAATGATCTACTTGTGTCTGCCTCCATCAAGATTGTCTCGTTTGTTTTATTTGCTGTCCATGGAACTCTCAACATCCTTCTTAGAAACCTCATCTCGGCTGCCTCAATCTTGTTCTGGCATTGCTTGTTGACTGTCCACGCCTCGCAACCTTACAACAGTATTGATTGTATATAACATTCAAGAACTGTCTTCCTGATGTTAATTGATAGGCATTTGTTGGTAAGAATGCTTTCCATCTTCATGAATGCTGTTTTGGCTTGGCTATTTCTGATGTGCATCTGCTGTCTGGTGAAATGATCGTTCCCGGGTATTTAAACTTACCAACCTGTCTCAAGGTTGTACCGTTTGCTGATATTTTGCATGAAGGGATTTCATGTTTTTTACTGATCACCATGACTTCAGTCTTCCTGCTGTTTAGTTCCAACCTCTTAACTTTGCTTTCTATTTCAAGTATATTCACAAGGTTTTGTAGGTCATCGCACTTAGGCAGTTCCATATACGCTCCATCCAAATCTGCCAGCAATTATCTGTCTGGCAGACTCCTTGAGCCTGCACAAACCCATGCACTGGCAAGGGGGAGGGGGAAGGGAGGGGGCAGGACTTATAAGACACAAACGTCACCAGAATGACAGGAACATCAAGCTTGGCAAGGTGTAGGCTAGTTTTCATGTTGTGGGCTGGAACTGAACTCAAGATATCAGATTTTGAATGCAGGGTTTTATCGAACGAGCGTAGTCAAACAAATAGAAGAACATAGGAACAACTGAAACTGAAAGATCAAACTATCTTTAAGACATAAAGAGCATAAACAGCTGAAACTGAAAAAAAACTATCCTTAAGACAGACAAAGCAGAAACAACTGAAACTGAAAATCAAATATCTTACTTAAGACAGAAAGAGCATAACAGCTGAAACTGAAAAGAAAACTATCCTTAAGACAGACAAAGCAGAAAAAACTGAAACTGAAAATCAAAATATCTTTAAGAAAACAAGCAACTGAACTGAAATAAAAAGACAGAAAAACAAAACAACCAAAACTGAAAATTAAAACGATCTGAAAGACGGAAAATGCATGAAACAAATGAAACTGAAAACCAAACTATCTTTGACGCAGAGGAAAGCAGAAGAATTATTATAAGGAACAAATGAAAATGAAAGTCACACTCACCTTAACATAGAAAACGTTCACACGACTAGAGCTGAAAGTTCTAGTACTTAACACTCAGGTTTCATTTCACTGCTCCCGGCAAACATACGGCAAACCCTTCTGCTCTGCATTCCCCAAACCACAGAACTGAAGGCCTCGAACCTGAAATCAGCCGGCGAATGTCTGAAGGGCGGATTAAATGACTCAATTGAGCGTTAAGCGGCCAACCGATTGGCAGCCGATTAAAGCTAACAGCACAGGGATAGGTTTTGTTGTCGATCCATTTTCATTCTTCTCCTGCTTTACTCAGGATTAGGGATTTGGTGTATGTCCAACATATGGTGTTTTCACTATACGTGTTTTTCCCTTTCTCTTTTCTGCTTGTAGTGTTGTCAAGTTGGTTAAGTACTCGCTCTCGCTCTCTCTTCTCTCTCTCTCTCCTCTCTCCTCCCCCTGTGTGTGTCTGTCGCTGGTCTCTGTCTGTCGCTGTCTCTCTCTCTGTCTGTCGCTGTCTCTGTCTCTCTCTCTCTGTCTCTGTTGTCTGTCTGTCTGTCTCTTTCTCTCTCTCTCCCCCCCCCCCTCTTTGTCTCTGTCTGTCTGTCTGTCTGTATCTGCCTCTTTCTCTCTGTCTATCTGTCGATTTGACTTTCTGTCTCTCTCCGTCTGTCTGTCTGTCTGTCTGTGTCTCTGTGTGCCTCTGTCTCTCTTCTCTCTGTCTGTCTGTCTGTCTGTCTGTCTGTCTGTCTCTCTCTCAGCTTGTATACATGGACGAAAAACTCACATGGGAAGTCCATACTGGTCATCTTCATGAAACTCTCTCTAGGAATGTATTTCTTCTTAGTAATCTGTTATTATCTTGTCAACACTAAAGCAAAACACCCATGTCACGCTGTCTGTATGAAATCCCATACTAATTATGCATCAACAGTATGGAATGGTTGCCGTGAAGCTCTGATAAGCAATAAAGAAGGAACACTACTAATAACTGAAACTTCCCTAACCACAAGCCAACGATTTTAAACAGCAGGAATACTCACTTAAAAATCAATTTAAGTACAACGAAAACACAGGTATACAAACACTGCACACAGAACCGCCACCAGATACTTTACTGAGCTAGTTACCCCTTGCCAACCACACTACACAAATTCAAAACATTAATTAAGATTAGACACACGTAAAACAAGCATTTCAGAGTCCGGTAAATATCCCTGGAATAAACTGCCCACTAACTTCATGTCAACGCACATGACTGAACAGCTTTTAGCGGAAGCTTTACAAAATGTCTGTTTGAAATAATGTAAACAGTTATTTAACTGAAAGCCCTTTTGTACTTATACATGCTGTCCTAATGAAGACCTTTAGTCAGCCTCAGTGGTACACACAGGTCTGATTTTATTACTGTAAAGTTGTTTGTATTTGTTGTTATAGCTTATTATTCGTTTGTTTGTTGTCGTTGTTGTTATTGTTTGTTGTCGGTTTTATTGATTTGTTGCTGTTGTTGTTGTCTTATTTTCAGAGAAACACACACACACACACACACACACACACACACACACACACACACACACACACACACACACACACACACACACACACACACACACACACCACACACACTCATACACACACACACACGCATACACACACACGCAACACACACACACGCACACGCAAACACGCACACACTCAAACATACACATGCACAAACACACACAAACACACAAACACAAACACATGCACAAACACACACACACAGAAACACACACATACACAGACACGCACACACATACACATATAAATGCACACTCACGCACACACACAAGAAGGCATTCGCACACACACATACTAACACACACACATACACATACAAAGCATAATACACACTTATACACACATACCTAACGCACCACGCACCACACACGCAAACAGCCACACACACAAACACACATGCACACACAAGCATAACACTACACACACACAACACACACACACACACACAACACACACACACAACACACACAAAACATACACACACAAGCATACACGCACACAACACACACAAACATACGCACACACAAACAGACAGACACACACACACAAACACAAAATACACACACACATACACATACACACGTGTGAGTGAGCACGCCTTAGGGGTGACCACAAGGGGTGTTGAGACTACCGGCACCCGTTTAATCCCTTTCAACCAATTGGACTGTAATATACACACGATGGCCAAACCATTCTTTTTGTTCTCCCATTTAACTGCCAATAACAACAATTCCTAACGTTCCCATTATTCCTTGTGGAATATCTCTCGGTTTTTGTGTGCTTTCTTGTTTGTTCATTTATTTATTTATTTATTTATTTATTTATTTGTCTATTATCTATTATTTATTTATTCATTTGTTTATTTATTTATGTACCTACATTTATATTTCCTTATTTGTTTCTTCGTTCATTCGTTTGTTCGTTCGCTTTTTTGTGTGTTTGTTAGTTCGTTTGTTCATTCGTTTGTTTGTGTGATTTTGTTTACAAATTTGTCCATTTGTTTGTTTGCATTTTGTTTCTTTGTTCGTTGTTTGTTTATTCATCTATTTATTTGCTCGTTTGTTTGCTTGTTTGTTTGGTCGTTCGTTCATTTGATCGTTTATTTGTTTGCTTGTTTGTCTATTTGTTGTTGTTGTTTTGATGTCCAGTAACAGTCGTGGCATGCTTTGAATTTGAGCATTCTGTTTCCTTTGAAACACAGGTTGTTTATGTGTTCGTCCCAACTCATGTCTTTGGCCACGGTGACACCAAGGTAGTAGATGTTACGGTGTCGAGGGATTATCCGTGAAGGGAATAGTCGTAGTGAAGTGGGGACCTACTCCTTGTGACACGAAGGGCTTGGCATTTCGCAGGATGAAACTCCATATCCCAGCTCCTCTCCCAATGGGCTAGGCGTTGGAGATCTTCTTGGAGCTGTTCTTGGTCTTGGCTGTTGGCTATCATCCTGGATACTGCTGTGTCATCGGCGAACATCCGTGCCTTTGCTAAGAGCTTCTCAGGGAGGTCGTTAAATATATACTAGGAACAAGCATGGACCTAGCAGAGACCCCTGAGGTACACCAGATTTGACGCTCACTGCGGAGGAGGACGCTCCACCCACTACTACTGCTTGCTGCCGATCCTTGAGAAAGTTGGAGATTCATGCTCCTGTAGTTCCTCTGATGCTGTATCTCTGGAGTTTATGCATTAGCAAAGAGTGATTGACCTGGTCAAATGCCTTTGAAAAATCCATTATGAGGACATCGGTCTGTTTGCCTCTTTCCAGGTTTGCAGTCAGCTCTTCAGTAAACTCAAGGAGTTGGGTCTCACATGATCTTCCTTTTCTAAACCCATGCTGGTTGTCCCTCAATATCTGGTGGCTCTCAAGGTGTTTCATTACTGCGCTAACTATGATGTGCTCCAACATTTTGCACACAATGCTGGTAAGGGAGACTGGCCGGTAGTTGGCTGGGTTGTACTGTTCTCCCTTCTTGAATATTGGTGCTACATGTGCTGTCCTCCAGTCTGCTGGTACGATACCTGTGGACAGGGATAAATGGAACAGTATAGTTAGGCCAGGCGTGAGCTCCTCTGCCAGTTCTTTGAGAACTCTTGAACGGATTCCATCAGGTCCATAGGCCTTGTGGGGGTTTAGATTTTTCAGCATTGACTTCACGCCATTTTCGCTGATGGTGATGTTGTTCATGGATGGTATGTCAGTATTGGGCATCCCAGTCTTGTCCTGAAACTCCCCTCTTTATATTGTCTTCCATTCCCAAACACTGATTGGAACTGCTGGTTGAGGACTTCTGCCTGTTCCTTTGGATTGGAGGTCATTCGGCCATTCTTCTTGAGGGGAGAGACACCATGTTTGATGACTTCTGGTGTTTGATGTAGCTCCAAAAGCGCTTGTTCTTAGCTGCCTGGTCTGGTGTCTCATTCTTGGTAAAGATGTCGTTCAGGTATTTCCAATAGGGTCGGCGGAGCTTCCGTTGTACAGAGCGTCGGAGAGTCTTCATTTCAGCCTCCAGTTCCTCAGACCCGGTTTTGCGCATTCTTTTGAATACTCTGTCCCTCTTGTGTATGAGTCTCCGGATTTCTTCTGTAACCCAAAGTTGGCTGTTCCTGTCTCTGGCTGTTGTTATATTAGTTATTATTTTCCCCTTTTTTTTCTGGAGTTCAGATTATTGCACGTAAACTGGTTTGCACACAGTGTGCAGGTTGTATGTTGCGCGTGTGTGTTGTGTTGTGTGTGTGTGTTTGTTTGTTGTGTTTGTGTAGGTGTGTGTATGGTCTGTCTGTGTGTTTGTGTGTATATGAGTGTGTATGTGTGTGAATGTGTTTGTGTTGTGTTCTACTGTGTGTTTGTGTGTATGTGAATGTGCATGTATATGTGCGCATGTGTGTGTTTGTGTATGTGTTGTGTATGTGTATGTGTATGGGTGTGTGTGTAAACGTGCGTGTGTGTATGTGTGTGTGTGCGGGCGCGAAGTGTGTGCCTAGGTGTATGTATATATATACATATAGATGTGCACGCGAGTGTGTATGTGTGCGTGCGTGTATGTGTGTATATGTGTGTGTACGCCAGTGCGTATAGGCGCATACATATACACATTCACACACAGATACATACGTATGCACGCACACACTTACAACACACACACACACACACACACACACACACACAAAACACACACACACATATATATATTTTAGTATATATACATAGATATATATATAATGTATACATACATATATATGTATAATACATTATATACAATATATTTATATACATACATATATATTATGCGTGTGTGTGTATGTGCGCGCGCAGCGGGCTTACGTATGTATCTGCATGTGAATGTGTATAATTATATTATTTATATGTGTGTGTGCGAGCATGTGCTTGTGCGAATATGTGTGTACATGCGTACGCACGCGCGTGCGTGTGTGTGTGTGTGTGTGTGCACGAGAGTTAGCATGTGTATGTGTGTTTATTGTTTCGAGAATGCGTGCATACCCATGGGTTGGGTTTGGCGAGGTAGCGGTGAGCACGCGAGCCGTGTTACGGGTACAACAAAAAGCGGTAATCCATGAAGGGCGGTGTCGGTATTTGGCAATGGCGTGTGTTGTCTTGTGTTAATCTGTGGGATGGTGTGGACAATATTGCCGGGGATCAGCGAACATGTTGTGATAGTCTCTGTGTGTCTTGATCCCACCTTTGTGGAGGATTAAGCGAATCTGATTCTACCTTAATCCTCACCTCTCGTGTGTTTGACTGTTGTTTGGAACCAGAGCACTGGATCCAAAACATAAAAAAGCAGAGACCAGTAGTTTAGTTTACTCTGCCCAGCAGTTTCCTTCTCTTTCTTTCTTTTTTGTTTTTTTTTTTTTTGTTTGTTCTTGTTTTTGTTTTTTGTTTTTTGAAGGTAAGATACGCAGATACACTTGTCGTTTACATGTAATCAAGATTATTCCAGTGATAGACTAATAAAAAAAAAAACAACAATTCCAGTATAAAATATAGACTAGGTAAAAACTTAGTCTAGGTAGGGCCTCAGGACCTGGCCAGCTCACGGGTTTATGTGCAGGCTTTAGGCTTGTGCTATGATCACCATACACATGGCGCCTGTGAGTTAGTACATATGGAATTCGTTCCGAACGCGGAGACGTCATCTTGAGAAACTGAAACTGAAACTGGAACTGGAAATGCGGCAGGCAGATCGGTTCCGTTTTTGATGGAGCTGTGCGACAGGTACCGTAGTCAAGTGGGTAACTGCAGGATTTGCGACCGATAGGGAGGTCCTGGGGTTCGATTCGCCTAGATACTACCGCCTGGAATTTTTTTTTCCCAGATCTCCCAGGTCAACATGTGTGCAAACCTGTGAATACGAAATTCAAAACAAGTGTGACTGCTCGCGTTCAAGCAAACAGGAATCAGAAAAGAAAAAACGCTAAAAAAAACTAAAAAAAAAGAACAAGAACGCGTATTCAATACAGCAAGACAAGATCAGGCGCAAATTTTTGGTCCAACTTGCTTTGTCAACGGTAGATGCACAAGTT
>JAPXFY010000016.1:50347749-50357749 GCA_030674185.1 Monoplex corrugatus
GCACCTGGTCACAATAGGAAAGCTGGAGGGAAAGAGAACACCAAGTAGACCCAGGGAGAAAATATAGGACGGACTTGCAGGTGGCTGAGGACAGAGATGATGGGAATGTACTTGTAGTGACAAGGGATAGATGCATAGGAGGGCCACACTCATCAACGCCATTGCGCAGGGCACATCATGATTATAATTCGCCTGCTGCATACCGCCTACAAAGGCTTGGGACAAGACAAACCAGATTTATCTTAATATTCTGATGCTTACCACTCACGTCATCACCTTTATCATCATGTGCCCTGCCGCTTGGCGTTGGCGATCATGGCCCTGCTTATGTATCTATCCCTTGCCGCTGCAAGTACGTTTTCCACTCTCTTGTCCTCAGCCACCCTGCAAGTCCATCCAATATTTTCTCCCTGGGTCTACCTGGTGTTCTCTTTCCCTCCAGCTTTCCTATTGTGACCAAGTGCTCTAATTTCTCTCTCCCAATGAAATATCCTATAAGGCAAAGCGAAGTAGATTTGGACAGAGTATAGCAAAGAGAAGGGTGGCAGAATGGTTCAGATGTTCGCCTGCTAATAATTAAACTCGAGGTTCCAGGGTTACCAGGTGCTCTAATTCCACTTGCCTCATAAAATGGCCTATAAATGTTGCTTGTCTTTTCATAATCTTCCTTATCAATGATCTTTTTTGTCTGCCTCCATCAAGACTCTGTCTCGTTTGTTTTCTTTGCTGTCCATGGAACTCTCAACATTATCATGTGCAAATTCGTATATGTCGATCAAGCGAGGATGATAATAGCCAACGAAAAATGCGTGGTTGTCAATCTCTCCATTTATGTCTCTGGCCCCAATGTACTTAGTGAATAGTGGAACTAGTTATGCGTTTTGATAGTCCGTGATTCTCTTGATCCTTTGATTACAGTAGGATCAGTTGGTCTTCCCTTGTGATACAGATTTGTTGTGTTAGTTAATCTGTGTTTTCAGTGTCTGTTGGGGTTTATGTGCGAGGTTTGATTATTGGTGAAGTGTTTGCCAGGATTACCGTTTCTTGCTTTCTGTTTTCTTTCTTCTTTTGAGGCTAAATCAGAATTTACTGCTGTTGCTTGGTTGGTTGATTGATCGGTTGATTGGTTGGTTGATTGTTTGATTGGTTGTTTGTTTGATTGGTTGGTTGGTTGGTTGGTTGTTTGGTTGGTTGTTTGATTGGTTGGTTGGTTGGTTGGTGTTGATTGTTGTTTTGATTGGTTGTTTTGATTGGTTGGTTGGTTGGTTGATTGATCGTGTTGGTTGGTTGTTGTTTGATTGGTTGGTTGGTTGATTGGTTGTTTGTTTGATTGGTTGGTTGGTTGGTTGATTGGTTGTGTTTTGTTTGATTGGTTGGTTGGTTGGTTGGTTTGTTGTTTGATTTGTTGTTGGTTGGTTGTTGTTGGATTGGTTGTTTGTTTGATTGTTTGGTGGTTGGTTGTTGTTGTGTTGGTTGGTTGTTTGTTGGGTTGGTTGGTTGGTTGTTGGTTGATTGGTTGGTTGTTGTTTGATTGATTGGTTGGTTGGTTGGGTTTGTTGGTTGGTTGGTTGGTTGGTTGGTTGATTGTTGTTGGTTGGTTGGTTGGTTGGTTATTGGATTGATTGATTGATGGATGGATTGATTGGTGATTGATTGGTTGATCGACGATTAATTGTGATGCTTGTATGGTGATGATGATTGATGTTGATGTTGGATTGGGATTGGTTGATTGTTGGTTGATTGATGATGATTGATTGATGATTGAATTGATTGATATTGATTATTCCATCGAACTGATCATTTTATCATTGGTTGGTTGTTTGGTTGTCGTTGCGATTTTTTAGTGATTTGTTATGTGAGTTGCATGCTTGTGTGACTGATGATGCTTGCTTTTTCCTTCAATGATTTTATATGGTTGTTGTTGGTTGTGTCGCGTTTTTGTGTATTGTTATGTGTGTTGCTGTTGTGTGTGTGCTGTGTTTGTTGTTGTTTTGTGTGTGTGTGTGTGCCTTGTGGTGCTGTGTGCACGTGTGCGTGCGTGTCGTAGGCTAACGGGGCGAAGAGGAGACAGACACACAGGCTGATTTAAAAAACAAACAAACAAACAACAACAACAACAAAAACACGGACAGAACTCTATAGCCACAGAGACATAGGATAGTATTTTGTCTGTCATCTCGCTTTGTCTCTCTTTGTCTCTCTCTGTTCTGTCTCTGTCTCTTCTCTCTCTCTCTCTTGTTTCTCTCTGTCTGTCTCTGTCTCTCTCTCTGTCTCTGTGTGTGTGTGTTTCTCTCTGTCTCTCTGTCTCTGTCTCTCTCTCTGTCTCTTCTCTCTCTCTCTATTCTTCCCCCTGCCCGTCTGTCTGTCTGCCTGTCTTTCTCTGTCTGTCTGTATGTCTGTCTGTCTTCTCTCTCCTCTCCTCTCCTGTCCTTTTTCGGTGGTCTCTTTGTGTCTGTCTTTCTTTGTCTGCCAGTTTGTCTGTCCATTACAATGCCTTGTGCTCACTGGAGGCGCTAACATCAACAGACACAATAGGGCAGCCATTACTGCACCACCTGTTTGTGGCGCTGGGTCTTTGGATTTGATATGGAGAACAAAAAAATCAATGGTCACAGAACTGTTCAAAAACATGAACCCTTTAAAACCGAACCAAAGAAACAAAGATATAAAGTGTACAGTCAAGCCATGCCATTAATCTTCCGTTTAACGCTTCTGTAAACTCAATAACAACGGAAATGTTATAGTAATGTAATAGTGATGATGATAATGATGACATGATAATACATTTCATGATGACCTATACTAATTTACTACTACTACTCCCCTATATGAATTATTAAAATAATAACATTAACAACAACAACAAAAAGAATAGTGGTAGCAGTAACAAATCGATAATAATAATCAAAATAACATGTTATTCTTCTTCTTCTTCTTTTTCTCCTTTTTCTTCTTCTTCTCTTCTTCTTCTTCTTCTTCTTCTTATCATTATCATTATAATGATTATTGTGTTATTGTTATAGCAAAATAGTGATAACGATGATAAAACTGTAATGATAATAATCATCATCTCATCATCATCATCATCATCATCATCATTCATCATCATCATCATCATCATCATCATCATCATCATCATCAGAGTAACAGTAACTATAAGACGCTAAATCTCAATTGGAACAGCAGCAGGGAAGTTTCAGTCTTTTTCTCAAAAATTTTGTATCTGGTGTTTGTTTGATTGTTATCTTACGCTTGACAGAAGCCAGTTGGCCGAAAATTTGCGCCTGTCTTGTCTTGTTCTATTAAATACGCGTTCGTATTCTTCTTTCGTGTGTTTTTTCTGGTTCCTATAAGACGCTAAATCTTGATGTATGAATCAAATCAATACTCATACTCTCGCCGTTCACTCAAATATTTTCTAACATTGACAAAAACAACGACATAAGGGTACAAGCATATGCATACTGGGAGGGGAGTGGGGGAGTGAAGGTGATGTAAAGGGGGCCAGCAACGTTGTGCAAGGAAGTGTGAATGGTTGAAGGGGAAGTCACTGCTGAACAAGAAGCTATGTGTTCAAGTTACTTTGAAGGTGGGGAAATGGTTGAAGGGGAAGTCACTGCTGAACAAGAAAGCTATGTGTTCAAGTTACTATGAAGGTGTGGATGGTTGAAGGGGAAATCACTGCTGAACAAGAAAGCTATGAGTTCAAGTTACTTTAAAGGTGTTAATGGTTGAAAAGGGAAGATCTCTGCTGAACAGAAAGCTATGTGTTCAAGTTAAGACTTGAATAGAATGAAGAGTTTCTGATTGTCGAGGAGACGGGATAACTTCATTCCAGTTGTATGGACCCCAACAGAAAACAAACGGCGACCAAACGTGGATCGTCTGAATTGATGAACCAGTAAACAAACAATATCAGAAGCAGAAAGGAAAGGTCAGGCTGGGGTGTACATTGGGAGATGGTCGCACAGATAAGGGGTGCAAAACCGTTAATACATTGTAGCAAAACGTATTGATCTTTTACGAAATTCTTTGAATAAAAGGCAACCAGTGGAGGAACTGAAGCAAGATTGTAACATGATCGTGCTTCTGTTCACATGGAACAAGACAGGAGGCAGAATTCTGGATACACTGGAGGCAGGTGACAGAAGAAGCGGGCAAGCCAGAGAGCAGAGAGACACAATAATCGAGACCAGACAATTCAATACATATCGCATTATTCGCAATATTCATTCTAAAAGTCAACTGATCCTAATGAATTTTTCAGTAAACAGTCTCCCCATTGCATCAAATGTGTGACCTAAATAACTGGGCGCAAAACCGTTAACAGACTTGAAGGATGAAAGACTTTCTGACTGTCGAGGAGACGGGAGAACTTCATTCCAGTTGTATGGACCAGACACAGAAAATAAACGGCGACCGACTGTGAATCGTCTGTTTTTATGAACTAGTAAACAAACAATATCCGAAGTAGGAAGGAAAGGTCAGGCTGGGGTGTACATTGGGAAATGGTCGCAGAGATAAGGGGGTGCGAAAACGTTAATACATCTGTAGCAAAGCGTATTGATCTTTTACGAAATTCTTTGAGTAACAGGCAACCAGTGGAGAAACTGAAGCAAGGCGGTAACACAATCGTTTACAGGTGTCAGCAAAGAGCTTTAGGTGATTTCTCGACTGATTTTGACTACATTTGGATGTATGCCCCCCCCCCCCCTCAATCACAACCTTTACTTTGAATGGGAGGAGAGAGGGAGTGAATGTGGCTTGTATGTATGTGACCCGGGAAACTAGGAGTCTTGAGCTGACACCTGTAAACTTTTTCTTTTCTCCCGTATATTGGGATTCTGACCTTTGAGTGGTGTTCCAAAGAATAAGTCGTCTTACCACACCATATATTTGTACCTGTTTTGGTCAAAATCTGCGCTCAAATGGCTGATGCATCTTTAGGTAAGCATTTCTGCATTTCATTACTGTAGACTATGTCTATACATTCATGACTGCTTATTAAAAGGAACTTACAAGCCAAGTTTGGTGAAAATCTATCTGCATACAGTTGAGACAGCTAGGACAGCATAACACACACACACACACCACACACACACACACACACACCACACACACACCACACACCAAACACACCACACACACACACACACACACACACACACAACACAACACACAACAACACCAACACACACAACACACAACACACACACAACGCAACACACCACACACACACACACACACACACACACACACACACACACACACCACACACACACACACATAACACATACACATATGCTCACACACATATGCTCACATACACATGTGCTCACACACGCACAGGCATACATACACATGCACACACACACACACACACGCACGCACACATCCCTTTACTCAGAAAAGAGAAACATGTAATAAAAAGAATATGGGGAAGATCAAAGAAACAGAAGCCTTTCAAATCGAGTCACTCCATGTTGTTCGTTGATGCCTGGACTTCTGAGGCTCCTAGCTCTTTGATTTTGACTAATAGTTCACACTTCCCTGCCTGCCCCCCCCCCCCCCTCGCCTCTCTCTCTCTCTCTCTCTTTCGATTCTGAGTATGCTTACATTGCATGTGTAGAGTACAAGGACTAGTCGTAGCACTGGTCCAATGGAACCTAAAGCTAAAAGTATTAATTTTTGACGTCTTTGAAGTCTTTGCACAATCTCTCTCTCTCTCTCTCTCTTCTCTCTCTCTCTCTCTCTTTTCTCTCTCTTTCTTTCTTTCTCTCTCTCTCGTCTTCTCTTTCTCTCTCTTTCTCTGCCTAACCCTCACTGTCTGTTTGTCTGTCTCTCTTGTTTTCTCTCTCTCCTTCCTTCTCTCTCTGCCACTCCCTCCTGTCTGTCGTCTGTCTGTCTGTCTGACTCTCTCTCTCCTTTCTCTATATTCTCTCTCTTCTCTCTCTGTCTCTTCCCTCCACCTCTCTCTCTCTCTCGCTTTCGATTCCGAATATGCTTATATTGTATGTGTAGAGTAGAAAGACTAGTCAAATGGAAACTGAAGCTACTATTCTTGAGAAATAAATGTTCTGACGTCTTTGAAGTCTTTGCATAATTCTCTCTCTCTGTCTCTCTCTGTCTCTCTCTGTCTCTCTGTTCTCTCTTTGTGTGTGTGTGTGTGTATGTGTGTGTGTGTGTGTGTGTGTGTGTGTGTGTGTGTGTGTGTTTTCTCTCTCTGTATCTCTCTCTCTGTCTCTCTCTCTCCTTCACTCCATTCTTCCTTCTCTCTCTGCCGTTCCTACTTCCCTCTGTCTGTCTGTCTCTGTCCCTCTCTGTGTGTCTGTCTCTGTCTGTCTGTCTGTCTGTCTGTCTCTCTCTCTTCAAAATATTCCCAGAGGCATGTATGCACGTTGTTTTGGCTCAAAGAACGACCATGAAGATCGTTATGAAGACGACGACGACTCTGATAATGACGACGATGAATATGATGACATCTATCTATCTTTGTCTCAAGAGATAGTTTGATAGTTATTTGGATAGATAGGAACGTAGATAGCTAGATTATCTATTTATCTCAGTAGTTAGATAGATAGATAGATAGATAGATAGATAGATAGTAGATAGACAGACAGATAGATAGACAGATACACACACACCACACAGAGCCACACACACATAATATCTACACGCACATACACACACTCACACATACACATATACGCACAAACATGTATACGCTATACAGACACCCGCGCGCACACACACACAAAGGCATACACAAACAAACAAATAAACATACACACATATACATACACACACTTATACATACTCACACACACACGCACACTCACACAAACACACACACACACACACAGTACACTCACACAAACACACAAACACACACACACATCACACAAACTCAAATAACACAAACACACAAAGACTCTAAGACGAACAGTATGTTTATACTCACCTCCCAACAACAGTCACTAACCAGTCACAACTCACACCGACCCTCTACAGTTCTCAGCTCCTCTCTGTCCCTACACAGAAAGAGAGGAGGGGAAAAAGAGAGAGAGAGAGAGAGAGAGAAGCCCTCAGCCTAGCAATATCGATCTATCGATCAGCTGGCCAGTATTCATCACATCCACCCACCCAGGCTCTTGATACCCGATCGCCTTCAGCCTTTTCCTCTGGGTGTGCCAACCCGTTGGTTGTACTTCTCGAATCTACCCGTGTTGAGAAACGCGGCACGTGAGTGGGGGAGTATTAATTATACACCCGATTACTCTACCCGCTACCCTTAACGCCTGCTTTGCCTTTTTCCTACCCAACTTGATGATAAGCACTCCTCGACATAGGCGTATGAAATAAGGAAAAAAGATAATGTTTTGTTTGCATATAATGTAATGTTTTATTTTGTTTTGTTTGCACTTACTTATTCAATCGTCAGCAGGCTGGTTCTTTTGAGAGTTCCATTGACTCCAGATCTCAGTGATTATGAGACTCAGGGAGAAAAGTGACAGAATGGTTCAGATGTTCGCCTGTCAATAACTAAAATCTGGAGCTTGCCAGGGTTCGCTCCCCGTAGAGGCCTCGGACTTTTCACCTCAGTTTGACCGGAAAATCAAACTGAACGACTAGTCCTTCGGAAGGGGACGAAAAACGAGTCGGACTCGTGTGCCTTCTGGCTTCCCACGCTATAGATCCCACGGCAGTTGAAAATCGTGAAGAGCCGGACATTGCCAGACCGCCTCGGTATAAAACATTGGAGAGACAGGCTGATTTCCCAGGTCCTACCCCTTGAAGACCAATTAGCCTTCTTGCCTTTCTGAAGTCTTGGTTTAAAAAAATGTGAATATGAATTTGAAGCGAGGGAGAGGGGATGGGCGCCGCCCTCGTGGTGCTGGCCCCGGGAAAAGTTGAGGTCTCTGCCACCTCACTCCACTACGACCTCTGGGTTATGACGTTATCGAGGTAGGACCTCAGGACCTGGCCAGCGCATGCAGGCTCAAGGCTTGTGCCGGGATCATTCTGGATCTTCTCTATCACAATGCACCTGTGACGTTAGTGCACATGGAATTCATTCCGAACGCGGAGACGTCATCTTGAGAAACTGAAACTGAAACTGAAACTGAAACTGAAACACCGGATCTCATGTTTTGAATTCCGTCTCAGCCAGCTAAGTGAAAAAATGGCCTGTTTGCTACCCATCTTAACCCGTTCACTCCTGCACCCTATCCCCCAGCTTTAGAAACTTAACCTTTTTACTCGGTCACCCCATTCACCAGCTTGCTGCAGGAAGCTGGTGGATAGGGTGAGCGAGTGAAAGGCTGAAGTTGTTGCTTCACTGTCGTTACTGACATTGCGGGATGCTAGCGGAGAGGGTGGAGGAGTCAAAGGGTTAATGTTTCCAAACTTCCGGTGGTGCTGCATAATGTTTGTTTCCCAACCCACCCACCCACCCCCCGTTCCCCTTTTCAGTAACAACAACAACAACAACAAAACAAAACAAAAACAAAGAAAAAAAAACACAACCCATAAATCATCAGATATATGTTTTCTTCCTCTTTTTCCTCCTCCTCCTCTTCTTCTCCTCCCCTTCTTCTTCTTCCTCCTCCTTCTCTTCTTCGTCTTTTTGTTTTCTTCTTCTTCTCCCTCCTCCTCCTCCTCCTCTTCTTCTTCTTCTTCTTTTTCCTTCTTCTTTTTCCTCTTCTTCTTTTTCTTTTTCTTCTTCTTTTTCTTCTTCTTCTTCTTCTTCTTCTTCTTCTTCTTCTTCTTCTTCTTCTTCTTCTTCTTCTTCTTCTTCTTCTTCTTCTTCTTCTTCTTCTTCCTTCTTCTTCTTTTTCCTTCCTCCTTCTCCTCCTCCTCTTCATCTTCTTCTTCTTTCTCTTCTTTTTCTTCTTCTTCTTTTTCAAAAGGAGATAGAAACAGACTGACAGAACCGACAATACTCTCTCAGCGGTTGACCCTACTTTCACTCCTCAGCGGTTGATCCCACTCTCACCCTGATCCCCCCAAGCCTACCCCCGAACCCCCAAGCCCGAAAATGAGAATCAGCTTTCAGCGCCTGTGGACAGTAAAATGCCAGGAGGTGTAAAAAGACCGTATGACGACGTCATCTTTGCACCTAAGCTGGCAGCTACGTGTAACTAAGCACCTTATGTTTCGTGTTTTGCTATGTGGTTGTATTACTGATGGTGGTGGTGGAGGTGGTGGTGGTAGTTGGTGGTGGGCTTGATGGTAGTAGAGGTGGTGGTGGTGGTGAAGGTAAAAGTGGTAATGATGGTTGTAGGGGTGGTGGTGGTGATGGTAGAGGAGATGTTTATTGATATTATTGCTGTTGTTGTTGTTGCTGGTGTTGTAGTATGGTGGTGTTATAGTGGTGGTGATGGTGATGGTACAAGTGATGTCGTTTATTGATATCATTATTGTTATTGTTGTTCTTGCTGGTGTTGTAATGTTGATGTTGGTGTTGGTGATGGTGGCAGTCGAGGTTGTCGTGCTTGTGATAGTGGTGATGTTGAAGTCAGTGTGACACATACATTGTCATCATAATCTCCATCATGAATTATTTATTCTCAAGTGAACACAAACGTTACACACTAGTGCGCGTGCGCGCTCTGTCTCTCTCGCACATACAGACACACATACACAGACACATCATCATCATCATCATCATCATTATCATCATCACCATAAGACTTTTCTTTTCAGGTAAATATAAAAGTTGTACTCAGACACAGAGAGACAGACAGACAGGAGAGAGAGAGAGAGAGAGAGAGAGAGAGAGAGAGAGAGAGCGAGAGAGAGAGAGAAGAGAGAGAGAAGAGAGAGAAGAGAAAGCAGAGAGAAAGAGAGAGAGAGAGAGAGAGAGAGAGAGAGAGAGAGAACAGAAAAAAGCAGAACATTCAATCAAACAGAGAAGGACGACAGATGAGAAAAACAAAAACACATAAGAGAGAGAGAGAGAGAGAAAGAGAGAGAGAGACAGAGAGAGAGACAGAGAGAG
>JAPXFY010000016.1:50362749-50367749 GCA_030674185.1 Monoplex corrugatus
GGCGGGTTTTTTTTTTTTATGAATATCTTTTTATAGATATAGTCGTCGGCAGTCAGTTCTATGAATGTCTTTCTATTTTCTATAAATATGGCCCCTATCAGTAATTCTTTTTGTGATTGTCTTTTCATGGATATGGTCGTCGGCAGTCGATTCGTTTTTATGAATGTCTTTTCAAACATACGGCTCCCGGCAGTCGTTCCTTTTATTTAGTGATTAACTAGAATGTGTTTCTGTAGGTACAATCCATAGCAGTCATTCCTTTTTTCTTTTTAGATCATTTTTTATACATAATCTTTTTATCAATACGGTCTCCGGGCAGTTGTTCTCGTTTTACAAGTGTTGTATCAGATACTACCTTGCAAAAATGAAACCCCTTGGCAAAGACAGCCCTCTTACGTCGTTACGCTTATGTCATCAGCACGTTAACCTTAACCCTTTGACCCCGCACTCTATTCACCAACTGCAAAAACTTAACCCTTTGATTCTCTCACCCTATCCACCAGTTCCCTGCAGGAAACTGGTGGATAGGGTGAGGGAGTCGAAGGGTTAAGTTGCAGGAAGCTGGTGGATAGGGTGAGGGAGCCAAAGGGTTACGTTTTTTGCTTTGTTAGCAATGGTTAGCAATACAGGATGCTGCTGGTGTACAGGGTGCGGGAGTCAAAAGGTTAACTTTTGTTGAAGAAGATGCTGGTCAGAATGTTATTTGGCCATCCTGGCCACAGCCAACTGGTTAAGAAACACATTCGCTGGTTAGCTTCACAACAGATTGCTAGCTTTGCAGAGTTGAATGCTCGTCTTGGCTGCAGACAACAACTAATTGACAAACGCTTTGGCTATAGCTGGGCAAACGTGGCTGCAGGTTTGAACACGCACCACTGCCCTGTGTGTTGAGAGCGATGGGGGAGCTTTGGAAGACAGGTTTCCTGTTGACCAGTGGCTAACACACTGGACCTGCTGGCCTTGTACCCGGGCCATTCATTGACACGACTTCCGACCTCTCCTTGGTCATTGCTGTAGCACCTCCCCCCCCCTCCCCACACGCCAACCCTCACTGAGTTTGGCAAATTGGGTCCTAAAAAACTGACGTGGTTTGTCTCGCAAATAGTCGATATGGGGAAAAATAGGACATGACTTGTTAAGTGAAGAAGAAAAAAAAGAAATAGACAGAGAAAGGGAGAACACTCGGAATAGGCTTTTCGCCCTAAGAGCTTGCCGCTGGAGTTGGTTTAACCCTTAACGGTTTTTTTTTATCTCCTTCACCCTGTCCACTGGATTCCTGTAGGGAATTCGTGGACAAGGCGAGGAAGTGAAAGGGTTAAGCCAGTGTTACAGAGTGTTCTATGGAGTCCGCGCTGGTATAAAATTGACGTCTTCTGAAGAGGCGTTGAAAGATCAGGCTCAGAACTTCAGACAGCTGCTTTATGCTAGTAATGACAGATTTATTTCACTGAAAGAGGTCACTTCCAGGAGATATAAACTGACATTATACGGATATGTTACATTGTTCCGTAAACATAACTGTCTATTGATTACTAGACCATGCTTGTTGTGAAAAAATGCAGAACCAACACTAAACATCTCTTGATCTCCTTTCACGTTTGGCATTTACTGATTACTTCACGCAATATTGTCCTAAACAATTTCAGAAAGTTAGCATTTTTGGTAATTGTTACGGACTTATAACAAAAGTTCTACAGAGATTGTTACATCAGATTGTGAAGTATTCTTGATTATGTTTGTCTTTTGCGTAATGAAACTTGTTTCACTTGGGTAGAAAATTCCACTTGCTGTGGATTGTTAAATACATATGTGAGATCTTTGGTAGTAAACAGTCTTTATCAATGCTTAAGATAGATTTTGTAGGATTGCACATACTTGTCTATAATATGTAGAGCGGCTTGCCTATTTTGCCATCATTGAAGTTCGACTGAATGTGAACTGGGTGCCACCTGTACTCCATTTGTTGTTCGTAAAAAAAACATTACAATAACTGATCAAAAGGTAGATATTTCTTTGGACGACTGAAGAGTGTCAGGTTCAGTTTGAGCTACAAAAAGTTATAGTTAGCAAAACAGTCTTATATTTATCACTGTTCGCTGTTTGCTATTCTTCTGAACGTGAAGCATAAATATCGTGTGGACTGTCGGAAATCCGGTTTTACTAAAGAATCTGTCAAGTTTTACTTGTTGGAACCGCTGTAACAAACGACACTGAAACTGTTGTATCGGTAAGTATATATTTTTAATTTTGTTTTACGATCATAACACGTAGGCTATTTTCTTTGTGTCCATCTTCCCTCCCCCCCCCCCCCCCCCATTTTCTTAGCCAAATTAATGGCCACAGAAGCTGAGACATTTTTTTACAATGCTGTGATGATGATGCAGTGAGGATGACAGATATGACGCTGTGGGGTTCCATCTAGGATTGAGACTATGTGACACATACAATCATAATATATCCTGGTGTCAACAGGCCCGAGAGCTATAAGCACCTGTGGACCCAGTCTTCCCAGAGAACCTATGGCACACTCAGCTCTTACGCATCTCCCTTTTGAACTTATTTATCCATTGCATAGATTTTTTTTCCAGTTTAGAGCACAGTCATGATAGAACAAAGCAGGATTACTCATAATTCAGTCAACAAAGAGTGATTAATATCATAATCATATCGCAGTACAAAATACCCAACCACAACGTCTAGAGTATAAAAGAGAACTGATAATCATTTACATATTAAATTACCCACAATAATTATGGTGATATTTAATTTTCAATCGGTGTTAATGGATCTCAATAATTTAGTATACACTGATAATGTGTTCATGTTATGAAAGTCTTTACATTAGTTGCAGTTCTTCGTTCACATACAAATATTTTAAAGCTAGCACATAATATCACAATTTGATTTTTTAATTGTAGAAACAACCATTGTAAAATACAAATATGAAATAATGTAACATTGTATTTCAGATTCAGATTTCACTTATCTTGGATAATGGGATTTTTTTTTATTCTAAAGTTGATGATAATGTACGTTTGACGTAAAACAGCTTGTCTTACGTTCTTCTTCTCGTTTATAGTTTCTACGGCTAATTTGACCGTTGCCAATAACGACTATTGTGACTAAGTGGTAAGATTATGAACAATGTCATAAATAAGCAAAGCAAGCGCAGGCTTTACAGGAATGACAGTAAAGTGCATGATAAACTGTCTTAGTTTTAGGCAGATCCGTAAGAAAGATGCCTTGTGAAATTATTAGTTACAAAGCATCAGCGATCAAAGGAAATTCAGATTAAATGTTGCGCATGCCATTGTGATAATGATGCTGGCCGATCAGAGTGTGCTGAGAGTTTCGGAACATAATTTACAGCAGGTGAAAAATAATAAAGAGAAAGAAAGAAAGACGAAGATGAACAAGAACAGCATTTAGAGAAATGTTGACAGTAATAAAAATAATGGGTAGGAGGATGACACTGAAAAGGGAAAACAAGGAGAGGACAATTTTGTTAAACATTTTTTGATAGTCTTTAGTCGTGAAATCTTAACACTGACAACAGCTTTCCAAATCCAAATCATATTGTGATTTTAATGCAGAGTTACTCTGATTCCTTTCCACGGCAGGTCAGTCAGAAAAATGCCAGCAACCATGCCCATACTGCTGTTGGTCATAGTATTGGGGATGTCTCCAGCAGGGGGTCAGGAGGATACTTTTGGGGCTGATCCAGGTTGCAGGGATCCATGGTCTACAGAATGGACCAGAGACTCCGGGGACTGCGCTAAAGTTCACTTCTGTGTCCAGGTTGGTTTGATAACAAATTAGACGTGCTTCCACAAAGCGCACATTAAGTGTCTTTTGCAGATTTCGAGATATTGATGTTGTTACAAACTAGAGGAAATACAATCTGAAACAGTTTAAGGTTCGTTGTAGGACGCTTGGAACATAAGTTCTAGTAGTTCGTAACTGGCAATTGGCATGTGGCCCTTTTGCGAGATCTTTTTTTGAAATGAATGAAAATACATCAAATTTCAGGTAAGTCGTTGTGTGAAATAGCACATTTCACAAATAAAGTGATTAATTTAAAACGAGCCTAGATATTTTGAGATGTGAATAAGCAAGAATAATTATCATTGATAAGGAAGATTCGGAAAAGACAAGCAACATTTATAGGCCATTTTATGAGGAAAGGGGAATTAGAGCACCTGGTCACAACAGGAAAGCTGGAGGGAAAGAGAACACCAGGTAGACCCAGGGAGAAAATATTGGACGGCCAGTGTGGCTGAGGACAGAGAGGTGGAAGATGTGCTTGGGGCGACAAGGGATAGATGCATATGGAGGGCCATGATCGCCAACGCTATGCAGCAGGGCACATGATGATGATGATTAAGCAAGGATTAAAGAAATGAAAAAACAACAACAAAAACAACAACAACAGAAAGCTTAAGTAAAGAAAAGAAAAGTGTACCGACACAGCTTTATCGGATCTTAGGGGCTAAGGATCCAGTGATTCAGCATAACGTTTGTGATAGCATGTGACATGAATCTATAGAATAAGGATTATAAAATCTATCTGAACCTCTTAATCAGTGTAATGCCCTTTTCAACAACAAAAAAGAAAGTAGCCAGACATCAGAAATCTGAGTTCCATTTTGACAGGAATATTTCAAACACTCTCTCTTCTTCCTCTGTTAGCCTTTGAATGATACAACAATGTAACTTCACGGCAAGACTGTTGTAATCCAGTGCTAGCTGGCTTACAGGCTTGTAAACGTCTTGACTTATTGTTATTTTTTGTTTAAAGCCCAGCCGACTGCGTAGAGCCATATCAGGGCTATAACCGTTTCAAAACATGCACAATATTTCAATGGGGCAAAAAAAGGAAAAGAAAATTAAGTACACATATCAATGCATTTGCGTACAAAATCTAAGGAGACGCTTCTGGAGTTGAGCACTCCGTCCAATTTATTACACAGGAGATTTAAAAAAAACACTTACTACAATTT
>JAPXFY010000016.1:50372749-50375249 GCA_030674185.1 Monoplex corrugatus
TCTGTCGACCCGATCGTTAAAAAGGATACCACAGTGTGATGGGATCCAACAAAAAGTAACCTGTGTATTATTTGTTATTAAACAATGAATTAGAAATTTTATCTCAAATATTAACGAACTATTTACTTTATGTTCGCAACATTTTAAGGATTGTAATGCAGATTTCGAATCTACACATAATAGGATACTAATCAAAGTTATGGGTAGATCTACTCTATATTTCAGTGCCATTAGGATGGCAACTAATTCAGAAGTGAAGATTGAATGTCCCTGTCCTAAAGAGTAAGCCTTTTCTACTTTAAATTTAGGAATTAGAAAGCCAGCGCCTGCTTTACCATCATCTAGAACAGAGCCATCTGTAAAGATTTTTAAGTAATGTGAATATTTTTTGTGTAGATGAGACAGAACATCAATTGCTAACAAGTGTGGATTAATATCTTTTGTCAGGTCAGTATCAGTGTAGTTGATATCAAAAATAGCATTGGACAGTTCCCAGGGGGGTAGAGGACAACATATCATTTTATGTGACAATTTTGTTAGGTAATACGTGAGAAAGTTTGAAGAGCTCATTTGTGTAAGTGGATATTGTTTCTTGTGACTTTATTGTTCTTGCTCTCTTGGGGAAATGGATGTCGGACCGAATTTTAAGTTCCGTACTGGCATAATTAGCTACTGCATTTGCTCTAACTATATATTTAGCAGTTGATAACTTCCTCCAATCTTCCAAGGGAAGGATGCCGGCTGTTTTATATACACCGGTACCCCAAGAGCACATTTAATAGCTTTACTATCTAAGCTTTGAAGTTTTTTCAAATAGCATTTTGGAGCTGAAAAATAGACCTCTTGACCATAAGCCAACTTAGATCTGACTAAAGCTGTGACAAGATGTAACAACGTTTTAGTGTCCTGTCCCCAGGACTGTTTACTAATAATTCTTATTAAATTATACCTTTTCATAGCTTTACATAACAAGGCATCAATATGTTCTTTCCATTGTAAACTAGAAGTCAATTGTACTCCCAGAAATTTCACGTGAGTAGTATATTTCAGTTCCTCATCACCAATTTTAAACAACGGTACTTCTTTCGGACTGAGACCGTTATTAAAAAGCATCATGTGTGTTTTTTCATTGGATATTTCCAGACCGTTAACTGTCAAGTAAGTGGAAATATTATTAATTTCATGTTGATAGACCTTTTTAATGTATTTTATTTCTCTCAAGGAAGTCTTCCTTTTTAACGAAACATTCATCCAGATCGCTATATCATCAGCGTACTGAGCAACGTTTACATTGTTTGAGACTTGAGTTGGTAGGTCATAGATCAAAATATTAAATAATAGAGGAGATATTACGGAACCCTGAGGAATTCCCATGTTTACAGATCGTTTTTCAGAGTATGTATTACCTATTTTAGCGACTATACTTCGGTCAGTTATAAATGTTTTGTGTGTATGTGTGTGTGTGTGTGTGTGTGTGTGTGTGTGTGTGTGTGTGTGTGTGTGTGTGTGTGTGTGTGTGTGTGTGTGTGTGTGTGTGTGTTTGCCTGTCTGTGTGTGTGTCTGTGTGTATGTCTTCTCTCTCATAAGAAAGCTATTCACACACATGCGCTCGCACTAACACACACACACACATACACAATACACACAGGCACACACACACACAATACACACAGGTGCACACGCACGCACACACAAACACGCATGCGCACACACATACCCACACAGTGAAACGCTGTGCTAAGCAGAGAACATTGTACTTAACCCTTCCCCGAAACACACACACACACACACACACACACACACACACACACACACACACACACACACACACACACACACACACACACACACACACACACAGACACACACACACACACACACACACACGCACATACTTTTCAATACAGTGCAAGCAATGAAGACACTACACATCTGTGCGTCTGTGTGTGTGCACGTTTGCCTATGCGCGTATAGACCTATAAGTTTGTGTGTGTATATGTGTTTTTGTGTGCGTGTATGTATGTGCAAGTGCGGGCATACATATATGTTTTCTTGTATTTATGCCAGCCCGTTCGTGTTTGTGTACATAGTAACAATAGTAGTAATGACTTGTCTTCATGTAGTGCCTTATCAATGGATTTAGGCGCTTACAAAAAAACACATTCTCTCACGTAATATACTCACGAGACAGTCTTGATGGAGGCAGGCACAGGTAGATTACTCATAAGGAAGATTAGGGAAAGACAGGTAAACATTTATAGGCCATTTTATGAGGAAGGGGAATTTGGAGCACCTGGTCACAAAGGGAAGGCTGGAGGGAAAGAGAGCACCAGGTAGACCCAGGGAGAAAATGCTGGACGGACTTGCAGAGTGGCTGGGGACGAGAGGGATGGGAGAGATGCTAGGGGCCACGAGAGATAGAGACAGATGGAAGTCCATGATCGCCAACGCCATGCGGCAGGGCACCTGATGATGATGATGATGATGAATATACTCACAG
>JAPXFY010000016.1:50380249-50400249 GCA_030674185.1 Monoplex corrugatus
ACGCACTGCGGACGATTCTACAAGTGCAACTACGGCCGGGTGGTGGCCAGGATCAAATGTCCGGCCAACTCCGCCTTCAACATGGAGAAAAAGAAATGCGACTGGAGGGCCTCCGTGGAGTGTTACGATCGTCCCATGTTGTCTTAGTTTTGTTTCCTGTCACGACCTTCAAACTTGATCCGACTTTGTGTTAAATGTAACGACCATTTCATACTGTCTTTACTTTATTTGAAGAAACCACCGTTCTATGTTATCTTGTTTTTGCTTGATTTTGGGACCATTCCATGCTGTCCAAGTTTTTGTTGTTTTTTTCTGTCGTCACAATCATATCATTTTGTTCTGATTTTTGTTTGAAGTAGCGACCGTTCTATGTTGTCCTGGTTTTGTTTGATGTAACGACCATTCTATGGTGGTTTTGTTTGATGTAACGACCATTCTATGGTGGTTTTGTTTGATATAACGACCATTCTATGGTGGTTTTGTTTGATGTAACGACCATTCTATGGTGGTTTTGTTTGATGTAACGACCATTCTATGGTGGTTTTGTTTGATGTAACGACCATTCTATGGTGGTTTTGTTTGATGTAACGACCA
This sequence comes from Monoplex corrugatus, assembly GCA_030674185.1. NCBI lineage: Eukaryota > Metazoa > Mollusca > Gastropoda > Littorinimorpha > Ranellidae > Monoplex > Monoplex corrugatus. The sequence goes on from JAPXFY010000016.1 coordinate 50,380,844, forward strand.
TTCTATGGTGGTTTTGTTTGATGTAACGACCATTCTATGGTGGTTTGTTTGATGTAACGACCATTCTATCTTGTCCTGGTTTTGTTTGATGTAACGACCATTCTATGTTGTCGTGGTTTTGTTTGAAGTAGCGACCATTCTATGTTGTCGTGGTTTTGTTTGATGTAACAACCATAGTATGTTGTCCTGATTTTTGTTTGATGTAACGACCATTCTATGTTGTCCTGGTTTTGTTTGATGTAACAACCATAGTATGTTGTCCTGATTTTGTTTGATGTAACAACCATAGTATGTTGTCCTGATTTTTGTTTGATGTAACAACCATAGTATGTTGTCCTGATTTTGTTTGATGTAACAACCATAGTATGTTGTCCTGATTTTGTTTGATGTAACGACCATTCTATGTTGTTCTGGTTTTGTTTGATGTAACGACCATTCTATGTTGTTCTGGTTTTGTTTGATGTAACGACCATTCTATGTTGTCCTGGTTTTGTTTGATGTAACGACCATTCTATGTTGTTCTGGTTTTGTTTGATGTAACGACCATTCTATGGTGGTTTTGTTTGATGTAACGACCATTCTATGGTGGTTTTGTTTGATGTAACGACCATTCTATGTTGTTCTGGTTTTGTTTGATGTAACAACCATTCTATGTTGTCCTGGTTTTGTTTGATGTAACGACCATTCTATGTTGTCCTGGTTTTGTTTGATGTAACGACCATTCTATGTTGTCCTGGTTTTGTTTGATGTAACGACCATTCTATGTTGTTCTGGTTTTGTTTGATGTAACAACCATTCTATGTTGTCCTGGTTTTGTTTGATGTAACGACCATTCTATGTTGTCCTGGTTTTGTTTGATGTAACGACCATTCTATGGTGGTTTTGTTTGATGTAACGACCATTCTATGGTGGTTTTGTTTGATGTAACGACCATTCTATGTTGTTCTGGTTTTGTTTGATGTAACGACCATTCTATGTTGTTCTGGTTTTGTTTGATGTAACGACCATTCTATGTTGTTCTGGTTTTGTTTGATGTAACGACCATTCTATGGTGGTTTTGTTTGATGTAACGACCATTCTATGGTGGTTTTGTTTGATGTAGCGACCATTCTATGTTGTTCTGGTTTTGTTTGATGTAACGACCATTCTATGTTGTTCTGGTTTTGTTTGATGTAGCGACCATTCTATGTTGTTCTGGTTTTGTTTGATGTAACGACCATCCTGTGTTGTTCTGGTTTTGTTTGATGTTACGACCATTCTATGTTGTCCTGGTTTTGTTTGATGTAACAACCATAGTATGTTGTCCTGATTTTGTTTGATGTAACAACCATAGTATGTTGTCCTGATTTTTGTTTGATGTAACAACCATAGTATGTTGTCTGATTTTGTTTGATGTAACAACCATTTATGTTGTCTGTTTTGTTTGATGTAACGACCATTCTATGTTGTTCTGGTTTTGTTTGATGTAACGACCATTCTATGTTGTTCTGGTTTTGTTTGATGTAACGACCATCTGTGTTGTCCTGGTTTTGTTTGATGTTACGACCATTCTATGTTGTTCCTGGTTTTGTTTGATCTAACGACCATTCTATATTGTCCTAATTTTGTTTGATCTAACGACCATCCTATATTGTCCTATTTTGTTTGATGTAACGACCATCTGTGTTGTCTCTTTTTGTTTGGCATAACGACATTCAAAGTTGTCCTGTTTTGTTTGATGTAACGACCATTCTATGTTGTTCCTGGTTTTGTTTGATGTAACGACCATTCTATGTTGTCCTGTTTTGTTTGATGTAACGACCATTCTATGTTGTCCTGGTTTTGTTTGATGTAACGACCATTCTATGTTGTCCTGGTTTTGTTTGATGTAACGACCATTCTATGTTGTCCTGGTTTTGTTTGATGTAACGACCATTCTATGTTGTCCTGGTTTTGTTTGCGTAACGACCATTCTATGTTGTTCTGGTTTTGTTTGATCTAATGACCATTCTATATTGTCCTATTTTTGTTTGATCTAACGACCATCCTATATTGTCCTAATTTTGTTTGATGTAACGACCATCTGTGTTGTCCTGGTTTTGTTTGGCATAACGACCATTCAATGTTGTCCTAGTTTTGTTTGATGTAACGACATCTATGTTGTCCTAGTTTTGTTTGATGTAACGACCATTCTATGTTGTCCTATTTTGTTTGGCGTAACGACCATTCTATGTTGTCCTAGTTTTGTTTGGCGTAACGACCATTCTATGTTGTCCTAGTTCTGTTTGATGTAACGATCATCCTAAGTTGTCCCAGATCTGTTTGCTGTTACGAACCACCGGGACTTGCTGTTATTATGTTCTGTGACTGACCAAAGACACACGAAGAGAGATAGCAAGCTGTTTCTGTAGTTAAGCTGTATATGCATGACTCGCTGTGGCAGATGGTGGTTCGTTGCACGCAGAACTTCAAATACTACAGAAAATTCGAAGACATGCAAACCGCAGATTGTTTTTGTTGCTTTAAGAGATTGTTTGCAGGTGTAGACTGACCGCTGGAATCGTCCAGACGATACAGTAATCACTACCGAAATTACATAGTTTTTAAAAAATTTTTTTTATCCGTCTCTATCTATGTCTCTGGAATAACACACCCGGGAGTTTGCGATTATCAGAATGCCCTTGGAATATTTTGTCTATTTCAGTGTCTGATAAAGAAAGAGTCGGCTCTGACATAGGCATTGCGTGGATGCATGTTCGTGTGTCTGACTCTCTGCTTTTTTTTTTTTTTTTTTTTTTTCCCTGCCAGTCTGCTCGTCTATGTGTTTGTGGACAGAGTGCGTGTCAGCAAGAATTTCTGGGATATCTGTGAATGAATAGTTCCCAGTGTGGACCACGTGTCGTACTTAAACACTGGCCGTGTGTCTACGCACGGACGGTTTATTTACGTTACTCCACACCAGTAGTGCACTTTTAGTGGTTGGGTTGATACAGCCGTGGACTCAACATCGGACATCTGGAGTTCAGTCCCAGCCCGCAGCCTGTTTGATTTTGCTTCCTATTTTAATCTTTTGACTCTCGCACGCTGTTAATCATCTGCAAAAACTTAACCCTTTGACTCCTTCACCCTATCCACCAGCTTCCTGCAGGAAGCTGGTGGATAGGGTGTGGGAGTCAACGAGTTAAGTTTTTGCTTTGATAGCATGGTTAACAATGCAGGATTCTGGTAGATAGGGTGCGGGAGTCAAAGTGTTAATGTTCTAATCATTCTCGTGGTGTCATCTTTTCTTTCACAGACCCCTTTTCCTTAGCTCCCCACTTCCATCTCAAGGCCTTGCTAGAGTGTAAAGTTTAGCGCAGGCTCGAGGAGTATGCCAGATAATCACTAAGGAACCAGAAAAAAACACGAAAGAAGAATAAGAACGCGTATTTAATTTGTCTTGTCTTGTCTTGTTGTATTAAATACGCTACGCGTTCTTATTCTTCTTCCGTGTTTTTTTTTTCTGGTTCCTGTTTGCTTGAACGCGGGCAGTCACGCTTGTTTTGGATTTCAGATAATCACTGGCGGATTTGGTTGGAACGCATTTGAAATTGTCCAAGCGTGGCGATATCCTCTTAATTAAACAATTTCCAATTCAATTCATGCTTTGAAAAATCCAGGGAAAGTTTCACAAGCCTTTGCTCGCTTGAACTCAACTTTTTTATGTTCGATCTTAGTTATGTTCATTCGGATGTATGCACGTTGCCTAATTAATCGTTTGGCCTACAAAGTGCAGGTGTTATGTTGCTACATAGTCTGTACACTCCAACTTCAGTGAGTTTACCCCGCCTTATGCCTACTTAAAATGGCCTATAAATGTTGCCTGCCTTTTCCTAATCTTCCTTATGAATGGAGGCAGACACAAGAAGATCATTCATAAGGAAGATTAGGAAAAGACAGGCAAAATTTATTGGCCATTTTATGAGGAAAGGGGAATTGGAGCACCTGGTCACAACAGGAAAGCTGGAGGGAAAGAGAACACTAGGTAGACCTAGGGAGAAGATATTGGACGGACTTGCAGAGTGGCTGAAGACAGAGAGGGTGGAAGAGGTGCTTGAGACAACAAGGGATGGAAGGCCTGATGGAAGGCCATGATCGCCAACGCCATGTGGCAACTCACTTGATGATGATGATGATGATGATGATGATGATGATGATGATGATACCTACTTATGCACCTTTTTGTTCTAGTTTCTTTACAATTTTATTTTATTTTATCTCATTTTGTTTCATTCTATCAGGGGAAGGGAAGATTGCATGGTGAATATGTTCGTGCTCCCATAAGCTACCCGACAAGACTTACAGGATATTTAACCCTTTGACTCCTGCACCCTGTCCACCATCATCCTGCATTGTCGACCATGCTACCAAAGCAAAAACTTAACCCTTTGATTCCCTCACCCTGTCCACCAGCTTCCTGTAGGTGAGAGAGTCAGAGGGTTAAGTTTTTGCAGTTGGTGGATCGGGTGCGGGAGCCAAAGGGTTAATGTTCTGTGTGAGTATCCACGCTGAGGTGGTTCACATAAGTGCTGGTCTGCATACGTTGACTTAGGGAGCCTGAAAGGTCTCGAACTTTTAATTGCCAGGCGGTACTCAGGCATTACGAAATCAGACTTCCGTCTAATCGTTCTGATTCTAATTTCGTGGTTTTTTGTTGTTGTTGTTATTGTTGTTGTTGTTGTTGTTGGTGTTGTTTTTCTGGTGCTTGTTTGCTTGAACGCGGGCGGATGCGCTTGTATCAGATTTATTTGTACAAGTTTGCTCCGAGTTCTTCTGGAACAGTTTTGTGTTTTGTTTTACTCCTGTTTGAAAGCTTGTAGTTTGTAGGTGACGGCTCTTGTTTTGATTTACATGAAGACTTAAGATTGTTTTTGTGCATATTAAAACGTAAGTTTTATCATATGTGTGTGTGAGTGTGTGCTTGTCTGCTTTTTTCCTTTTTTTTAAAACTTGCTTCATGTCATTCTGGCTTTAAGAAAGTGCACGCATTTCATAAAATCGTATTACATTTACATTACATACTGCAAACGACATGTTACGTTACAAGCGCGTGTATAATATTGCGTGTATATTTCTTCTTGTTTGTGTTTTTGTTGCTGTTGTTGTTGCCGTTATTGTTGTTGTTGGTTTTGCTATTTGGGGTTTGTTTTTACTTGTTTTTGATACTTCTGAAAGCCGGTTATATGTTCTAAATGATACGTCTCTTGTGTTTCGTTGTTATGATTTAAATGTTCATTTTTTTAATGTGGAAATAAAAATATTTATGCAAAACTACATTTTCCCGCTTTTCTACATGTCTGACATGTTAACCTCTCTTTCCCTCTCTCTCTCTCTCTCTCCCTCTCTCTATGTGCGTGTGTGTATATACATGTATACTCTCACGTGTGACTGTGCGTGTATATGCGGCGTGCCTGTGCATTTGAGATATGTGCGTGTGTGTGAATGCGTGTACTGTGTGTCTGTCTGTCTGTCTGTCTCTCTGTCTCTGTCTCTGTCTCTCTGTCTCTGTCTTTGTCTCTCTTTCTCTCTCTTTTCTAAGAAAGGAAATATCTAAATCGCCAAAGCTACCGCACTATCAGTTTTATCAGTCATACCAACAACAACAACAACAACAACAACAACAACAACAACAACAACACAAAAGCGCCTCTTAATTATTCTGAACAGGTTACAGCTCTAAGCAGATCCCATTACAGCTGAAGAACCAGTCGGATTTTAGCAAGGATAGAGGAAGGGGGATTGGAGCACCTGGTCACAACAGGGAAAGCTGGAGGGAAAGAGAGCACCGGGTAGACCCAGAGAGAAAATGCTGGACGGACTTGCAGAGTGGCTGGGACGAGGAGGGTGGGGGAGATGCTAGGGGCTACGAGAGATAGAGGCAGATGGAAGTCCATGATCGCCAACGCCATGCGGCAGGGCACCTGATGATGATGATGAGAGGATCTAAGAGAACACCAGGTAGACCCAGGGAGAAAATATTGGACGGACTTGCAGAGTGGCTGAGGACAGAGAGGGTGGGAGATGATGTACTTACTGCGACAGGGCATAGATTCGTGTGGATGGTCATGATCGCCAACGCCATGCAGCAGGGCACATGATGATGATGATGAGAGGATCTATCGAACAGATAATTACTCTGCGCTCCAGTTGCGCACACAACAACCCACACAGACACAAAAGAAGATAAAACAAAACAAAACGCAGACAAATGTCATGCCAAACGTAAAGACGTACAGTTATCCTATTAGAAAACAAACCACAAACACACACTCAGTGTGTGTGTGTGTGTGTGTGTGTGTGTGTGTGTGTGTGTGTGTGTGTGTGTGTGGTATGTGTGTGTGTGGTGTGTGTATGTGTGTGTGTGTGTATGTGTGTGTGTGTGTGTGTGTGTGTGTTGTGTGTGCGTGTGTGTGTTCGTTCTTTGATTTAACGTTGTGTCATTTGTGTTGTGTGTGTGTGTGTGTGTGTGGTGTGTGTGGTGTGTGTGTGTGTGTGTGTGTGTGTGTGTGTGTGTGTGTGTGTGTGTGTGTGTGTGTGTGTGTGTGTGTGTGTGTGTGTGTGTGTGTGTGTGTGTTGGTAGTAACTGGTTAATTATTAAAATACGGTTAAAACCCCTTTGAGAAAAGTTCATTCATTAACTTAAATCACTCATGGTTTCGATTATAAATGAATATCATGCAAAATGATGTACATTACAATACTCCGTGTGCTGTGCAGATTTACTGAATGCATACTACAGCTAAGCTTGCACAAAGAAACACAAATATAGCCATTCCGGCGTTCCAGAGAGTCGATTTTCGTGCAGGCCTGCGTGGTGTCATTGATAATGGATTGATCAATTGATTGATTGATCAGTTGATTGATTGATTGATTGATTGATTGATTGATTGATTGATTTGATTAAGTTTTTACGTCGGTACCCACCTCAGGTGATATGGCCGACGAGGACAACCATCCCAGGGAAGTGGGGGAAAGGGGAACTTATCTAATCCTGTACCGACGCCACCAGAACAACAATGATGTTAAGATGGGACAGCTAGAAGACCAGTTTTAATATAGTGCACCCCGAGGTTTGAGCCCACAACCATTAACATGTGAATCCGACGGGTTGTCATTGTGATTTTCTCGTGAAATATATAAACATGCCAGTGTAAGTGTCCTGTGTCTTTCTTCTCGTCTGATCGTGAGTAGTTAGGACGAGACACACACACAGAGAGAGAGAGAGAGAGAGAGAGAGAGAGAGAGAGAGAGAGAGAGAGTCAGAGACAGAGACAGAGAAGCAGAGAGACAGAGAGAGACAGAGACAGAGAGAAAGCGACCGAGACAGAGAGACAGACAAACAGACAGACAGAGAAAGAGTGAGAGAGAGAGAGAGAGAAAGAAAGAGAGACAGAGAGAAAGAAAGAGAGACAGAGAAAGAGACAGACAGACAGACCGACAGAGAGAGAGAGAGAGAGAGAGAGAGAGAAAGAAAGAGAGAAACAGAGACAACAGACAGAGACAGACAGAGAGACAGACAGAGATAAACAGAGACAGACAGACAGACAGACAGAAAGACAAAAACAGACAAGCAGGACAGACAGATACAAAGACAAACAAGACAGACAGACAGACAGACAGACATACAGACAGACAGACAGACAGACAGACAGACAGACAAACAGAAAACAAGAAGAACTTCATTTTGCATTCTCTGGGTCTTCATTGTCAGGCTGTTTCTCCGCCTGCACTCCTCTTCTTCTTCTTCTGCCTTCTGCTTCTGTCTGCAACCCAAACCACCACGACCTTCTACTTCTGTCTGCAACCCAAACCACCACGACCTTCTGCCTTCTGCTTCTGTCTGCACCCCAAACCACCACGACCTTCTACCTTCTGCTTCTGTCTGCAACCCAAACCACCACGACCTTCTGCCTTCTGCTTCTGTCTGCAACCCAAACCACCACGACCTTCTCCTTCTGTCTGCAACCCAAACCACCACGACCTTCTGCCTTCTGCTTCTGTCTGCACCCCAAACCACCACGACCTTCTACCTTCTCCTTCTGTCTGCAACCCAAACCACTACGACCTTCTACTTCTGTCTGCAACCCAAACCACCACGACCTTCTGCCTTCTGCTTCTGTCTGCAACCCAAACCACGACCTTCTACCTTCTCCTTCTGTCTGCAACCCAAACCACTACGACCTTCTACTTCTGTCTGCACCCCAAACCACCACGACCTTCTGCCTTCTGCTTCTGTCTGCAACCCAAACCACATCGACCTTCTGCTTCTGTCTGCAACCCAAACCACCACGACCTTCTACTTCTGTCTGCAACCCAAACCACATCGACCTTCTGCTTCTGTCTGCAACCCAAACCACCACGACCTTCTACTTCTGTCTGCAACCCAAACCACCACGACCTTCTACTTCTGTCTGCAACCCAAACCACCACGACCTTCTGCCTTCTGCTTCTGTCTGCAACCCAAACCACGACCTTTTACCTTCTCCTTCTGTCTGCAACCCAAACCACTACGACCTTCTACTTCTGTCTGCACCCCAAACCACCACGACCTTCTGCCTTCTGCTTCTGTCTGCAACCCAAACCACCACGACCTTCTGCCTTCTGCTTCTGTCTGCAACCCAAACCACCACGACCTTCTACTTCTGTCTGCAACCCAAACCACCACGACCTTCTGCCTTCTGCTTCTGTCTGCAACCCAAATCACCACGACCTTCTGCCTTCTGCTTCTGTCTGCAACCCAAACCACCACGACCTTCTGCCTTCTCCTTCTGTCTGCAACCCAAACCACCACGACCTTCTGCCTTCTGCTTCTGTCTGCAACCCAAACCACCACGACCTTCTGCCTTCTCCTTCTGTCTGCATCCCAAACCACCACGACCTTCTACTTCTGTCTGCAACCCTAACCACCACGACCTTCTGCCTTCTCCTTCTGTCTGCAACCCAAACCACCATGACCTTCTTCTTCTGTCTGCAACCCAAACCACCACGACCTTCTGCCTTCTGCTTCTGTCTGCAACCCAAACCACCACGACACCTATAGGACCATCGGTGTCTCCTCGTCTTGCACCAATAGGAACTGGTGACGTTGTTGTGAGTGGGCTGAGCTGGAAGTCACACACTATTTCTTCCAGAGCATGTCCCTGGGTGCTGGTACCAACTTGATCCCACATTGCGCTCGCTTCTTGCCATGAAATCGCCACATACCACAACAGTTTCTCGTAGTTCATTCATCTTCTACTCTTCTAGTCAGTTCCACATTGTTTTTGAGGCACCAGCAGTTCACAAGAGCTTGTACACCATCGTTCTAGATTTATTTTGATTACTTACTTACTTACTTACTTACTTACTTACTTACTTACTTACTTACTTACTTACTTACTTACTTACTTACTTACTTACTTACTTACTTACTTACTTATTTACTTACTTACTTACTTAGTCAGTCAGTCAGTTGGTCGGTCGGTCGGTCGGTCGGTCGGTCGATTAGTCAGTCGGTTGGCCAGTCAGTCGGTAGGTGAGTCAGTCAGTAAGACTATCGGTCGGTCAGTCAGTCAGTCAGTCAGTCAGTCAGTTAGTTGCTTGGTTGGTTGGTTAGTTGGTTGATTGGTTGGTTGGTTGGTTGGTTGATTGGTTGGTCGGTCGGTTAGTCAGTCAGTCAGTCAGTCGGTCGGTCGATCAGTCAGTCAGTCAGTCAGTCAGTCAGTCAGCAAGTCAGTTAGTTGCTTGCTTGCTTGCTTGGTTAGTTGGTTGGTTGGTTGATTGGTTGGTCGGTCGGTTAGTCAGTCAGTCAGTCAGTCAGTCAGTCAGTTCGTTCGTTCGTTCGTAGTCAGTCAGTCAGTCAGTCAGTCAGTTAGTTAGTTCGTTAGATAGTTAGTTAGTTAGTTAGTTAGTTAGTTAGTTAGTTAGTTAGTTTGTTTGTTTGTTTGTTCGTTCGTTTGTTTGTTTGTTTGTTTGATGGCTATAGCAAGTCCTCTGTCAGCATGTTTCTGAATTACAATAAGTCTGAAGCCTTCCAAGTCTAGTTGTTTGCCTTTCTTGGTGAGTTCTGGTTTCTTGAAGACACAACATATCAAATTCATATGCTAATTTCTCAATGGTTAAAAGAAACGGAGGTTAAAAAAAGTTGTAGACAGTCCTAAGTCCCAGAATATATCTTGATACCAGAGGGAAGTAAAGCGGCAAAATTTATAGGGTTTTTTCTTTATAGAGGGATTAAACACATTCGTACAATTCCACATGCGCTCCAACCAATTTGCCATCTGTCATCTGTCATGCCCCTTAATCATCATCATCATCATCAGGTGCCCTGCCGCATGCCGTTGGTGACCATGGACTTCCAACCATCTCTATCTCTCGTTGCCCCTAGCATCTCCCCCACCCTCCTCATCCCCAGCCACCCTGCAAGTCCGTCCAGCATTCTCTCCCTGGGTCCACCCGGTGCTCTCTTTCCCTTCAGCTTTCCCGTTGTGACCAGGTGCTCCAAATCCCCCTTCCCCACAACATGGCCTATAAATGCCGCTTGTCTTTTCCCAATCTTCCTTATGAGTGATCTACTTGTGTCTGCCTCCATCAAGACTGTCTCGTTTGTTTTCTTTGCTATCCATGGAACTCTCAACATTCTTTTGAGAAACCACATCTCGGCTGCCTCGATCCTGCTCTGCCCCTTAAACCCGCACAAAACCATATGAGCTGGCAAGGTCTTGGAAGGAAATGGGGGGGGGGGGGGGGGTTGTGTGTGCATGTGTGTGTTCGTTCCTTGATTTAACGTCTTTTCACTATAAGTGATATTAGACGGATAAAAAATGGCATGGAGGATGATTTGGGGGGGGGGGGGGGAGGAGGGGAAAGAAGGGAACAGAGTAAGAGACGGAAAAAAAATTAAAAGGAACGGGCAAGGTCTTTAGAAAAATGATATGGATGATCAGAGAAATGAAACTAGAACAACGCTAACATCAAATGTAAAAGAAAAATCGTCATAAAAAGCAAAACAAAACAAAATAAGATAATGATAATTAAAATAATAACCTTAAAGTAACGCATTAACAGGACTGTGAACCAATGATTCTGAAATTTTAACTAACAGAACTTGATCTGATATCACTTCTTTAAAATGCTTTTCAAGATAGTTTCCTTGTGTAAACATCTTTGGTAAAAAATAACGAAGCTTTCTGCAGTAAAACAAACAGTGATACAATGTGAATTGTTCACCGCAAATACATAAAACGTTTTTACAATATTTTGTTTTCAAAGCGTTCAGTTGAATACGAAAATATGTGGTAACAATTAATCTCAAATGATATATCGAAGAATACTGCATTTTTTTACAGATATTTTGAACTGAAAGTTTGATTCTTTTTTGAGACACAAATTTTTCATTTAAATGTTCATGAAATCGAATCCATGATGCTAATTCTAGCGAGTTGTAAGCTTCTTTTACCGAGGTGTTAACATGTAATTCTATGGAATTTTCAAAACGGAGTGCACCGGATTTAGCTGCTCTGTCAACTACGTTGTTGCCGTGAAGACCAACGTGAGAAGGCACCCAGCATAAACTGATTTCCGAGCCATTTATCTTTAAACAGTGTATTAGATGATTTGCCTCAATTATTAAATCAGGTCTTGTGTCTGTATCAAAAGACTGTAAGGCATATAATACAGATTTTGAATCAACAAACAGAACTACTTTGAAAGGCACAGGCCGAAGGCTTATTAAATAATGCAACGCTTGAACAACAGCGACCAATTCTGCTGTATATATAGATACATTTGCCCCAATGAAAAAAGACTTTTTAATGTTAAATTTTGGAACATAAAACGCTGCTCCAGCGCTCTGATTTGCTAAGACTGACCCATCAGTAAAAATGTGGAGGTGGGTGCGGTACTTTTCATCGATGTGTTCACAAGCTGTGGATAGCGTAATGTTGACATTACAATCTTTTTTAACGTCTGCATAATCGAGATCAAACGTGGCCTTTAGCATTTCCCATGTAGGGATAGGCGTTAACATTGGTTTTTCGGCTATTTCATCCATAGTTATGCTGGATTGTTTGATCAGGTCAGATATGTAAGTTGCGGTTGTAATTTGTGATGAAATGTTTTTTGCTCGTTTTGGAAAGTCAATATCAGACCTGATTTTAATTTCTTTGTTCACAAAATTATTCGCTTGTGAAGTAGTTCTAATTGCAAACTTTGCTGTAGCTAGCTCACGATGGTTGTTTAGAGGTAGAATTCCAGCAACTTTGTACGTTTCCAGAGTAGAAGCATGAGTTGGTACACCTAGTGCAATTTTAAGACTTTTGCAGTCCAAGTTCTGAATCCTTTTTAGTAAATATTTAGGTGCATTGAAAAAAACTTCTTGCGCGTAGGATAATTTAGACCTGACCAGCGCTGTTGACAGATGAATCAATATATTTGTATCCATTCCCCAGGGTAATTTGCTTATTATCTTTAGAAAATTTAAGATTTTTCGTGCTTTTGTTAAAATATAATTAAAATGAACATTCCAGCTTAATTTCGAAGTGATGTAAACTCCCAGAAATTTTACGACCTGTTTGTAATTTAACACTTCACCAAGCAATTTGAAAGTAGGCAAGTTATTTGAGTTACCACCAGGATCAAACAGCATCATGTTAGTCTTTTCTGCCGACAACGACAGACCATTTTCTAACATATAATTTCCAAGATTATCAAGATCAATTTGATACAATTTCCTGATGTAATTCCGTGTTCTCTGTGGAGTTGTCTTTTTTAAAGTGATATTCATCCAAGTGCATATATCATCAGCATACTGTACTAAAACAACACGATTTGAAAAAGCTTTAGGAAGATCCTGTATAAGGATATTAAATAAAATAGGTGCTATCACTGAACCTTGTGGAATCCCATGTCGAGGTGCCGTGAAGTAGAATAACTAGCTCCCACTCTAGCCTGTATTGTTCTATTAGCTAAAAAAGATTTAATGTAATTGTACATATTGCCAGATAAACCAACACAGTGTGTGTGCGTGTGTGTGTGTATGTGTGTGTGTATCCATGTGTGTGTATGTATGTGTGTGTGCGTGTGTGTGTGCACGCGCGTGTGTGTATGCGCGCGCGCGTGTGTGTGCATGTGTAAGTGTGTGTGTGTGTAAATGTGTGTAAGGGGGTGTGCGTGCGTGCGTGCGTGCGTATGTATGTGTATGTGTGTGTATGTATGTGTGTGCGTCCATATGTGTGTGTTGTGTGCGTGTGTGCGCGCACGCACGCGTGTGTATATGTATAAAAAATACATATATACATATATATATATATATCATGTATGTATATATGTATATATACATAATGTGTGTGTGCGCATGTATGCTCACGTGCGTGTGTGTGTGTATGTATATGTGTGTGTATGTGTAAGGGGAATATTATACATGAAATACTAAACTGACTCCACCAGAATGATGGGAAGCATTGAGATGGGCAGCGAACAGATCAGTTTTTATGTTGCGAGCTAGGATTAGAATCGAGATGACAGATTTTGAGTCCATCAGTAACTGTATAATGAAAACCAGCCAGCCTGTAGAAACCTCACCGTTCTCCTGTGAACCAAAAGAACAGGAACAAGCAGACAACACAGGCGCAAATTTTCGGCCAACAGGCCTTTGTCGTGCGTGAATGTGAGATCACAAAACAAACAGTTCTTTTTTCTCCCACCAGACGAAGCAGCAGGGAAGTTTTTTTATTTTTTATTTTTATTTTAGTTTTTTTGAAGGTGACGTAAAGGTACAACCCTTCTCTCTCTCTCTCTCTCTCTCTCTCTCTCTCTCTCTCTCTCTCTCTTCTCTCTCTCTCTCTCTCTCTCTTTTTTTCCCTTTCTCCCTCTTTCTCTCTCGCTCTCTCTGTCTCTCTCTCTCTCTCACACACACACACACACGCACACACACACGCACTCACACACACACACACACACACACACACACACGCATACACACACACACACCACACACACACACACACACACACACACACACACACACACACACACACACGCACACACACAAATATATCCCATCAAACTACACACATATATAATTATATAAGTGCACAGATGAATGTATACTTGCAGATTCTAACCACACATATGCATAGTTCCCTATGGTCATAAACTTACACATAAATTAATGTTTACACAGTTCCATTGAACTGGTGGTTAGAAGTGGCACAAACGGAATGCCTAGGTGAACAGGTGGGTCTGTAACAGTGATTTGAGGTGAGAAAGAGTGGGCAGGTCCCTCAGATCAATTGGCAGTGAATAATAATAATAGTAATAATAATGATACTACTACTACTACTAATTAATAATAATAATAATAACAATTACAGTATTCATGCGGCGCCAAATCTTGACAATTCAAATCAAAGCGCACTCAAACTCCAGGCATACGCATACAATCGACAAAGACCACCTTACAATATTTGATACACAGACTGAGGGAAATAAGTAGTTGTAGAATTCATTGTTGGGAAAAGAGATGGGTTTTTAAATTGGATTTAAAAGCAGAAAGGGTGGGTGTCAGACAAAGGCAGAGCGGAAGTCTATTCCAGGCTGACAGTCCTGAGACAGCAAAACAGCGCTGGCCAACAGTTGATAGTTTAAATCTAGGGACCTTGAAGGGAAAGAGTGTCTGAAGCTGAGCGCAAGGTGAGGGCTGGCGTATAAATGTTGATGTTGTCACAAAGATACGATGGGGCAGATTGATGAATAGATTTGTAACACACGGCGCCCAGCTTACATTCAGTTCTTTTTAAGACATGCAAGCAGTGAAGACAGGTTGATAAATTCAAATACCTGGGAACGATCATTTCATCAGACGGCAGATGCACATCAGAAATAGCCAGCAGAATCGGCCAAGCCAAAACAGCATTCAAGAAGATGACAAGCATTCTTACCAACAAATGCCTATCAGTTAACATCAGGAAGAGAGTTCTTGAATGTTATATAGAACCAATACTGTTGTACGGATGCGAGGCGTGGACAGTCAACAAACAAAGCCAGAACAACATTGAGGCAGCCGAGATGTGGTTTCTAAGAAGAATGTTGAGGGTTCCATGGACAGCAAAGAAAACAAACGAGACAGTCTTGATGGAGGCAGACACAAGTAGATCACTCATAAGGATGATTACGAAAAGACAGGCAACATTTATAGGCCATTTTATGAGGAAGGGGGATTTGGAGCACCTGGTCACAACGGGAAAGCTGGAGGGAAAGAGAGCACGGGTAGACCCAGGGAGAAAATGCTGGACAGACTTGCAGAGTGGCTGGGGACGGGGAGGGTGGGGGAGATGCTAGGGGCAACGAGAGATAGAGGCAGATGGAAGTCCATGATCGCCAACGCCATGCAGCAGGGCACCTGATGATGATGATGAAGCAGTGAAGAAAGCGAAGGAGAGGACTGATATGATCAAACTTTTTCTTTCTGCGGACAAGACGAGCAGCAGGTATGTTTTGTATGCGTTGCAGACACAGCAGAGAAGAAGCTGGTAGTCCAGTAAGGAGAACTCCAAAACAAATGGCGCAAAGAAACTGACAGCACGTTCTTCAACTCAATGTTTTGACATCATCAGAAACTTTCATCTTGGAGATCAAAAGATATGCGATGTTTGGTATGTACAGAGACGATCTTAAAGATACCATGGAGGTGGTAAAGATCTACCGAAATGGTGATATGTAAAGCTTGCAATTGTTTTCTGGCAGCGAGACTAAACTGGCAGCTAGTAGAGTTCTTTGAGCAATGGTGTTCCATGATCATATTTTCCTTTCTTGATCATTTATTTTCATGGTATATATTTTGATCTATTTAAGTTGTGAAGTAAAAACTGGGCATTATTTCAAATTCTACACCCGGGTCCTCATCAAGTGATTGAACTTTTAAACAACCGAGGACAAATTTCATCCACAGCAACTGCGAAACCTATGCTACGACTTAAAGTGTGTTGTGGGGACACTGTGACTGAAAATATGAGACCACCGACTGAGGCCTCTGAGTTGAGGAATACGGTACCCAATATATTGATACATACTCAGTAGTTTTGACATTTAGTCCAAACCTGATTAACCCTTTGACTCTCGCACCCTATCTACCAACTGCAAATGCGTAACCTATGACTCCCTCACCCTATCCACCAGCTTCCTGTGAAAGAAGCTGGTGGATAGGGTAAGGGAGTGAAAGGGTTAAGGTTTTGCTTTGCTAGTATGGTTGACAATGTCGGATGCTGGTGGACAGAGTGCGTGAGTCAAACGGTTTTAAGCTCTGGTGATGATTCTTTGTGGAATCCAAGACAAGATCTCTATTTAAAGTTTTTTGTGATTCCAAACTTTGAGTGGATATCATTCAGATTTGTGCATCTTATTTACGTGTACAAAACTGAAAGGGTCTACAGTTGACTTCATTTCCCCGTAAACAATGTTTCCTATCATTTATTCTTGCCTCTTATTTCAATCAGGTTTAATCTGTTCACAAGAATTTCAATAATCCTCACTTTCGGCTTATGTATAATTGTCATTCATTACTGTTTCTCTCCATGTAAATGAAAACGAACCTACTGACTAGTCACTTTTCAAGTTAAGGCAATGAAGTGATGGTGGTTCCACCTCTCCTGTCTACACACCCTACTCCCATCCACTCCTCTCTTAGGTGTGTGAAACGTGGCAACGTAGAGGTCGGACGTTGTCTGGCCCCCTCCCAATCCCTGCCCCATCCCTCTTCTCCCCCCCCCCTTCCCCCACTCCCTACTGTCCCCCTCTCACAAACAAAGCTTGACGAGAAACGATCAGAAAATCAAACAGAAGGAGGTGAAAAACAACAGAAAGAAATGCTAAACTACACACGGTCACTCGCTCACCTGGCCCATTTTTTTTTAAACCGGATATCCTCCCAGTCCGTAGAGAAGAGCCATCAGCAAATTTGTCCGCGAAATTTCCCATCCATACTTCAACATCGCTCCAGTATTGTTTCATCCTCAGTAACATGCGCAGACAGCACGACGCAAAGGTGTTAAAAGCCAACACGGAGGACGCGACAAACAAGCAAACACACAGGGACACACAAGCAAACACACCGGCGTCTGTATATAAGGCACTGGTGGCACTGGTCTTTCTTTGACTGCCAGTAGACGTAGACTCCGTCCGTACTCCTGCTGTTGCTCCGCCTTTCTTCTGGAGTGTCTAGGGGCGACAACCGTTAGGTTAGCCTTCCTTTTGGACAAGTTGTATAGAGGTAAGTGTCTGTAGATTCAAGATGTGACGTTTCAAAGTTCAGAAATGGCAACCTAACTAACATGACGAAGTTGACACCACCACCATGATTGCAGTATCAAGATGACCAAGTAGATCCAGGGAGAAAATAGTGGACGGACTTGCAGGTGGCTGAGGACAAAGAGGGTGGAAGATGTGCTTGCGGCGACAAGGGATAGATTAGTATGGAGGGCCATGATCGTCAACGCCATGCGACAGGGCACATGATGATGATGATGAAAGTTTAGTCCTAGCTCTCAGAATAAAACTTGGCTTATCTGCTGCTCATCTTGACACTCCCAATCATGCTATTGGTGTCAACTTCATCTTTGATAGATCTTCTGCTTCTTCCTCCCTACTTTTATTTCAAGACTTTGCACGAGCATATGGTTTTGCATAGACTCAACGAATCTGTGTAGATTTGGGAGGAATGTGTAATGAAACTGTTCGAATACGAGCAATCGCTCTCGAACAAAATCAAAATTTAAAGATATCAAGAGTGGCTTAGAAAAATAGAGTAATGCATGGTTTTTGTGGACCTCAGACATCTGTTGAAAATATTTAAAAAAACTGCCACATGCACAATTCATATACTGTCTTTCAAAATATAACTGATTTTTTTCTGTGAAAACTGGGAACGAAATTTGTATAAACTCTGTTTTGTTTAATTTGATTCATTATAATGAAAATCTAGACTTCGTAAAGTTAGGCCCTGGTTTCTAAGGTTTCGTTTTTCTTCTAGAGCGTATGCGAGGTATCAGGCAAGAATTGCTTGGGTAGCTTTCTCCTTTAAGACTAGTTGACAAAGATGGTTGAACATAGAGACATAGACTATGTCTCTGTGGACCAGTCATTTGCATTGGACATATAAATTGGTGATGACATATTCAAGAGGAGAAAAATCTGAAACTACGTGGATAAATTTGTGTAATATCTTTCAAGATATAATCGATTCTATCCTGTATATTCCTGAAAATGAAATCTTAGTCTGTTTCGATTTGATTAAACCAAAGTAAAATTTCGATCTTGAAAATGATACCCCCGGCTTCTGTTATCCTTTGTGTGTGTGGAAGAGGGGGGGGGGGCGTCAACAGGCAACAACAGTTAGGGAAGAAAGAGATTTTAATTGCAGACCAGACCGGCCAGGGAGCTGAGTGGATCATCCGCAGTGTGTGTGTGTGTGTGTGTGTGTGTGTGTGCGTGCGTGTGTGTGTGTGTGTGTGTGTGTGTGTGTGTGCGTGTGTGTGTGTGCGCGTGTGTGATATATATATATGTATGTATACATATATATACATAGAGAGATTGTGTGTATGTGAGATATACATATACATGAATATATATATATGTGTGTATATATTTTTATATATATATATATATATATATATATAACATATATATATATATATATATAGAGAGAGAGAGAGTGTGTTGTGTGTGTGTGTGTTGTGTGTGTGTGTGTGTGTGTGTGTGTGTGTGTGTGTGTGTGTGTGTGTGTGTGTGTGTGTACGTGTGTGAATGTGTATGTGTGTTTTCATGCCTGTTGCTATGTTGGCATCAGTCCCAAAATAGATAAGGATGAAAATGCTGGCAGTCAGTATATAGTGTATGTATGTGTTTATTTGAATGCTTGTTACTGTATGGTACCAGCATTTTCTGTCTAACTGGCCCGTTCACTTGTGTGTTGTATACAACGTTACATACCTTCTCTTAGGATTGATAATAGAGTACATGTATTAAGTGCTTTTTGTTTTTGGCTCTAAGGAAATGTAGTGTGCAGGAGCAACTTTAGGTAATTTAGGCCTGTTCTTGTGTATGGTATAATGTCGTTAGTTATGTTTAACTGGCAATTTTAGGTAATAATTTTTGCCCGTTCTTATACAGGGTGGTTTTAAAAAGAATACGCCAAAATCATCACGTGATGTGTCAAAAACGAAAAAAATTACAAATCTCTAGCATGAACACATGTGTTGTATATACATTCAAGTTTCATTTCATGTTTTATAAGTGCTCAATGTGGCCACCACCGGCAGCGCGGACAACATCAAGCCGATATGAGAATTCCTCCCAAACGCGCCTCACGCATGTCACGGTCCACCGTGTTGATTGCAGCTGTTATTCGATCTTTC
>JAPXFY010000016.1:50405249-50410249 GCA_030674185.1 Monoplex corrugatus
CATCTCCCATCCTCTCTCTCCTCAGCCACCCTGCAAGTCCGTCCACCATTTTCTCCCTAGGTCTACCTGGTGCTCTCTTTCCTTCCAGCTTTCATGTTGTGACCATGTGCTCCAGGTCCCCTTTCCCCATAAAATGTCCTAAAAATGTCTTTTCCTAATCTTCATTATTGATGATCTTCTTGTGTCTGCCTCCTTCAGGACTGTCTCGTTTGTTTTCTTTGCTGTCCATGGAACTCTCAACATTCTTCTTCCTCCATGCTAGGGTCTATTTTTTTCTGACGCAACATTAGTTGCCTCACATTTTATGACGTCATGCAATAAACAAGTCATGACGTCATTGTGATTTCGTGCACGTTAATAATAGCACAAAGGCTAGATTTTATCTCGACAGAAATTAAAGGCCTGGCATGCGATCCGGCGGATCGGGTGACAAGGGCTAGCTCACAGATTTTCATCCCCTGGCGCGCGCTGTGTTTGTGTTATTGCAGAGTGGGGCACTACAGGGGTTCCACGCGTATACTCACATTCACATGGGTAGGCCGTACAGTTATAGTTTGGTCAAGATGAAACTGACAGTGATATGCCTGCAGCCCTACTGCGACCCCAGAAAAGTGCCACAGATGTACACATTTGTTTTTAGGTCCGTGGTGCCAGGCGGGACGTGCGCGCCAGACACTCGGTCCACCCATCGTAGTTCAAATCTGCCCAGATTTGAAATGTTTCTATCGATTTGCCATAACATTTTCCATTAATGCCACATTATATATAAAACGAAGAGTTATGAGGTAATAATAGCTACCAGTATATTTACTAAAATATGAAGTCGTGTTATTGCTTCTGCATTGAACTACTTGAGAAAACGTCGGGGAGATGTGATGCCTGATGTTACAAGGGTTCGTAATGAAACGGGTCATCTCGGCGTTTTATACAATCCTGCCCGTGTGGCTTTACAGTTTGTATACTACGAACAGTTCAGAAATGGGAACCAAACTGACATGACTTTGGGGTCAATCCTCGTATTAAGAACGATTTAATACGCATGAACTTATTTGTGTTGACAGAAACGAGACCCCCAGGACTGTATGATAGCCCATCAGTGTGGCTTTGACAACGAGATCACCCAGTCCATCAGGTGTAACGCCAGCCAGGTGTGGTCCAAGCTCGCCTCTGCCTGTGTCTGGGAGTGGGACCCTGACAGAGATGATTGCAACGGTTCTCCCCAGGTCCCCATCCCAAGTAATTCTTCAAGATTTTCAAAACAAGTGTGACTGCCCGAGTTCAAGCAAACAGGAACCAGAAAGAAAAAAAAAGAAAAAATAATAAGAACGTGTATTTAATACAACCAGACAAGACAGGCACAAATTTTCGTCCAACTGGCCTTTGTCAAGCGTAAGATCACAGACAAACAAACAAACAAACACCAGATAAAAAATTAGGAGAAAAAGACTGAAACTTCCCTGCTGCTCCGTCCAGTGTGAAAAAAGGAAAAAATTGATGGAGTAGCAGAGACGTTTCAGTCTTTTTCTCCTAATTTTCATATCTGGTGTTTGTTTTTGATCTTACGCTTGACAAAGGCCAATTGGCCGAAAACTTGCACCTGTCTTGTCTGGTTGTATTAAATACGCATTCATATTCTTTTTTTTTTTTTTTTTTTCGTTTTATTTTTTTCCTGGTTCCTTCAAGATTTTATTAGACATGGGTGGTTAGTCGGTTATGCCTTTCACTCTCTCGTACTGTTCACCAGCTTCTTAAGGGTTAAAGCACCCGCGACAGCTGTTTTTTGAAATGATGCGCACACTGGAAAGCTGGCTGGCTTTACTGGGGTAGCACCAACCAGTCAGGAGTAGGCTATACATGTACGTGCGCCTAGCTGCTGACATCATATCAACTATTTCTGGAGGACTCAGACTCAGACTTTGTATTGTCAAAGAGAAGGAAAAAAAGAGAGTGAGTGAGAGAGAGAGAGAGAGAGAGAGAGAGAGAGAGAGAGAGAGAGAGAGAGAGAGAGAGAGAGAGCATTCAAAGATGAAAGTAAAATGAAAGAAATTAAAAGCAGACGCATTCGTTTGCAGACTGGTAGCGTAGATTACGTATATTCTTGTAGGTCTCTGGTTAATTCGGCCATAGCATAGTCTAACGAAACGAAAGAACTTGTCAATGACTTTTTTTTACCAAATTAAAGAACTTTTTAACGATTTTTACCAATGGCTGTGAATTAAACAGTATTAGCAGACAATGCGGGACTGATCTCATAATGTCGTACAGAGAAGAAGTATCTACAAAATGTAGTTCGTTCTCTACGATTCCACAGGCTCTACAATAAGCTTAACGATGTTGTCTGGCAATATCACAGGTTAACGATGTTGTTTGACAATATCACAGGGTTAACGATGTTGTTTTGACAATATCACAGGCTTAACGATGTTGTTTGACAATATCACAGGGTTAACGATGTTGTTTGACAATATCACAGGCTTAACGATGTTGTTTGACAATATCACAGGCTTAACGATGTTGTCTGACAATATCACAGGGTTAACGATGTTGTTTGACAATATCACAGGCTTAACGATGTTGTTTGACAATATCACAGGCTTAACGACGTTGTCTGCAATATCACAGGCTTAACGAGTTGTCTGGCAATATCACAGGCTTAAAGATGTCTGGCAATATCACAGGCTTAACGAACGACGTTGTCTGGCAATATCACAGGGTTAACGATGTTGTTTGACAATATCACAGGCTTAACGAGTTGTTTGACAATATCACAGGGTTAACGATGTTGTTGGCAATATCACAGGCTTAAACGATGTTGGCTGGCAATATCACAGGGTTAACGATGTTGTTTGACAATATCACAGGCTTAAAGATGTTGTCTGGCAATATCACAGGGGTTAACGATGTTGTTTGACAATATCACAGGGTTAACGATGTTGTCTGGCAATATCACAGGGTTAACGATGTTGTTTGACAATATCACAGGGTTAACGATGTTGTTTGACAATATCACAGGCTTAACGATGTTGTTTGACAATATCACAGGCTTAACGATGTTGTCTGACAATATCACAGGGTTTACGATGTTGTCTGGCAATATCACAGGTTAACGATGTTTTTGACAATATCACAGGCTTAATGATGTTGTCTGGCAATATCACAGGTTAACGATGTTGTTTGACAATATCACAGGCTTAACGATGTTGTCTGGCAATATCACAGGCTTAAACGATGTTGGCTGGCAATATCACAGGGTTAACGATGTTGTTTGACAATATCACAGGCTTAAAGTGTTTTTCTGGCAATATCACAGGCTTAACGATGTTGTCTGACAATATCACAGGGTTAACGATGTTGTTTGACAATATCACAGGCTTAACGATGTTGTTTGACAATATCACAGGTTAACGATGTTGTTTGGCAATATCACAGGTTAACGATGTTGTTTGACAATATCACAGGCTTAACGATGTTGTCTGGACAATATCACAGGGTTAACGATGTTGTTTGACAATATCACAGGTACTTTAACGCAATTGTTCGTTTTGACAATATCACAGGTTAACGATGTTGTCTGGCAATATCACAGGCTTAACGATGTTTGTCTGGCAATATCACAGGCTTAAGATGTTTCTGGCAATATCACAGGCTTAACGATGTTGTTTGACAATATCACAGGCTTAACGAGTTGTCTGGCAATATCACAGGGTTAACGATGTTGTTTGACAATATCACAGGCTTAACGATGTTGTCTGCAATATCACAGGGTTAACGATGTTGTTTGACAATATCACAGGCTTAACGATGTTGTCTGGCAATATCACAAGGTTAACGATGTTGTTTGACAATATCACAGGCTTAACGATGTTGTCTGGCAATATCACAGGGTTAAACGATGTTGTTGACAATATCACAGGCTTAACGATGTTGTTGGCAATATCAAGGCTTAAAGATGTTGTCTGGCAATATCACAGGTTAACGATGTTGTTTGACAATATCACAGGTTAAAGATGTTGTCTGGCAATATCACAGGTTAACGAATGTTTTTTGACAATATCACAGGGTTTACGATGTTGTCTGGCAATATCACAGGTTAACGATGTTGTTTTGACAATATCACAGGCTTAATGATGTTGTCTGGCAATATCACAGGGTTAACGATGTTGTTTTGACAATATCACAGGCTTAACGATGTTGTCTGGCAATATCACAGGCTTAAAGATGTTGGCTGGCAATATCACAGGGTTAACGATGTTGTTTGACAATATCACAGGCTTAAAGATGTTGTCTGGCAATATCACAGGCTTAACGATGTTGTTTGACAATATCACAGGGTTAACGATGTTGTCTGGCAATATCACAGGGTTAACGATGTTGTTTGACAATATCACAGGGTTAACGATGTTGTCTGGCAATGTGTGAGGGTGGTGTTAGGTGGTTATATGATGATAGGCTGGTTGGAGGATGATGGTCAGTTGGTTGGGCAGGAATGGTGCCCGACTGCACTGGGTTCTTCCAGGTCCCCGTTCCCAGGCAAACTCAACACTTTACAAGCTGTGTGGAATAGTTGTGTACATGATGGTGGGATGCCAACAGTCAGAAATATAGCAAAAGTTGTTTGATTAACCCTTTGATTCTCGTGTCCTAACCACCAACTGCGAAAACTTACCCTTTGACTCTCTCATCATACCCACCAGCTTCCTGCAGGAAGCTGATGAATAGGGTGAGCGAATCAAAGGGTTAAGTTTTTCCTTTGCTAGCATGGTTCACAATGCAGGGTACTGATGGATAGGGTGTGGGATTCAAAGGGTTAATTTGTAGATTTCAACACATCCCCCCCCCCACCCACCCACCCCACCGACCCCCGACCGACCCACCCATTTTTTCCTCTCTCTCGTGTTTTTCCATTACGCCATATTAATGCCCATAGAATCTAGGACAAATGTCTGTGATGCCGTGATGATGATGACGATGGGGATGATAATCATGATGCTGTGGATTTC
>JAPXFY010000016.1:50415249-50472749 GCA_030674185.1 Monoplex corrugatus
GGATTTTTCCTGTGTCATAAATTTCATTTAGGAGGACTGTTATTTTTTCTATGCCAAATTCCTCCAGGGCTTCCATCTTCTCTGTAGTAATGTTGTCTGGTCCTGGTGCTTTTCCTGGTTTCATCTTTTTCAGTGCTGCTCTGACTTCATCTTTCATTATAGGTGGTCCTTCAAAGTTCTTTTTTATAATGTGTTCTTCGTTTCTGTCATCCTCAAAAAGGTCTTTAATGTACTCTCCCCATCTGTCTAATACCTTGTCTTTTTCCATGATAAGCGTGCCATCTTTTGATTTTAAGCAACCAGTTGATGTGCATGTATTTTTCCTGTGAACAATTTCTTCAATTCGTCTGTACATACCCTGAGGATCCATTTTGAGCATGCTCATGGAATTTGCGACAAAATTACCGATAGACTTGAGTGGAGCGCATATGGAATTTTCCAGGTGCAATGAATCCCTCTTGTACAGGCTCTTAGTTTTTTGTTATGTTGTTCTGTCTCATCTGATTCTGTCCTGTCTTTTCCTTTTACTCCGTTTGTCTTGTTTTATCAACTTGTCTCTATAGCCTACGTCTTAACCTGTCTTGTCTGATTCGGTCATGCCTCATCCTATTGTGTCATGTCTCATCCTATTGTGTCATGTCTCATCCTATTGTGTCATGTCTCATCCTATTGTGTCATGTCTCATCCTATTGTGTTGTGTCATCCTATTGTCATGTCTCATCCTATTGTGTCATGTCTCATCCTATTGTGTCATGTCTCATCCTATTGTGTCATGTCTCATCCTATTGTGTCATGTCTCATCCTATTGTGTCATGTCTCATCTTGTATCATGTCTCATCTTATTGTGCCCTGTCTCATCCTATTCTGTCATGTCTCATCCTATTGTGTCCTGTCTCATCCTACTGTGTCCTGTCTCATCCTATTGTGTCCTGTCTCATCCTATTGTCATGTCTCATCCTATTGTCATGTCTCATCCTATTGTGTCATGTCTCATCCTATTGTCATGTCTCATCCTATTGTGTCCTGTCTCATCCTATTGTCATGTCTCATCCTATTGTCATGTCTCATCCTATTGTCATGTCTCATCTTATTGTGTCCTGTCTCATCCTATTGTCATGTCTCATCCTATTGTGTCAATGTCTTCCATCCTATTGTGTCATGTCTCATCCTATTGTGTCATGTCTCATCCTATTGTCATGTCTCATCCTATTTGTCATGTCTCATCCTATTGTGTCATGTCTCATCCTATGTGTCATGTCTCATCCTATTGTCATGTCTCATCCTATTGTGTCATGTCTCATCCTATTGTGTCATGTCTCATCCTATTGTCATGTCTCATCCTATTGTCATGTCTCATCCTATTGTCATGTCTCATCCTATTGGTCATGTCTCATCCTATTGTGTCCTGTCTCATCCTATTGTGTCCTGTCTCATCCTATTGTCATGTCTCATCCTATTGTCATGTCTCATCCTATTGTGTATGTTCATCCTATTGTGTCATGTCTCATCCTATTGTGTCCTGTCTCATCCTATTGTCATGTCTCATCTATTGTGTCTCACTGTCCTCATCCTATTGTCATGTCTCATCCTATTGGTCATGTCTCATCCTATTGTGTTGTCTCATCCTATTGTGTCATGTCTCATCTATTGTGTCTGTCTCATCCTATTGTCATGTCTCATCCTATTTGTGTCATTGTCTATCCTATTGTCATGTCTATCTATGTCTCTATGTCTTCAGTGTTGTCTCATCCTATTGTGTCATGTCTCATCCTATTGTGTCTGTCTCTCCTATTGTGTTATGTCTCATCCTATGTGTTGTCCTGTCTCATCCTATTGTGTCATGTCTCATCCTATTGTGTCATGTCTCATCCTATTGTGTATGTCTCATCCTATTGTCATGTCTCACCTATTGTCCTGTTCACCTTCAGTCCTATTGTGTCATGTCTCATCCTATTGTCCATGTCTCATCCTATTGTGTCATGTCTCATCCTATTGTCATGTCTCATCCTATTGTCATGTCTCATCCTATGTGTCCTGTCTCATCCTATTGTGTCATGTCTCATCCTATTGTGTCATGTCTCATCCTATTGTGTCATGTCTCATCCTATTGTGTCATGTCTCATCCTATTGTGTTGTGTCATCCTATTGTGTCCTGTTTCATCCTATTGTGTCATGTCTCATTGTGATTGTGTCATTCCTATTGTGTCCTGTTTCATCCTATTGTGTCCAATTTCACCCTATGGTGTCGTAATTCATCCTATGGTGTCGTGATTCATCCTATTGTGTCATGTTTATTTGTGTCATATTATGTGTCATGTTCTTCTATTCAGTCCATGTCTTGACCTATTGTGTCGTGACATCCTATTGTGTTATGTCTCATTGTGTCATGTGTAATCCTGTTCATTATCATGTTATCCTATTTAGTCCATGTCTTAACGTATTGTGCCATGACTCATCCTATTGTGTCATGTCTCACTGTGTCATGTGTTATCCTATTCAGTCATGTCTTAACTATTGTGCCATGACTCATCCTATTGTGTCATGTCTCACTGTGTCATGTGCTATCCTATTCCGTCCTAAACTATTGTGCCGTGACTCATCCTATTGTGTCATGTCTCGTTGTGTCATGTGTTATCCTATTCAGTCATGTCTTAACTATTGTGCCATGACTCATCCTATTGTGTCATGTCTCACTGTGTCATATGCTATCCTATTGTCTTAAACTATTGTGCTTCCCCGTGGGGATGCCGGGGGCTCTTTCAGTATAAATAGTATCCCCACCTTCTGGAAATTCTGTGCTATTTTCCGTCACTCTGTTTTCTGCCTTGTTGCTTTGCTTTCTGTCATTTGTGCCTATCATTTTCTGCCTTAATGGTCCATTCACCTGTATGTGTTCGATAAAGTCTTTTGTACTTTTTCTTAGAATTGATAATTGAATAGGCCTACATGTATCAAGTGTATTTTTGGCTCTGGGGAGGCGAGATATGCGGAAGCAGTTTTGGATAATTTATGCCTGTTTTTATATGTTTTGGTGTCATGTATGCTTGTCAGGTGTGTTTTTTAAATCTCCTCTGTGCGAAAGATTGGACGGAGTGGTCAACGCCGGGGGCGTGTCCTTAGATTATGTGTGCGAATGCATTGAGATATGTAGGCCTACTTAATTTTCTTTTCTTGTTGAAGTTTTGTAGGCCTATGTTTTGAAGCGGTTATACCCCTGATATGGCTCTATGCAGTCGGCTGGGCTTTAAACAACAATGACAACAACACTAACAACCTATTACACCTTGACCCATTCTATTGAGTCATTGTCCCGTCATCATGGCATCGTGACTCCTCCATATTGAGTCTTGCCTTATTCTTGCAGTCATTTTATTTTTTGTTAAATTTGTCATGTAGGTGATGATGACCCACTGTGTCGTGAGAATGGGCAGGCACCAGACCCCACCAGCTGTCGTCACTTCGTTCTGTGTCAGCATGGACGTCGTACCCAGCGCATCCAGTGTCCACATGGTACTTCCTTCTCAGAGTTCTCCCGCAAGTGTGAGTGGCACTCCGATGTGAATTGTGCCAACAGACTAGACTGAGACGTTACCACCACCATGCAAGAAATGACTGATAATCTTTCGCACTCCTCGCCTTTGAAGTCTGATGTCTTTCATGCACTTCAGTGCTCTGAGGGGGAAATGATCCTTTGCAAGCATAAGGAATACATGTAGAATGCAGAACTTCAGTGTGAATGCATTTCAGCAGCGTGTGGAAAGCACGTTTCAAGGCTTGTTTAGTTTATTCAGTATTTTCTTTACAGTAGTAGTTACATTGGTGTACGACTAAAGCTTATTATATTCATGATGGTTTGAAATGACATCATACTGCTATAGTTTTTTTGTACTTTCCATGAAGCACAGTCAGGGGTATACCCCTCAAAGATGTCACTTCACTCATGTACAAAATATTGTTTTCAGAATATCAGTCTTTCAAGACGATCTCCAAGTGTAATGGTCAGTAACGTTCAACATTCTCGACATATAGAGACGATGGATTAGGAGAATGCAATACCTTTGCATTGTTTGATTTCCTCTTGCTTTTTTTAGTAGTAGAGCTCTGGCAATGCTTTTGTAGTAATTAAAACTTTTCTTTTGATGATTTGTTGGCATGATCAGTATTATCAAGGCTATGATATTGTTCATCTTCTTCTATTTAGTAGGCTACATGCTGAAGGTCGTTCGTATGGTCACAGCACAGAAGGAAAAAAACCCAACATGTAGCCGTTTACTTGTACAACGGACTAGACTGGAAAGAAATGGTTGTCAATAAAGAACAAAACGAATCACATCAGCAAGTCAAATAAGCGAGTCTCTAACATTAAAAATCTTGTTATCTCATTTGATCGCTCTTTGCTTTTCTTGTTTTGAGAATCATGTGTTCTTTTTGTTTACATTGTTGTCAAGTACGTGTCCTGGCCAGTTTCAAAACTGAATTTGGGGGGGGGGGGTGGAGAAGGGACAATTATTTATGCAATGATTGTCATCGGTTTATTTCTTTTATTCTATCATTGTGTATGAAAGAAATGTCATTAGTAAATTAGACTATCCACTCATGCAACACAAATTGTGACTGGAGGTATGACGAATGTGCAACATTGTGAATAAAAATTACATGTATGGATGCATTTATCATCAACCAGCTGTTAGAGTTGTGTTCATAATCTTTTAACCCTTTTGACTCCGCCAGCATCCTGCATTGTGGACCATGCTAGCAAAGCAAAAATTTAACCCTTTGACTTCCTCACCTCATCTACCAGCTTCATGCAGGAATTTGGTAGATAGGGTGAGGGAGTCAAAAGTTAGGGTTTGCCGTTGGTGAACAGGGTGCAGGAGTTGAAGGGTTAACACTGTTGTGCGATTTGCTGAGCAGATGTGAATGTTTAAAAAAAATCAGTATTTGTAATGTTTCTTCCTTTGCTTTAGCACTGGACCTTTAAACATGTGTTGCAAACTATACCCAATTGAGTAATTGTTTAATACTTGAAGCGGATATTTACAACTTCTGTATTGCTTAGTTTTCCCTTTGATGTAAGTTTAATCACCATTGATTTCACCATTATAACATCCTTTCTGTATTAAATTTTAAAATGTGTGTTACACGTTCATTTCAAAATATGAAAATTGTACATGTGCAATGCTTCAAATATGCAAATATTACGACTGCCACTCATAAGCTGCTTCAGATACTTTTTCCTGCACAGGTCAGCGATGTTCTTGAGATCGTTGTGTTCTCTGCCAGAATGTACTCTGTGTTTCAAAATGCAAATAAAGCCATTGGTTTTGCAGTTCCTGTGCTATGGTTTATTCCCTCTCTCTCACACATTTGCTGTATGTGTATGTTTCTCTCTCTCTCTCTCTCTCTCTGTGTGTGTGTGTGTGTGTGTGTTGGTGTGTGTGTGTGTGTGTGTGTGTGTGTGTGTGTGTGTGTGTGTGTGTGTGTGATGTGTGTGTGTGTGTGTGTGTGTGTGTGTGTTTTCTCGTTTTTTTTTGTGTGCTTTTTTATCACAATAAATTTATTACGCTGAATTCGGGCTAATCTCCCAAGGAAGAGTGTGTGGCACAGTGCAACAGAACTCATTTCCTTTTTCTTTAGTCTTTATGTGTGCATCTCTGTTCATCAATATAAAAGGATTTTGTTATAGAATTTTGCTGTGGAAAATTCCTTTGTAACCATGAGATCGTTTAACATGCACTGAATTCATGCTGCACACAGGACCTCTGATTATCGTCCATCCATATGACTAACACTTAGCTACCTCTAGGCCTCTAGGATCTAGCAGCAGCAGGTATGGGAAGGGGAGAAAACAGCTAGATGTCTATTCCAATTTGAGAATCAAACCTGGGTTTTTAGCGTCCTTGGCAAGTGCTTCAACCGCTAAGTTTTAACCACAATGTGTGTGTATGTGTGTGTGTGTGTGTGTGTGTGTGTGTGTGTGTGTGTGTGTGTGTGTGCATGTGCGTGTATGTGTGTGCGTGTGTAAGCTACATGTGTATATGTATGTGATTGCGCGTGAGTGTATATCTGTGTAGTAAATGTATATAGGTAATGTATGTGTGTGTGTGTGTGTGTGTGCGCATGCGCATGCGTGTGTGTGCATACGCACACATGATGTCATTATATTGTTTATAATTTGATTTTTTATGTCAACTATGATACTGTTTTCATTTTTCTCCTGATTAAATGGGACTATGTCCCAGAATGTAGGTTATGCTAAATCCAGGGAAGATAATTTGAAAAAATTGAAGCAGAATATTATGTGGTGGCCTGTATCTGGGAAAACTTGAAATATTCTTAGTCACTCACACATTAATATTTCCATAAATTGTGAAATCGATAACTGCTGAAATCACTGACTGTTATCTTGAGTTACTTCAATCAATCTGTGTCTTACAGCTCTACCATGGGTTCTTCTGGCAAATAAATGTGTTCAGAGTTCTGGTCTGTTCTGCTCTTCACACACACTCACAAACATGATTCAGTTCAGTTCATATTGCTACAGCCCAGCCGACAGCTATGGTCACATCACGGCCGACAGTATGTTAAAAAACAACTCCAACTCTAATTAAAAGCCAACAGTTAAAAACTAAGCATACTATTAGCCTTTCAAGCCTAAAAATAAATTATTGAAAAATCTTTCCCATACCAGTATGATCATATAAAAACGAAACCTGTTGATATCTTGTAAAGACTTGAACATTTCATCCAGATGAAGATCTTTTAGAGGTTCTTCAAGGGGTTTGCTGCATATTGCTCGTCTCACATAGCACAAATCCCAATAATCAATAAGACGTTTGATGCTCATCACATTGTATGCGCCATGGTGCTTCTTCATTTTTTTAAGAAGGTATGAATAAGAGTAGAATGTGTGACCTGCACAAAAACACATGAGTGCGCACACAGTGAAATAATGTCCAGGCTGAAACCTGTATGGAAGAACAAGAACATTACAAAACACAAAATCAGTCCCTTACATAGCTCTAGCATATTCCATCTTCCTGTGTGCAGGTGAAACATGGACCCTCACAGTGGATTTGGACTATTGAATCTAAACCATGGAAATGAGATGTTACTGTAAGATACTAAACATCAGATACACTGATCATACAACCAATGAACGAGTGCATCAAATCATCAAGCAGCACACTGGACCATATGAAGATGTGCTGACATCACTTAAGAAAAAAAAACTACGTTGCTATGGCCATGTAACAAAATCCAATGGTTTTGCTAAATCAATCAAAGAACAGTGGAGAGAGGGAGATGGAGGGGAAGACAGTAAAAAAAAATGAACTGATATAGACAGACAAACTATTTGCAGAGCCTCAAGCTTTGGCACACAACCAACATAGCTGGAGGAATCTGGTGAACAGTTCTATAGTGCAGCACCCCAATGGCTTCATGGAGTAATGGGAGAAGAAGATAAGATAACAAGATAACAAGATTCTATTTTAGCCCAGTGCACAGACACAAGGAAATGTTTTGGCTATGCATGCAATCACACTCACACCTCACAACAATAACAATTTTCAACATCATAAAAGACATATTCGTCGGTCATTCACAGAATCAAAGAAACACACACACACACACATACACACACACACACACACTCACACGAATACGCACACATACACCCACACTCACGCATTGCGGCAAACACACACATCCACACACACGCCCACAGGACTTAAACAACATAAGGTAAAAATTATTCTTACTTTCCCTCCCCCTCCTCACATGCGCAAGACTAAAATCCAAAGACAGGCAAAAAAGCTCTGATATACAACAAAATATTTTGTAAGAGTACATTCTAACGCGAGTTGAACAAAAACAAAAACAAAAAACAACAACAACAAAAACAAAACAAAAAAACTACAATCCAAGCCTGGGGAATTAAAACAATTTATCAATTAACAGTAACAACGAACAGATAAAAGACATAGATATCTCTCTGTCGAAACAACTGCAAAACTCGTTCTCTCCTTCATGTCTCGCATTGACAATTGCAATTCACTCCTGTCTGGTCTTCCTGCCTCCACCATTCACATCCTACAGGGCATTCAAAACAATGCTGCACGCCTTGTACTCAAAAAGAAAAAAGCTGATCACATATCTCCTCTCCTGGTACAACTTCACTGGCTCCCTGTATCAAAGCGCATACAGTACAAACTAGACACCATGTGCTACAAAAGCATCAATAATGCAGCCCCCGATTACCTGTCAAGCCTACTTGAGATCTATGTTCCCTCATGTACCCTCCGCTCTGCCTCCGATCCTCTGACTTTTCGCTTTCCACGCATTAAGCTTAATACCTATGGTCCACGAGCCTTCTCTGTTTCTGGTCCACTCTCCTGGAACAAACTTCCTCTCTCAGTCCGTCAGCAACCTACTTTTGTCTCCTTCAAGTCCGCCCTCAAAACTCACCTTTTCTCCTCTGCATAAAATCCTGACCTCACTCAACCCCCTCTGCAGCCTGTCTCCACTCGGAGGGGAATCACACTGTATATAATATGCTCTCTATAATTTTCCATTGCTTTTATTCTTTCTCCCCATTTATAGCCATGCGTGTGTGAGTGTGTGTGTGTGTGTGTGTGTGTGTGTGTGTGTGTGTGTGTGTGTGCGTGCGTGGTGTGTGTGCGTGCGTGTGTGTCTGTTTCAGTGCTTAGATTTGATTTTATCAAGATTTTGCGCTATATGAATATTGTAATTATTATTATTAATTATAGATATAAAAGATAAAAGTTCCTTCTAGAAACTATCACCGAATTTCCATAAACCCTCCCTCAAGTATGCATACTGAGGATTAGAGTTCAAAGACAAAATAAATAGCTCTTATAATTTGGCTAAGAATAAGTTCATCACAGGGTAAGAGAAAAATTTGTAACTAAGACACGAATCAGAAGAACAAGAAAACCAATGTAAGCGCATATCCAACAAAACAAAACAAAACAAGCGCAAATTTTCGGCCAACCAGCCTTTGTCAAGCGCGAACGAACGGTCACAAACAGATCACAAACACCAAACAATGGATAATAAAAACGGGACTAAAAACTTCCCTGCCGCCTCGTCCAGTGGGTAAGAAGGGGACCAAATGGAATGCCCATGTCTTCATGAGCAGTAGTAAGAAGTGGGGAGAGGGGAGGCAACTATGATGTCAAAAGGGAAGTGAGATGAGTTCTGCAATTTTGAGAAATGGCCATGCTATATTGGTATAGCCCTGTTCTGAAGAAGGCAAGAGGGCAAGAGCCCAGAGGTAAGGGAGTAGATTGTGCCCAGTGCCATGAATCTGGTAGGCCTGGGAACAGGAAGAAACATGAAACGGCATGTCTGAATTCTGTTGCGCAATGGATTACTTATGGTTTGTCATTAAGACCATATGGTTTGCGTGTTCCAAGTTTATTTATGAGATGGGATTCTCTGTCTTTCCTGTCTATGGTGCTGTTATTGTATAGAAGCCACAGACCTTTCACTCGGATGTCACTGATTGAGTGGTCTGATTGGTTGAAGTGATTGGGGATAGTTTTATCCCTTTGGTGGCGGATATCAGCCAAGTATTCTTTGAAACGTGTGTCAAGGGTGCGTCCAGTTTCACAATATACAGTTGGGAACATTTAGAGCAGCTGATCAAGTAGACAATGTTATAAGTTTGACAGTTGAAATGTTTTGTAATTCTCATACGAGATTTGGGGCCTTTGACTGTGGTGGCTGTGCACAAGAAAGGACATGTCTTGCATTTAGGTTTGTTGCATGGAGAGGTTCCTGGAGGTTGGCTGACTGGTTTGCTGAGATTTGAATGCACCAGCAAGTCGTGGAGATTTGTGTCTCTCTTGTAGAGCGGAGATTTG
Source organism: Monoplex corrugatus (assembly GCA_030674185.1). Taxonomy (NCBI): domain Eukaryota; kingdom Metazoa; phylum Mollusca; class Gastropoda; order Littorinimorpha; family Ranellidae; genus Monoplex; species Monoplex corrugatus. The sequence goes on from JAPXFY010000016.1 coordinate 50,425,140, forward strand.
TATCTCTCTTGTAGACGATCAAAGGGCGCTGGTCAAAGGTTTCACCTGTAGTGGGACTGGATAGCAGAATGTTCCAGTTGGACAAGATGATCCTTTTTACAAGGTACATGGACGGGTGGTAAACTAGACTGAGGACTGGCCAATCCTCTGTGGCAGCTTTGGGCTTCGAATGGAGGGCATTTGGCCGAGAGCACGGCTGTTTAAACCGGCCGCAGGGCGATCACTTAGTTTTCGGTGTCAGCGATTCGCGTGTTTTCCTGCTTACCTGCTGCGCTACACGGCCCGTCAGCGGTTTGGAGCTGTGAGTCATCGGTAGGCAAGCGGTACTGTGTGGCTGCCTTTGTGTGACGTGATTACTACTGTTTCTACATTTCCCGCAATACTGCTTTGGTCATCTAGCCATATATGTAATTATCAATCTTACCGAAAAGTAGACTCTCTCCTCTACACATACATATCAAACACGAACTGGTTTGTTGCCATAATGCGTTACGGGATTACACAGAAAAGGAGGAGAACGATTCTGAAAATATCGCGCCTTCACTGTTTCATGAGAAAAATAAGCCAACTTCCAACAACGAAAACAAGAGTTCACCAGTTATTACAGCAGAAAGAAACACATACAGAGGAAGAGTAAAGTATGTTTTAACAGACTGACTTACCGGACAGATGTTCCGTGGCTTCTTGTGGAGGTAGCGGTGGGTAAATCGAGATCACTGATAACGGCATAGACTCCATTATCCTTCACACTAAAACCAACATTTCACTGATAGTGATAGTCTTGTATACCGCAATTTCCTTACTGCCATAGTAGGAACGTATACACACATGTCCGTACAAGAGTCAAGTTTGGGATCACGATACTGAGACGACCATTCATTAAAAAATATGGAAAGACACAGAGAGCGATAGAGAGAGAGAGAGAGGGGGGGGGGGGGGGGGGGAGGAAGAACAATACATTTACGAGAACTTTAGGTTCACTGGTATTAAAAAGAAATTAAAACTCCTGAATATCATACCCACTTAACTACACTGAAATCTTTCTGTCTGCCTGTCTGTCACTCTCTCTCTCTCCACACACACACACACACACACACACACACACACACACACACCACACACACACACACACACACACACACACACACACACACACACACACAAAACACACGCACAAGAATACTATGTATTTTGCTTAACAATGATAATAATACTCAAAAGTCTTTAATTACTTATTTCATTCATGAAATGCATACACTTAAACATACAAGCAGACAGACATATAGACAGACAGACAGACAGGCAGACAGACAGACAGACAGAGAGAGAGAGAGGAATACTTTGCACTTCGCTTAATGTCTTTGGGCCCTTATTAATTGTCTCACTCATGAAATATGCACACACACACACACACACACACACACACACACACACACACACACACACACACACACACACACACCACACACACACAACAAAAACAAAAGAAAATAAACAGAGATAATCAACAACTACAACATGCAAAACCTGACTCTGGTCGTCTCAGTACACTGATATTTCAAACAAAAATGTCCAAGGCAACACTATACACAATTATCAAGCACAGAGGAATTCTGCCACAGTGTGTACATGGTAAGCGTTATCCAGAGGACTGAAATGATATCAACATTCACTGAAGACTAAAGATTAATGAGCTGCCAGAACCAGTAACCATCAACCGCCTCGCCGGCATCCCTGTTTACCTTAGCTGTCACATGTGTTATTACGACACGCTATACGTGGCCCCTAAGCTGCGAAACATGAAAAATGAAAAACAGCCATCCTCTACAGACAACATTCTTCTAATGTGTGCCTTTACTTTTATTCGAGAACTGGCATTTGGATTTTACCGGCGTTGGAACATTGATCATTTCACGGTCGAAGATTGAAAATCATGTCAACACCGTCTTTCATTCTCTTTCTTCTCTGTGTGTTTAGTTAGACACTTACATGCACGTAACGTGTTGAGTTACATATCATTTTATTGAGAAAAATCTCATCTTTTTAATGATGCATATTACAGACAAATACAAACAAAGCTCTTGAGAAAATTAGTGGAAAACTGAAGTTACTTGTTTGTAATAGTTACTACTGCGCTTATACGGCATAGCGAGATCGAGGGTAACAAGGCGGAGCTACGAGCTCGTATTTCTAGGTCAGGGCAGCACTAAGTTGGCTTCGCGCTGCTACAGCTGCCGCCGCGGGACGAAACTAAGTGATCACCCTTAAACAGCCGTGAGAGACAGAGTTGACTTTTTTCCGGGCTTCATTGATGACCTCGAGTGGGTAATGTCTGCGCAGGAAAAATCTAGTCATTTCATCTGCTTTGTCCTGGAAATCGTCTTTTAAGACACGAATGTGAAATGCAAATCATTAACACATCAGTAAAAGCAAGAGGATGAATGATGTAAGGATATAAGTCTAGCAGATACACACAACAAGATGTCTGAATGTAGAATGTGAAGGCAGTATAATCACACACAGATGCACACACATTGAAACAAACAATACCTTATACTTCTTTGTTTATTGTCACATCTGTCAAACATGTCTTTTCCAAATGACCAAGTTTAAAAACCATGCTGAGAGTTTTCTTGTTTCAGCCATATATTACTGACGAGGGTTCGCTGAACCGATCAGGCCTAACAAAAAGTAAGTGAAATTCCTTGATGGATAATATTCGTTTAGGCATGATATATGTGTAAATTATAATAAGATTGTGCCTATTATAATTTCACAAAACAATGGTCATAAAACAAGTTTAAAAACAAAATGTGAAGTGTAACAACTGATAGTTTCCATTAATACTTTGTTCAGTATTAAAAACAATTAACCCATTTTAAACTGAAATTGCCACAGCATTCTGATTATTACAGCTGCCTCAGACTTTAAAAGAGAATAATGTATGCTGCTCCAAGAACTGTCAAAAAATGTTTTTTATTCAACTAGCACTTGTAGTTTATATGCCCAGATCCAACCCAAAGATAGTACAAAAGATAATGGTTGTCTCATAAACCTCATGCCGCAGGGGAGTGAGGTGGTAAAGATCTAAACTTTTCTCATGGCCAGAGAATAAAGGCAGTGCCAATCTCCTCTCCATGACTTATTCACCTTCAGCAACCCTGAACAGAGTCCCCAGCCAATTACAGCTGGGTTATTGTTACGGTACAGACTGGACTTGTGTTTACACTTCTCTGCTAAAAAGAATACATGACAACAGTTAGAAATAAGTTCAATTTTTATATTTGTGATGCGGATTTCCATCCCCATTATACTATACATCCCTAACCCCCCCCCCCCCTCTCTCTCTCTCTCAGACACACACAAACACACACACTACAGCATTTTACGGGATTCTCCTCTCACACACACACACACACACATACACATACACACACACACTATAGCATTTTACAAGATTCTCTCTCTCTCTCTCCCTCTCACACACACACACACACACACACACACACACACACACACACACACACACACACACACACACATACACACACACACACACACACACACACACCATACACACACAAACACTTTAGCATTTTACGAGATTCTCTCTCTCTCTCTCTCTCTTCTCTCTCTCTCTCTCTCTCTCTCTCTCACACACACACACACACACCACACACACACACACAACACACCCCAGCATTTTGCGAGGTTCTCTCTCTCTTTCTCTCTCTTTCTCTCTCTCTCTCTCACACATACACACATACACCCCCCCCCCCCCCACACACACACAAAGTCCCCTTCAATCAAGCCTCCATCACTCATGTCCATTTGCTGTGAACCATTGCTGTATCCAGGCTTGAATCCTCTGCGCATTTTCTTCCAGCTGTTCAGGAGTATTGGAGGGCAGCTCATGCACAATATCAGCCTTGTACGAATCATTCGCTTCATCTAGGATGGCTTGGAAGATCTCGCACTGCAAGTTCATTTCCAGCTTCTTACCGCTGTACCCTCTGCGGAAAACACATGCACATCTTGTTAACCCTTTGACTCCTTCGTTAACCCTATGACCCCCTCGGCCTATCTGTCGGCATCCTGCATTGTCAGCCATGACAGCAAAGCAAAAACTTAATCCTTTCAGTCCCTCACCCTATCCATCGAGCTTCCTGCAGGAAACTGGTGGATAGGGTACAGGAGTGAAAGGATTAAGTTTTTGCAGCTTATGAACAGGCTGTGGGAGTGAAAGGGTTAATATCTTATTTTTGTTCTGAAAACATAAAATCTTCATCAATGACTTAAATGCCACACACACAATCAGGCCCACATTACCCAGTGACCCATCAGATTTTTTTTTTTAATAGGAGCAGGGGGGAAGCAGGTGTAGGGGAGGTAGGAAATGAGGGAAGTTGTTCGGAGTTGTCATTGTTGTCTTTTTGTTTTGTTCTAAGTTGTGCTTCTCATTTCAATTCCAATTTTTTTTTTTTTTATTGTTTCTTAATAATAATAAGATAACGAAAAAGAAAACACTGGAGGCAAAACAAAACAAAAAAATAAAAAATATAGGCCTACAAAAGATAATCCTTTTCTATGAACCAATAAACTTTCTAATTATGAAAGTGGATGGAAAAACACAAAGACAAAAATCCACATACTGTACATACTGATTTACAGCATCTGCATGTGTGTATATCTGATTTGTGTGGGTGTGTCTTTTGTGTGTGTCTTTTGTGTGTGTCTGTGTGTGTGTGTGTGTGTGTGTGTGTGTGTGTGTGTGTGTGTGTGTGTGTGTGTGTGTGTGTGTGTGTGTGTGTGTGTTGTGTGTGTGTGTGTGTGTGTGTCGTGCGTGTGCGTGTGTTTTTTTTTCTTTCTTCTTGTTGTTTCTTAGGAGAAGAGGGGGGGCTTGTTGTCTCTTGTTGATCAAGACATAATTAGAAAAATTCAAAGGTCCATATTCATGTATGCATAAACTTGAACACAATGGCGCCAGTTTTCAGAGGCCCCATTGTAATGACTTGACATGTCTTACACCTGTGGGTTTAAACTTTTGTGGACTATGAGTGATCTTCACAAAGTCTACGTTATGCTGAATGTGAAAAGGTTTGGCAATCCAACAAGTTTCAGTCACATTCATAAATTATGGAACAGCTCAATCAAGGGAATGAATCATCAGAAAAGTAATTTCCATTACTCAATTTACTGTCTAGTAATCATTTACTTCCCCTGGTTGGGTGAATATGGATTTGACAAGAAAAATATTGTGAGCAGCCAATCAAAAAATTCATCCGCAATTAGCTAAACGTTCTTTTGCATTTTATTTGCAGTTTTTAAACCTGGCTATTACAGATACAAATTTTGCATATTCTGAGAATTAATAATTTAATTTACATACAGAATACTAAAGACAATAATAAATGTGAATGAATCTCCCAATATCACTGAAATCTACATGAAAAGCTTTTTGTTTTACTTGTACAAAATTATTTTCCATTTTCTCTTTCCCTCTACTGCTTGATCATATCAAGATGGACGTTTAAAACAAATAAGTAAGTTTAACGGACAGTTCATAAATCATGATTAGTGACTATTAAAATACAAGATGGACTAGTTGAAGAAGAAGACCTACAAGAACAAAAACAAAGATTAGTGACTATCAAAATGCAAGATGGACTAATTGAAGAAGAAGACCAACAACAACAAAAACAACTACCACATACACATGCGCACGTGCAAATGTGTCCACACACATACACACACACACACAGGCATATACAATCACACATGCAAGCACAATACACACACACACATACCATTCCACACCACACCACACCATGCCACACCACACACAATGTACACACACACTACACTACATCACCACAACACACACACAAATACACACACACATACACTTGAACACACACACCACAATACAACAACACACACATATAAACACGCACACACAAAGTACACACACAAACACACACATACATACACACTCACTCACACCCACACACACCATACACACTCACTCACACACATACACACACACATAAACACACACACACACACACTACACACACACACATAAACACACACACACACCTACACACATACACACACACCTAAACACACACACACACTACACACACACACACACACACACACACACACACACACACACACACACACACACACACACACACACCACTGACCTGCTCTGCAGTCTGTCATAGAGGATGGAGTTATCAGTGCGCAGGACAAAGACAATGTCAAACCAGCGCTCAGGGAAAAACTCACAGCCATGGTAGTCAACAATGTTACCACCAGCAGACATGTCACCCTCCATCTCATCGATTACCTGTCACACCATCCATCCCTTTCTATCATCACTGTCATCGTTCATTTCTTTCTCCTTGGTGATGGTCATATTTGTTTTTCTGAATTCTGTCCTTGTTTTGTTGTTGTTGTTGTTTTTGGTGCAAATGCATTCACAGTGTAAAACTAAAGTCAGGTTCATCAGTATCATTATTATCACTATCATCAACATCATCATTATCATTAACATTAGCATTATTATCATCACCATCAACACTATCAGTATCATCATCATTGTCGTCATCATCATCATCATCATACAGTAGTAGTCAGTTAGTAGTAGTAGCAGTAGTAGTAAAATTACTGTTGTTGTTGATATTATTGATATCAGTGTCTACAGCCCAGCCCACTGTTCACAGATACATGGGCTATAACCATCTCAAACAAGATGCATATAAATATATGAACATATCGATGACTTTGGGAAGATAACATATTGATGACTTTGGGAAGATAACATATCGATGACTTTGGGAAGATAACATATCGATGACTTTGGGAAGATAACATATCGATGACTTTGGGAAGATAACATATCGATGACTTTGGGAAGATAACATATCGATGACTTTGGGAAGATACAAGAAAAAAACCCAGAGCAGAAAATTAAGTAAACATACAACTGCTTTCATGCAAGTAATCTAAAGAGTTAGCCACTCTGCCAAAATTACCTCCAAGGGGATTAAAGAAACCAAATCTGAATACATGCATCAGTAAACGCCTGTATTTTCAAAAAGCTTTTTCTGTGTGTATTTCAATAACAAAAAGTTATTTTCTAGTTCAAGATTAAACAGACAGAGCAGTTTTCTAGACTATGATTGTGCAAATTGGCACAGAACTTCTAGAAGAAGGGGAAGGCATTTATACTGAAAGAGCCCCCAGCGTCCTCCTTAGGGGATCTGGCACAGAATTTCCAGAAAGTGGAGATACTATTTATACTGAAAAAGCCCTAGCATCCCCCTTGTGAGATTTAGCATTGAAATTCCACAAGGTGCAGATACTATTTATGCTGAAAGAGCCCCTGGCATCCCCTTGGGGGATTCATTTTCCTCTCCCCAGAGAGAACCCTTTTCCACTATGCAGCACATCTGTTTATTTTTCCCCCTTGTCAGCAACTATTTTTTTTATTACTTACTAAAATGGATTTTTTCACAGAATTTCTTGCAGGTAACTCCTACATTGCAGTGGGTTTTTCTTTTTTCATCCCCTTCTTTTTCCTTTTTTTCATGTGTTACATAAAGTTCATTGTTCCAACAAAATGATGAGCAGTTTTACCTTGATCATCTCTTATGCCATCTAATGGTGAAATGGACTGGGAAGAAAAGTCTCTGTCTTCTTCTTATGCAGACTAGAGTTCCTGTGAGCACTACCTGTCCAAGCACATAAATTCATATAAATCTACCTACTTTGCAGAGGGAACAGAATTTTTATGTGTAGGACTGTCCTTTATCTTGTCTTAAAGGAAATCATTTTCTGTCTGAAGGAAGCTAAGGGAAGCATTTGGAAGAAATACTGGTAAATAATTCTGAAGGCAGAAATAAAAAAGAGGCTTCTAGGAAAAGGGAGCACGACAGGACAGAGAAACCCTACCTATCTACAAGCAAACTAGAAAGCTCCTGTGGTTCCATAACTGGAGGGGACTTTAATTTCTGCATCTTAAGCACCCCACTGCGGAAATCCTCTGGGACTTCTCACATTCTAAACCACACAAGGTCAATACTTTACATGTACACTACATGGTCACTGTTCTGAATGATAGTGAATCACAAGCTGCAAACAGTGCCTACTACACCCCTTCGACACTGCTCGTTTTCTGTACTCTAGTCGTAGTACCAAAACACTTCAAAATTTTCATACTGAGTTTTAAACTGTGACGTATGTATACATAACATGTTAACTCATACACACGCATGCGCATACACACGTGTACACAGACGTCACAGTACACACACACACACATATATATACATATATATATATATCAAATATTAATACACTTTATATGTATCAACGATCAAATGTCTTTCTTTAAACTGATTGCTATTTATTTGCCTGCTTGTTAAATCTTAGTCTTTGAGGTACCTGCTTTTGTATGTTTTTTTGTTGTGTAATAGCAACCACCGGTCTATGTGCTAAAATCAACATCACTGGAAAGTTTTATTTCATATCAATCTATACACTGTTAATCATATCCTATTAATTCTGACAGACAGACAGTGATGAGAATCTGTCAGGGCCACATCATTTCAATGACTATAGAGTTCATTAAACATTTAATTATTATGTAGAAGGCCCACTAGCGCAGTTGGTTAGAGCGCCGTGCTGATAATGCGGAGGTCGTGGGTTTGACCCCCATGTGGGCCACTGATTTTTTTTATGCGGGCTAGTTGGCAGAGCCATGAACTCAAGATCTAAAATCTTGAGTTCAATCCCAGCCCGCAACATTAAAAACTGGCCTGTTTGCTGCCCATCTTAATGTTTCCATCATTCTGGTGATGTCAACTTAACGTTTCATAGGTCCCTCTTAGGGTTTTGCACAGGCATGGAAAGTCTGTCAGATAATTGCTGTCACAGTTGGGTGGAGCGCATCTGGATTTTTCCGAGTGCAGTGAATCCCTCTTGAACAAACTACAAACTATGAAGAATTTTTAACAAAAAACAGGATATCATGAAGGGTGTGTTAGTAGGTTGGTTAAGTTGTCAAAGTTCCAGTCAGGAGGCCTGACTACAACCCTACCTGAGCAGCACTTGGTTGGTAAAGGATGGACATTTTTCTGAACTCCCTGGTCAACATGCATACACAACACTGCTACAGTGCTAGTGCCTGAGATCACTTTGTGTATACATGTATACGCACAGAACCATCAAATAGGGCATGTTAAAGATACTGTATACCATGTTGCAAGTTGAACTGGCAAGTTCAGAAGCTTTGGGAAGTGAGACCCTGAGGACAAACAGCACCATGTAGAAGGCAATGTATAGACCACTGGGTCTAAACTTGCTACCAAAAACTGCAAAATATGGATGACAATCAACAGAACCCTCAAAAAAGTTCTAAGCTTTGACTTTGAGACCCCGGGCAGGACAAAACTAAAATCTACTGGGGAGGGCTGTATCTACACTCACTATCGTTATACACCCACAGACACTACCGGTGTTGGTCAGAAAATTTGATAAACGCCCTCAGTGATGCATCCATGAAGTGGATGAGATTCAAATGTATTGTCCCAGTTTTTATAATAAGCCCACAGCATGCTCAAACCTGATTAGAAGCCTGCTGGGGCTGAAAATCCCATAATGATTTTGACAGAACTGATGAGGATTCGAACCCACAACTCTCATGTCGTCTGACAGGACTGATGGGGATTCAAAACCACAATCTTCAAGTTGGTAGTCCGTTCCACCAAGCACAATATCATGGCGACTGGTTTTCACCATCATTGTTTTGATCATTAAAATTGTTACATTTAACAAGCACTGACCCTGTCCTCATCAATGATGGGGCACTGGAGATCATCGTCATAGCCGTCATGGAGTTCATTATCATTGACCAATGTGCTGACGTTGATGTAGTTCAATTCTGAAAGTTGCGCCAAGTGTTCACTCAGCGTTGTCTTCCCTGTGCCTGGTGTTCCTGGAAAACGAATGTACAACATCGATCGCTTTTAAACAAAACTGTACTTTTATTTAGGGGTTCTTTTTCATTTCTAGAGCTCATTTTTTGTGTGTGGAGGTCACTCCCTCATGTAATGTGTAAGCCATTCCCTCACCATAATTTTAATGGTGTTCTATTTTTTTTTTTCCTTCTTTCTTTTTTTTTGTTTTGCTGTTGTTGTTGTTTTTTGGGGGGAGGACATTATTATCTAGCATTGTTCTTGTTTCTATTATATTATTATTTGTTATTATTAACTCTTTTCCTGCCATGGTCGTTATCAAGCGACTTCCTGTACGACCGCCATGATCGCATTTGTGTGACTTGGAGGGGTCATGCTAAACGATAACTTTTCAAGCGGGTACAAAGCTTCTGTCAGCTCCACTGGTGAATGCAGGCGAATGTGCTATTTCTAAATTTTACCCAGCGACCTAATTTTTCAGTAGTAAGGCCGAAGTGTGGCTTTGTTAACTGTTGGAATTCACGTTACATTTTCTCCGAAGCATTTTCTCCACGCTTGTCTACCACTCCAAGTAGAATAAGCAGACAGCTGACTTTGTGTGTATATTTTCCATTGCTTTTCCTCATTTATTATGATATCTGGTGCACAACTCATGAAATAAGGTCAGTAGTACAACTAATAAAAAGTATGAAAAAAATTGTTTTTCTTTATTATAATAAGATTTTCTGTAAAATAATCAATCAAGCACATAAACGAAGCAAGCATTCATATATAAATTTATACATCTGCCCTTTACACAGCAAAAAAAAAAAGTAAGTGAAAATCTTCAATAGTCTTTGATATATATATATAATTTGTTTTATTAAAATACATACTGCGCTGCAAAATTGGCTGCCCAAAATATACTGGCACTGCACTGAGGAGTGCATTTTGGGGGAAAACTTGGCGGTGAAAGAGTTAATTCACAGGTTACACACACACACACACACGCACACACACAAGAGAACTGATACTCTTAATATGTAGGCCTATAGGCTACATATGGCCCACACACTCTACCACGCCACGCATTCTGATTCTCACCATACCACTACCAGCCACCGACATCTGATCGCAAGATTTTTGTTTGTTGAAGGAATCAACACCTTTTGTTTCCACAAGTATACATGGAACTTTTAGTGATGGACAGAAACATTTCGACCATAGGCCTACTTTGTTACTAAACAAACCGAATTAACATCACACATTTTGTTACATTTGTAACTGATTTGAATTTTGATTATCCTCATCCCACACAGAACAACCATCGATGCTGATACCAACCACGCAGTCTCAATAAAATGGCAGTTCCAGTGCAAATAAGATCATTTCATCTCCGATATTTCCCCTGTCTGATCCGATTCAAGAACTTTTGTACATTTACTGTTGTCAACATAGGTCTACCTGTAATCAGGATATTTGGCCCACGAGGTTGACTGGCCGCCATCTTTCTTTCTTCCTTAGACGGAAGTCACTGAAAATATCACCGAATGAAGTTACAAAAATTGCTAGGCAATTCGTCCTTTTACTAAATTACACTGGAATAATCCGCGTTTCGGTTGTTTTTTTCCAGTTTGTGTGTGTGTGTGTGTGTGTATGTGTGTGTGTGTGTGTGTGTGTGTGTGTGTGGCGCGCGCGCGCGCGCGGCGTGTGTGTGTGCGTGCGTGCGTGCGTGCTGTTGGTTTGTGTGTGTGTGTGTGTGTGTGTGTGTGTGTGTGTGTGTGTGTATGTTTCAGTCAGTGTAGGTTCAACCCTCACGCAGGTCTCTTTTTTCTCAAAGGTTTATGTGCAGGTTTTGAGGCTTGTACTTTGATTTGATCAGTTTGAATGTTCTCCCACACATGATACAAATAGTAGTAGTAGTTAGTAGTAGTAGTTGGGACTGGCTTTCAGTGGCCTAGGCCTTTCGGCCTATTTACGTCCCCTCTTTCTCAACTATTTATAAAACAGGTGTTAATGCGCATTTTCTTTTTGTTTGCACAAGCCTAATCAGGCCTTTAATCATCATAATCGAAGAAAAGTTCTTTAAATTTTGGAATTTCGTCCAAAAAATTCTTGAATTTGTTAGTATCTTGTGCAAATTTTATGTTTTTTTTTACAAGTGGCATCTGTGCACAATTCATCACTAGCACGGAAACGTCATCCTGAGAAACTGAAACTAAAACATGTTTAAGAGGTCTTGTGACTAGTGTCTCTGCAGTGTTGTCCCACTGTTTCAAGGAGGATCTATTACTACCCTGTCAAATTTAAGGCCTAAAATGTAACCGCGCGGTGGTCCCCTTGCCAAAGGTTAAAGGTGGGGAGAGGGGGTCTCACATCCCTCAATACCACACACATTCAAGTCATAGAAACCCATTTATGGGCAAACCACTATACAACCTTTTCAAGCTTTGTAACACAGTTCATCATCCCCATCATCTTAATTCTCTTACTTATCTTCTACCCTTTATCCACAGAAACAAAACATGCATGTGCAAACAAAAAAGCAGTCTCTCTCTCTCTCTCTCTCTCTCTCTCAACACACACACACACACACACACACACACGCACGCACGCACGCACCACACACCACACACACACACACACACACATGTACGCGTACAAACATCTTTCTATTTTTCATTACTTTGCTCGCTGCCTTCTTCTTCTTTTCCTTTTCTTTTTTGTTTGTTTGTTTCTTTTCTTTTTGTTTTTTCACTCTCCGTCTTTTTTTTTTTTTTTAAAGAAAAGTTTATTGTAATTTGATGTCTGATTCACTAAAAGTTCAGAATCTTTCAACTTTCTGCTACATGCTGCAGGTATCTCTACAGTGTCTAGATATTTTTCAAACAGGTACCAATATTTGTCTGATTGATGATGGCTTCTGTTGTTCCTTTTTCGTTTCATGGTGCGTTTTCAGCAACTTCTTTGTTTCTTTTTGAGTACGACAGTCACTGGTATGATGACCCGGATTTTGTTTTTGAAATTTGACTCAGGTAAAGTCCATCTGCTTTCCATTCCATGTTGCAGGAATGCCATTTTTAAAACTACACCGATGTTTGTATTAGTTCAGTTGGTTAGAATACCATCCTGATAATGCATGGGTCGTAGGTTGTTTGACGTTTCAGTTTCAGTTTCAGTGTCATAGAGCAGTTTAGTGGATTTAACATTTTGGGGTTAGATTGGAAGTTTTCATGTTGGTTTGGGGGACCTACATAGGGTATCACAGATAACCCAAATTTCCTATCTTGTTCATTTTTTTTTAAACTGAGGCAAACTTCTTGTTTTACTCAAGATTGTATAATTCTATATACGGTCCGAGTTTCACTTTTACTTCACGTCTCGTAATTTGTTCAATTTCCTTTAAAAAGAACTTTGAGCCACGGGACATTACTGTCATTTAACAGCAAAATCAACAAAACAGCCCTGTGTCCAACAGGCACGCGGTTTTTACAGGCTCTTGATGGCTGAATAGGATGACCAGCAGCTTTTTTTCGCAAGCTCTATCGTAGTTATCGTTGCCAAAATGTCTGGCTCAAGGGAAGAGTTGAAAAGAATTGTACTTGGTAAAATCAGAGAAGATCCACTTGCAGCGGATTTGCGGTGGAGTCTTTTCGTGGCTGCACTACAAAGCTATCGATGCGATTCAGTTCTCCGTCCGTTTCCACCGCGCTTTCTTAACGAGAATGAAGAGAAGGACATTGAAAGCTTGGTAAGCAAAAACACTACACATGCATGCTGGCGAGATGTACCTGCGCTGTGTGTTGTATGTAGTCTTCAGGCAGATGTGAGAGTGTAACTATAATAATAATAATAATAATGTTTATTTGTATAGCGCATATTCCATATAAAAACATGCTCACCAGCGCTTTACATTTCGCAAGAAAGGCAAAAGGTGATAAAAAAAAAATGTTCACAATTACATACACAATAAGATAACAACAAACATTAAGGCTATACAAGTAAGAAGACACATAAGAAACCACAGAATATTAAAATTTAAACACTGACTTATGTAATGAAAGATTAACAGATTTTTCATATGAATAAAGAGGCATACTGTGTTTATATATTGCTGCGTGTGTGTGCTTGCATACGTGTGTGTGTGTGTTGCTGTGCATGTGTGTGTATGTAAGAATGTGTGAGTGTGTGTGCGTGTGCTATGTTTGCGTTCGAGAAGGTTTGTAACCCTGCAGGAGGTTGGCAAGATAGGACGGCATGTTCTCGTGATAGATACACTGAAAGCAGAGACAGGCAACTTTATATTGAATCCTAGCCTTTACCGGGAGCCAATGAAGTGTTCTAAGCAGAGATTTTGCACTCTCACGCCTGGGCTTGCGGAGAACAAGGCGAGCCGCGTGGTTCTGTATGCGCTGAAGTTTAAATAGTTGATTGTCATGGAGACCTGCGAATAGAGAGTTACAATAGTCCAGTCTAGATAGTATGAAAGAGACAGCAAGCTTGTTGGCAGCATCAGTGGAAAGGAAGGAGCGAATATAATCATATTACTATTCTGCGTAGCTGATAGTACAGAGTACGGCACAACTGTTTGACATGGGCTTCCATAGACAGTGTTTCATCCAGGTAGAAGCCAAGGTTTCTAACAGTTTGTGAGAAAGATACATCACAACCAGAGATAGACATGGGGGCATGAGTAACCTGATTGACCTTTGACTTAGTACCAGTAACAATAAGCTCAGTTTTATCATCATTCATCTTCAGCTTGTTTTCACTCATCCACTTGGAGACAACCTCTGTATAATCTCTCAGAATGCACGCAAGAGCATCAAAATCTGATGGGGCAGATCCAGTTTTATGCACACGTGTGGGCCTGAATCGGGTGTATGATTATGTTAGTATGTTACAGAAATATATACGTTTTAAAAATAATGTTAATTTATGTTGGTATGTTATACAAATATTTTATTAGTTTTATTATCTGGCTGTGTCTACAGACATTATTACTGAAACAAGAGAGAGAGAGAGAGACATGCATACATGTGAAGTATACATGTATGCATGCCTACCAGTGGTGGAATATCACAATGTGCGTAAAATATCTGCAGAGTGTGGGCAAAATAGTGGACATACATGTATCACTATCAGAGAAAATATTGGAACATTAGGCTAAAGAAAGAAAATTCTCTGTTGCAGAAGGAGGCTGTTGCAGAAATTCCAGGTGTTTTACAGCTGTCTCTGAAAGTGACCAGCGTCTCTGATGAAGCCCTGGAACTGTTGGCCTGGGTACTGGATGATCCTTCCTTCAGGTTGTGCACAAAAAATAAGTCTGAGGTAACCATCTTCTCATTCTTCTTGTTGTTGTTCATGTTCTTCTTTCTTAACACTTCTCACAACAGACTGATTGTGTGATTCTGTAGAAATTTTGGGCTGCTGTTCTTAAGGAAAGCAATCTCCACCAATTGTTTTTCTTCTCACTTGTCAGAATAGCTGATTGGGATGTGAAATTGGGGGATGATGTATAGTGTATATGAGGAGTGTTCCCCATGGGAATGCCAGGGATTCTTTCACTGTTTCAGTATAAATTTATACTAAATTATAGTATCCCCATTTTCTGGCAATTCTGTACTATACTAGAACTAGGAAAATAGAAAATTCCTCTTTTCTGTCACTTTCTTTGTTTCTGTCTTGTGCCTTTGCTTTCTGTTGTCTATTTCTTTCTCATTTTCTGTGTTGCTGGTTCATCCGCCTTTATGTTTTTTCCATAAAGCCTTACGTAGGACTGATAATTGGGTTCATGTATTTATTGCATTTTTAGCTCTAGGAAAATGTGAACTGCGTGCTTGCAAGTTTTGTGTGTGTCAGGTTGTTTGTTTTTTTTTCTTTTCTCTTTTTTCTTTTTTTTTTTGGTCACATGTTTCAATTATGTTTAAAATAAATGCATTTGTCTTCACATTGATTTTCTTATTAATCTCCCCAGAGATAAATTTGACAAAATGACCATTGCCAGAGGCATATCCCTAGATTATTTGCAAAATGCAATGATTGTGTGCTTAATTTTCTTTTCCTAGTTTCTTTTTTCCAGGCTCATCAATCAACAAGTGTTTAGATGTACATGTTTTGTTTCAGATGGTTTAGTCCTGATATGGTTCTGAGCAGTGGGCTGAGCTGTAAACAGTTATGATAATAATATTAATAACCTGAGGAATATGTATTGCCACACTGCAGAACTTACCTTCATTTTTTTCTGTCTGCATTTTTCCTTTTGATGAAAATCTTACTTGTCTACAGAATTTTATAAGGGATAATAGGCCTTTTTTTTTTTTGCTTTGTGTTCTTTTATGGAACCCCAGTTTATCTTCTTATGTCATAGGCTAAGAACCACCACCTGAAAGTTTAATATAGCCTAGATGAGGAAGAAAAATCTGCTATTCAGTTTGGTATTGAACCTTGGTTATTGCAGGAGCAGACCTCTCTCTTCCTTGGCAATTGCGTATAACCATAAAGCCACCACTCCATGACATTTCACTGTGTACAGTTTTATGCAAGCATGCACACACACACCACACACAACACACACACACACACACACACACACACACACACACACACACACACACACACACACACACACAACACACACACACACACACACCACAACACCACACAACACCACACACACACACACATCACAAAATGCCTTCATGGCAGTATCTTGCATCTTTTTAATCTATGAGTATGCCTTCATAACAGTATCTTGTTTTGTTTATTTTTAATCTAACGAAAGTATGTCTTCATGACAGTATCTTGTTATTTTTTTTAATCTAACGTATGTCTTCATGACAGTATCTTGCATTTTTTAATTAATCTAACAGTTTGGCTTCATGACAGTATCTTGCCATCTTTTTAATCTAACAGTTGCCTTCATGACAGTATCTTAGCATTTTTTTATCTAACAGTATGCCTTCATGACAGTATCTTGTCATTTTTTTTAATCTAACGGTATGTCTTCATGACAGTATGTTGCCATCTTTTTAATTAATCTAACAGTTATGGCTTCATGACAGTATCTTGCCATCTTTTTAATCTAACTAGTATGGCTCATGACATTTTGCATTTTTTAATCTAACAGTATGCCTTCATGACAGTATCTTGCACATTTTTAATTAACAGTATGCCTTCATGACAGTATCTTGTCAGTTTTTAATCTAACGTATGCTTCATGACAGTATCTTGCCACATTTTTAATCTAACGGTATGCCTTCATGACAGTATCTTGCCACGTTTTTAATCTAACAGTATGCTTCATGACAGTATCTTGCCATCTTTTTAATCTAACAGTAGGGCTATCATGACAGTATCTTGCCATCTTTTTAATCTAAGTATGGCTTCATGACATTCTTGCCACCTTTTTAATCTAATGTATGCTTCATGACAGTGTCTTGCCATTTTTTAATCTAACAGTATGCCTTCATGACAGAAATCTTGCCACTTTTTTAATTAACAGTATGCCTTCATGACAGTAATTGCCACCTTTTTAATCTAACAGTATGCCTTCATGACAGTATCTTATCATTTTTTTTAATCTAACAGTATCGCCACCATCAAGAAGCTGACTGGCCACACAACAGCTGTGCCAGACCCCAGCTACATCTTTGAGGTGCTGTATGGGGAGGCAGGGGAGAGAAAGTTTGAGACTCAGAGAGACAAAAGAAAGATGCTGTATGCCTACCATGGCAGCCGTGTGGAGAACTTTCACTCCATTCTGCATAATGGTCTGGCTGGTCACATGAACAAGGTGAGCATTGCAGTGGTATTATCATGCACAAATGTGTGTTTCTAATGCATGAAATTCCTGCTTGACACACGGAATTCAGTCAGAATGTCATGTAAACTTGTCTAGCAAATTTTACCCAGACGCATTGATTTTCTGCTGTACATTGTATAACTTTCAGCAGCATGTCATGTGTGTGCACATTCATCTGGTCCACCATGGTCTTTGCAGTGAAAACTTATGCCTAAACTGTTGTTGTGGTTTTGAAGTTTTTGGATAAAGAGTTGAACAAGTTCTGTTTGCACAGTCTATGATTGGACCACGAGATCACGTGATTCAACCCAAGTCGTCCCAGAGCAATAAGCATGGTAGACCTCTTGAAAGCTGGCTTTTTCCTTTTCTCATCTAAATCAACAAACTTGTGAACATACTGTTTAGCTTAAAGGCAGTCTGGAGTGTTTTATGAAGTTTGATTGTCATTAATCCATTCAGCCATTTTTCTTGTTCATTTCTGTCTGTCGCTTTGTCTCTTTGTGTGTTCATGTATCAGTGAGCCAGTCACAGGTTGTGTGTGTGTGTGTGTTTGGGTGTGTGTGTGTGTGTGTGTGTGTGTGTGTTGTGGTGTGTGTGTGTGTGTGTGTGTGTTCGTTCGTTCGTTCTTTGATTTAACGTCTTTTCACTTGAGTGATATTAGACGGGGGTGTGTGTGTGTGTGTGTGTGTGTGTGTGTGTGTGTGTGTGTGTGTGTGTGTGTGTGTGTGTGTGTGTGTGTGTGTGTTGTACTTTGTGTGTATTTGTTGTGTTTTTGTACAGTCTGCTGTGTGTGTATGTGTTTTTGGATTGTCGTATCATCGCTCATGTATTCTTTTGACGTTTCATCATCATCACATCATCGTTTGTCGTTATCCTCCTCCTCCTCTCAACAACAACAGCAACAATAGCAGCAGCAGCAGCAGCAGCAGCAACAACACAACAACAAACAACCAACAACAACAACACAATACTAATGATGACGATGATGATGATGATGACGATGGTGATGACAATAATGATAATGACAGTGACAACAATAATAATGATGATGATGGTGATATTAATAATAAAAATAATAATAATAATAATGATGATAATAATAATAATGAATAATAATAATAATAATAAAAAATCGTCATCGATTCACTTATTCACCGTAAAAATCTGATTATGTACTTGCTGTGATTTTTCGGTTTCTATGGCACAATTCCAAGAGGTAAAGAATGCAGAAATATTTTACCGTTTTTTTTTCTCTCTTTTTTTTCTTCCCTGTATAAGCTTGGCAGAATTCATTTCATCTGTTTAGTTCATTATTTCAGAGCAGCTGTGATAGTCTAGTGTCAGGACCTCGCGGTTGTGTTGTGTGTGTGTGTGTGTGTGTGTGTATGCGTGGTGTGTGTGTGTGTGGTTTCAGTTTAATTTCTAGCAGTTATAAAAATGTGATACCCTAAATATCCTGGTGACCCTGAAAAATTGGATGTGAATTTTGTGCGCCTAATGTGATCCGTAATTTTAAGGAAATATTTATCACCGGCAGTTACTTTGTGCTGTGTGTGAGAGAGTGTGGAGGGTATAAGTGTGGTTGTGTAAGAATGTGTGAGAGAGAAACAAGAGATGTTTGAGGAAGCAGCATGGATAATTTACTGTTGTACATTCAAGAATATATGACCACCGCCCTTACCAACTTTTTCTCTGCTTCCAGATGTCACTGTTTGGCAAAGGCACGTACCTGTCGAGCGAGCTGGCAGTGTCTATGTTGTACAGCCCTGGGGGCCAGGGGTGGAAGAAGAGTCAACTGGGAGGCAATCTGGGCTGTGTGGCTGTCTGTCAGATGATTGACGACCCCAGCGTCAAGTGTACGCTCAAAGAAAGTGAGGGATTGAAGTTTGGAGTTCATTTAACCCATTGACTCCCGCACCCCATCCACCAGCATTCCACATTGTCAACCATGCCGGCAAAGCAAAAACTTAACCCTTTGATTCTCTCATACTATCCATTAGCTTCCTGCAGGAAGCTGGTGGATAGGATGAGGGAGTTAAAGGGTTAAGTTTTTGCAGTTGGTGGATAGGGTGCGGGAGTCATTAGGCTTAAAAGGAATTCATTGCACTTAAGACAGTTTCATGTACAATCCACCCAAATCTGCCAACAGTTATCTGGCAGACTTCTGAGCTTGCACAAAATCTTGTACACTGGCAAGATCTTGAAAAGGGGCAGGTGGGGAGAAGGGACTTATAAAACACAAAGCTGACACCACGAGAATGTTGGAAACATTCAGATGGGCAGCGAACAGGCCAGTTTTTCATGGTTGCAGGCTGCGGTTGAACTGATGATATCAGATCTTGAGTCCACAGTTCTGTCAAAAGAACCAACCAGCCTGTCAGTACGTCTGGAAGAAAGATGGAGGGGTAGGGATGGGAAGGCAGGAAAGAGGCAGTGTGTGTATGTTTACACGCAGAAATGTGATTTGAGGGTGCATGAGTGTCTGGTGGCATTTTTCTTTTCATATTCTGTGTATGTGTGTGTGTGTATCTGTGTGTGTGTGTGTGAGTGTGTGTGTGTGTGTGTGTGTGTATGTGTGTGTGTGTGTGTGTGTGTGTGTGTGAGGAGAGAGAGACTGAGAGAGAGAAATATCTATTCAAACAGTTCACTTCAGGGAGCAACAAAAATTAAAGAAATTGATTAATGAAGAATGTAAAATACAAATTTAGAAAAAGAAAAAAAAACTTTTACCTTTGATTATTTCTGTGAAACGGGACCACAATTTAGCCAACCCTCTTTATTTCCCCTCTTGACACTAGAGTGTTTTTATCCTTCCCAGGAGGCAATGCATCCACAGAGGGAGAAGAAAACCGCCACAGAGCACGGGCAGCAGAAAGTCAGGCTGGAGATGTTCCGGAGCGTTATTACGTGGTGGAAAACAACGACATGGTGCGCGTCAAATACCTGCTCATCTACAGTCAGCCTATCACTGCCACTACAGAGAGGTATGTTTGTACAGCATAATTATAGGCCACAGGAGTGGTTTTTATTAGCAGGCTGTCTTGTTCGGTTGAGCTGTGGAATCAGGGTCTGATGTCTCCATGAATGCAAATCTGAAAAGTCTCCATGAATGCAAATCTGAAAAGACTGCCAGACATTACCTATTTTAAAAGATATCTCGCCACAAAATAATACTTTGAAAAATATGATGCCAAAACGGAGTGGAACTTGCAAGCCTTTAAAACAAAATGGCTGCCATATGTTCCATTAACAACAACCGAAACTTGATACTGTTTATTCAGTTTTTAATACATGTATTGTTTATGTAGGTATTGAAACATTATTGATAATGAGTCTGACTGTTTAACTCTTTGAAGACGTAATATAGTGCTTTGCACAACCATTGTGGACGTGATCAACGGGACCTGCCACAACCCTTGGTGACGCACGATTTTGGGGGGGTTTCAAAAAATTCTCGAAAATACCCAGATTTTACAGCACAAGAACATATTTTATATCAAAATAAAATTCAGTTTACGCTCTTTGAGCTGAAGCTACATACAAGGACAATACATCTATTCTACTTACCTTCCTAGAAGGTGAAATGGGATAGGGTTTTGGCTCTGGGAAAAAAGTTTTTGATTGCAGCCGACGACAGTAATCCAACACATAAAGTCAGTGAAACACCCATTCTTGACCAGGTAATCCAGAAATCCAGGTAATCACAACAAGTCCTTGGTATGACCAGAAGATATAAAAGAACAAACACAGCTTTGTTTTCACACAGGTGAAGCAGCAAAGTGATTATGACAATCCTATGAAGAAGAAGTAGGTTTAAATGTCGCCATTTTGGTGCAAGGACGGTCACTTCGGTTGGTTTGGATAAAGGCAAGAAACTGTGACTAATCGGGATAAAATCGATGCAAGGGAAGTAACAAACACTTCAGAAGATACCAAAGAGTGTTCCTATATGTGTAGTTAGTTCCCTTAGACCAGCGACCGGCTTGCATCTATTTT
The DNA here is from genome assembly GCA_030674185.1 of Monoplex corrugatus. Taxonomy (NCBI): domain Eukaryota; kingdom Metazoa; phylum Mollusca; class Gastropoda; order Littorinimorpha; family Ranellidae; genus Monoplex; species Monoplex corrugatus. The sequence goes on from JAPXFY010000016.1 coordinate 50,446,905, forward strand.
TAAAAACCACAGCGGAATATCCGCTGTTACATCTCCGAAGAGTTAACAGTCTAGTCATGTATGCTGACAGGGTTTTTGTTTTTGTTAGTATGTTGCTTTTTGTGTGTATGGTGCTTTTTTTTCACATTGTGTATGTATACGTACAATTTTGTTGTTGATGTTGTTGTTAGTTATGCTTCATGTGTTGTTATTGTTGTGAATTATGCTTCTCGTAGAATTGTGTATACTTGTATTTTTGTGTTTTAAGCATAGTATGGATACTTTGCAGGAACTGGACTTTTCTCTTATCATGTGACTGCAGTTATGCTTTGGTGATTTTATTTTGCATTTGTATATTTCTATTTGTTTAAAATCAATTTTTTTTAAATTTGAAAGAACAAAATTTGGTGTCTCCAGTGTAATCACAGATTGACTTTGAGTCATCAGATCTTGAGTTCTCAGCTCTGCCGGCAAGCTGGTCAGTCCACACAGAAAATTCAGTGGCCCTCATGGGGTTAAACGCAAGACCTCCATGTTATCATTAAGGCGCTATGAGCATCTGATCTAATGGACCAATTGAAACCCAGTGGCAAACTACGACTAACAATGAAAGGTTATGCTTAACCCCTTGAGTGCCGACGTTTTTTGACATCCATTGTTTTCCATGTGTCAGGGAAAAAATGTTGCATCATTACCATGTACATTAAACAACTGTTGCTTCCATATTTATGAGAATCTACGCGTGAAATTACACAGAATGGTGCATTATGCATGACTAAATGTATTTTCAGATGATTTATGTAGTAATTTTTTTAAATTCCTACATATATGTAATATTTTGTGGAAATTCCCGTAAAAAAGTCATAACCGCTCGCGATGGAAACCAGAAAAACAAAGGAAGAAATAGAAGATATGACCCTCCTAATGAAATCTAAAAGATGAATCAGACTTAGGCAGACTTCCTACTAAGAGATCACTGACAGCTGATGAGTTACAAAGAGCTACAGTGTGCTAGTACACTGAGTGGCTTGACCAGTCAAGTCCTCCCCTGAGGCACGCCCCCCACCCCCACCCCACTCCATCACCCTAGTCTTCCCCTTGCCACTTCTAACACTACTCCCTGACAGTGTGGCTTATATAATTCTACAATGTGGTGCAACTATTGGCTAGCTGCCAGTATTGCCTGTAGCACAAACCCTTGCTTTGGGGAGGGTGGGGGTCTCGGAAAATCAATACTTTTCCTGTTGGGCCTGTCTGCTGCTCATTTCATACTAACAGCAAGTAACTACTGCTGTTTTCAACCTGTTCTTGTGTCAGATTTGTCTTCTGAATCATCCTACAGTCATTTATAAGTTCTTAGCTCAACTCACATGCTTTCAAAGGCTGAAAACATGCAGCATTGCAAGACAATCCAGGTGTCAACATTTTTGCTGAAAACCAGTTTCTCTTTTCAGATAAATAAAACCAATCTGGTGAGGGTTGCATAGGTCAAAAATCCATGTAAGAGAAGCCAGTCACTTTTATGAACCCTCTCTGAGATTGACAACATCAGTCAGTGCTTCTCTCCCATTTACATTAGGCTGAAACGTGCGTCAAACTACCTCCGTAAATTTCACGTATGTAGGCACCAGAGAAGGCTCCAAGAGCTCCGTAAATTTTACGGATGCGGCACTCAAGAGGTTAAAGTGGTAGGGCCTACATATATTTCCTCACATGCAGAATCTCAACAACATGTTTAACTCTTTGACTTGTGCACCCTATCCATCAGCTGCAAAAACTTGACCCTTTGACTCCCTCAACTTATCCACCAACTTCCTGCAGGCTCAAGAGGTCTGCCAGATAATTGGCATTTTTAGGTATAGTGCATATGGAAGTATCCAAGTGTAATTGTCTTGAATTTACGATATTTTCTCATGCTCATTGAATGATCAGGAAAATTCTGTTGGTTTTTTTTCACCTATGTTTTGTGTATTTGTTTGTTGTCTATTTTGTATACTTGACACAGTTCAGTTGGCTGAAAAATTGTGCCTGTCTTGTTCTTTGTATTAAATACGTGTTCTTATTTCCTTATGTTTCTGATTTCTATCAACAAAATCAGCCAACCTACAGAGTTTGGGGAACATTATCTTTTACTCTGTGTTTTATCACCAACAGGTCACCGCAGGCTATGCCCTGGTACAGAAAGAACAAGTTTGCGGTGCTGATGGCAGTGTACCTGTTATTGCTGTTGTGCATTGGACTCTTCAACTCTAGGAGCTTTCAGTACTACTTCAGGAAAGGCACAAAGTACTATAGCTTCAGCAAATAACACATGTTGCACTGTGTAAGGGTGTGAATGAGATTCTGAAATCCTGTGAGTGAAACTTTGAAATCCTCAGCATTGTATTCATCGGGTTTTTATTCTTATTTTAGTTCGTGAAAGAGAAAAGGGGAAGATGAGAAAAGGATAGTTGTTGGGGGTTTGGTGGGAGAACAGGCATAACGGTGGCAGAAGAAGGAAGAAGAAATGATTTTAAATCTTGAAATATTGGGCTTGATGTTTTTGCATTTTGATTTTTTTTTCAAGAGGGTGGTTTGCAGAATTTTCCTGACACAGGTAATGTTTATGGAAAATCAATCCATCGAGTGCATGTCACTACTACTTGGCGTCCACAAGTCCTAAAGTACTATAGATAAATAAATACATAAAGCTGTCAGTGAATGTTAAGTGATGAAGAATAGGTGCCCTATGCTGCCAGCATATTCATTTTGTTTCTCTTTCAGCTCTCACTTCTGCCCATATTCTTTGCTTCTGCATACCGTTTCTTTGTGCCAGGTCAGCTGTGTGGTGGGTTTCTTGTCTTTGAATGCTTGCAATGTTTCTTCTTTATCTCCATTTAAAGAAAGGGAGATGTGTTGCATGAGCTAGAGAGAGTTGTGTGTCTGTCTGTCTTTGAGGGAAAAAAAAATCTAAACATTATTTTGTCAGTACTTTATGAGTGGATATTTCCTGATTTTGATCAAACTGTGGACTGTTTAGGACTGATCACAGTGTAAGTTTGGAAGGTAAGGCACCACTTTCAAGGTCACATGGATTAGAAATGTGCAAAAAATTAGCACTTTTAAGGGAATTTGAGTAAACTGCACTTTGTCAGAAGATTTTGCCAATATCTCAAAATCTATGTTCATTGTTGCAACAGTCTGTCATTGTCCTTAATGCTTATGAAGATTTACTCAACTGAAGCTTTTCGTGGTCACTCTTTTCTGTTAATGGCTGTGGCTTTTCCTTCTTTCTTTTTTCTTAATTTCCTTATTTTTTTCTTCATTTTTGTTGGAAGAGGTTATGATTGATGAATAGATTGGCATAGCTCACTAGTGATAGTTGGAACAGTCTGCAAAGAAATAAAAAATCCATAATGTTATTCATGTAGTATTGTTACATCATGTTTTAACTTTTTATTATATGTAGTGACATTGTATTACCTTGTTTAGATCATTGAAGGTAAAAACCAAAATGAATAGAATCCTTGTTTAATGTGCCAATTCCTGTGTTATAGTGCTGTTGCTTTATCACATTATCAAATAAAAAGTTTACTTATTAAGATCCTTGTTTAGAATATGAATTCCTATATCACAATAATATTATTTTATCACATGAATGAAAATATATTGCACCATGCAGTATCCATGGCATTGTCTGGAATTGTATTTATTGTCATATGAATGGTACTGGGTATGCTGATGACCTGTTGTAAACGTATCAGTCATATATTTATGGATCACTGCTAAAAACCGTTATATGCTACCTTTTCAGTTGAACTGTAACAGTGTGTGTGCTTGTGTGTGTGTGTGTGTGTGTGTGTGTGTGTGTGTGTGTGTGCGTGCGTGCGTGCGTGCGTGCGTGCGTGCGTGTGTGTGTGTGTGTGTGTGTATCAGTCATGTGCGTGCTTCCAAGTATATAGGTCATTTATTATTGAACACTTCTAGGAGCTTATTTCTGATGTTTCTTTCAGTTTTTTTTTATGTGAGATAGGTGTGGGTGTCTGCGAGCATATGTGTGTATGTGTGTGCTTGTGCTTGTCTGTGCTTCTAATTGTTTCAGTCATTTATGTATTGAATGCTGCTGTAAAGCTCTTTTCTGATTCTTAACTGTTTTTGAGTCTGAGTATGGTGTGTGTATGTACATGTGTGTGTGTGTGTGAGAGAGAGAGGGAGAGCAAGCGAGAGAGAGAGAGAGAGGTTGTACTTTTACTTCACATTCAACTAGGGCTATGATACAATGAGATTCAGTTTTGGGCAGTTAGTGTAATCGGTACCACACTCTATCACAGAATGAGTTGAAACTTCACAGTGATCATTTCGTCTGTTCTGTCTTCCAGTCTTCCAACTTGATGTCTTGTGTGTTTTTGTGTGGTGGTCATTGGTTTAATATCTCTTCACAAACATGATTTCAGACAGAAGAGAAAAGGGGGTGAGGGTGGGGGTGGAAGAAGGACAAAGAAGGATTCTTGTAGATAGTCTTAACCCTTTGATTCTTGCGCCCTGTCCACCAGCATCCCGCATTGTCAACCATGCCAGCAAAGCAAAAATTTAACCCTTTGACTCCCTCACCCTGTCCACCAGCTTCCTACAAGAAGCTGGCAGACAGGGTGAGGGAGTCAAAGGGTTAAGTTTTTGCAGTTGGTGGATAGGGTGCAGGAGGCAAAGGGTTAAGAAACAAGGAAGAAGAGGACAACTAGCCCAGCACACTATTTATCCAATAAACTGGCTTAATGCAGAGGTGAATATGTGAGATATAATGAAATATGTGAGTTATAATGAATCATAGATTTTTAGCTGTTTGGCTTTTTGACAGGCAGGCAAAAAAGTTATGTGTTAATGATGCTGATTTAGATGTGTCAGAAATTGTGTTCTTAGAAAATATAGGGATCTATCGTTTTATCCTTATGCAAGTAAGAATTTGATTAGCTGTTATATTTTAATCTGTGTTTGTTTTGTTATTTTCTATTTGTGTTTGTAGTTGTTATATTCTGTATTTGTTTCTTTTGTTATCTTCTGTATGTGTATGTGTTTGCATGTATGTATAATGTATACATATACATATGGGAGAGTCTCAGTGTGTGTGTGTGTGTGTGTGTGGGTGTGTGTGTGTGTGTGTGTGTGTACATATGTGTATGTGGAGGGAGCTAGATTGGAAGATAACATTATTTCATGACTGCTGTTTCACAATACAGAATATTTGGAAGTTAATGTTTATGTTTTTCAAGATGTGTACCAAACCTTTGGATTTCCTGACACGTTTTCAACTCAGGCAGGAGAATAATGTTCAGCATAATTTTGTTCATTCATTATCGCCTATCTTTACATATTTACAGTGTGCACGATATATTCAGTTATCATGATGAGTAAGATGTAAACAAATGTAATGCATTCCTCATAATTGTAATTGATATCTACGTACATACTTATGTAGGTTTGTATCTAAAATTTAATACTTATTTTGTGCTTTTTTTTCTGCAGATAATTAAAGTGTCCTGACAGTGAAGTGCATGTAGTAGTAGTAATGAGTTAGAAACTCTGGGGAGAGCTGGACAGCAGAAGGTCCTCAGAGGAGTAATGGGAAAAAATGATTCATAAATGAGAATAAAGGGTATGTTTGGATAAAGATCTCATTAGCACAATGTAAATTTGCACAGAAAGAATTAGGAATGTGATTACATAAGTTAAACAAAAATTTGTTTTGATCAGGTAAACGCCAGGGAAAAGTACATCACCATCATACAGGAAGAATTAAGTTTGATTTGTTCTTTGGTCTGTATTTTTGGTTTGTGTCTTTGTTTGTTTCAAAAAGTGTGTATTTCTGTTTACATATGAAAGTGGATTTTTCTACAGAATGTTGCCAGGGACAATTGTTCTGCTGTTGGATCTTACATGTGCATTGTGTCCCCTTGCACACATGCTGTTGGAATATTGTCTCTTCAAAAGACTGGCATCCAGATCACTACTCAGGTTTTAGTGGAGGGAGCAGATTTGGGGGGGGGAGGGATAAGTGAATGCTTTATCCATTAGACCTCACACTCTAGTATTCAAAGACTCAAAAGATGTCACACTTGAAACCGGTGTTTTTGGTTACATTTTAAGAGGCTCAGGCTGAAGATTTCTTTGTTCAGATTTCTTTTTCAAATTATCTTGAGCTTTATCTCACACACACACACACACGTGCGCACACACACACACACCACACACACACACACACACACACACACACACACACACACACACACACACACACACACACACACACACACACACACACACACACACACACACACACAAACAAACACAAAATGGTTTTAATTGCTGGAAATTTTGTGAACGTCATACTTTTTTGCTGTCAGTATGTCAGTCTTATGTAATAATTTTAGTACACTTTAAGAATCTATCTGTTGATCCTTTTGATATGCTTATCTCATAACATCAAAGTATTTATGTCACTGTATCTGTAATGCTACCTGTGATATTTACATCCTCCCACAGAAGGCCTTGGGGCAAATTGTGGCGATTATTTTTCTATTGACAAATTTCTAGATTTTGCTAACTTTTAACTAGCAGCTTTATGACAGTATATGAACGTTTTATCATCAAGTTTATTTTAGTCCTCGGAAATCCATTTCACTTTTAGCAATTGGATCAGATGAATTCTTGCATAAAAAAAAAAAAACCAAGCGTGTGAAGTGATTTGCTCTAACTGATATGAAATCCACCTTCTCTGCATAGAGATGGTTGGTTGTTGTTTTCTTTTCCTGCCCAATATGATTATGTATTGTGTTTTAATTTTATGGTGTTTGGTGGCAGCTTCATCCGGATATAGTGTGTTTAATTACTGTTGATGTTTTGATTCTTTCCTGCTGTCTCAGAAAATCATCTTTTTTAAAGCTGTTCAAGAATTGTTTCATTCTTGTAATTTTCAGTTGTTTTATTTTCATCCATCAAATAGTAGATTGTTTCATTCTTGTAGTTTTCAGTTGTTTTATTTTCATTCATCAAATAGTAGATTGTTTCATTCGTGTAGTTTTCGGTTGTTTTATTTTTATTCATCAATTAGTAGAATGTTTCATTCTTGTAGTTTATTTTCATTCATCAAGTAGTAGATCGTTTTATTCTCATAGTTTTCATTTATTTTCATTCATCGATTAGTAGATTGTTTCATTCGTGTAGTTTTCAGATTTTATTTTCATTCTTCGATTACATAGAAATATGCTCTGAAAAGGTATTTTACATGTGTGTTTTGTTTGTGCTGTTATACAGCACATTGTAATGTTCTGTATTCTGTAAATATGTACTATGGGCCGATGTTTGTGTACTTAGTTATGTTTATGCTTTTACAGTCAGGATTTTTTTTAAAATCCTGGTGGTGATAAATGGGTGGAATGACCAGTTCAAGGGCATATCCTTAGATTCCTTGTGAAATTTGTGTTCTTGATTTTCTTTTCCACGTTTTTTTCCCCTGGGTCATGGATGTGTTTAAATGTGTGTGTGTTTTGTTTGAGGTAGTAATGCCCTTACATATAACTCTTTAACAGTCGGCTTGGTTTCAGATACTAACAATAATAGTAATAATAACTGGGTGTTTTATTTTGATTTGTGTATTTGTGTTTACTTTTTTGTTTTGATTTGTGTATTTGCATTTAATTTTTTTGTTGTTTGATTGTTGTTGCTGTTGTGTTGGCGTTATCTTTTTTATTTTGCCCAGATGTATTTCTTAAGCATCCAGCAGTTTATCAGTTTAACTTTTCTTTCTGGTCTCACGGGTCTTGTTTCTATCATCTGTTTATTTGTAGGTTTCTTCTGAAGTGTTGAATGAATGTGATATGCTGCTAATCTGTCCATATCAGTGAAGGGATTTTGTTACATGGCAAATAGAGCTGCTGATACTATGTGCATGACCGGTTTTGTTATTCTTCTGTAGTATTACAGCTGTGATCTGTGTGCTTGATCTTACTTGTAAAGTGTCAAGCTAGTAGTGGCAGTAGTAGTGGTGGTGATAAATCCTTGAGACCAGTAATAGAAGTAGTTAACCCTTGAGACCATGGAAGACATCTAACAGCTGTCATGTAGAAAGTGTTTGTAAGACACTCTTGTATGAAAACTGTTGCACAGTAGCAAAGCAATCCACTCCCTGTCCCCTAGAAGCCAGATTCTAGTGGTACATAGAGACATCACAGACAGGAGACTTTCTTGGATGCAGGTAGAATAGGAACCAACCAACCTCTTAGACCATGCAGCAGTCACAGACAGGTTTTCTAGACTGCAGTCACAGGTAGAATAGGAACCAACCAACCTCTTAGACTATGCAGCAGTCACAGACAGATTTTCTAGACTGCAGTCACAGGTAGAATAGGAACCAACCAACCTCTTAGACCATGCAGCAGTCACAGACAGGTTTTCTAGACTGCAGTCACAGGTAGAATAGGAACCAACCAACCTCTTAGACCATGCAGCAGTCACAGACAGGAGACTTTGTAGTCGCAGGTAGAATAGCAACCAACCAGCCTGTTAGACCATGCAGTAGCAGTGGTCTGTCATCATAAGGTCTTCCACACAATATAGCGCCAATGTTCACGTCCACTTTCTGTCCACCTTCTGCAAGTGACCCTGATAAGGCTCCACACCAGCCACAACCATCTCAAGGTGTCATGCAGCGATGTCACCGCTATCAAGCAGAACTACAGGGGGGTGGGGTGGCCGACTATTCTGACCATTAAGTTCCATGGCTACCCTAAAAAATTGGGGGGGGAAAAGCAGCCACGTTGATAACCAGATGTGGCCAGGTCCATGTAGATGGTGAATGAAAAAGAAGAACCAGTAAGTCAGCAGCGACCCTTCATCAGTAAGGTAGCATAGTTTCTGGAATCAAGCTCCCATCCCCTGTGTGGAAGCCCTCTGATGGCCAGTTTACAGGAAGTACAGCAAAAATGAAGTATGACTGCCTTAATGATAGGGTAAACAAATGAACAGTCATACATTATAAAAGCCCACTTGTTCATTTGGTTGCACATGGGGTTACAGTTCAGAAACAAAAAAAAAACAATCAGACAGGTTGTGACTAATGGTAGAAGTAGTAATACTGGTAGTAGCAGTAGCAGTTACTGAAGTAATGGTAGAAGTGGTGGTGATGATGAAAGTAGTTGGAATGGTTGTAACAGTTATTGGAGTGATAGTAGCATGGCACTGATGGTGATGGGTGGTAGTAGTAGGTTCTAAATCTGTGAATGGAACTTTTTAATGTCGTTATTTTTTTCCCCTTAATATATTGTCACAAGACGCAATATCACTATTAAGAAACCAGCGGTGTGTCATAGTCTTGTCATCTGTTGCAAGCATTGTGGAGTGGATATCACTAATTACATGGTTTTTACTACTTAGATGATTCGAGATATCATCGAATGTGTATGTTAGCACTTTTGGTCCTGTCTTAACCCTTTGACTCCCACACCCTGTCCACCAGCATACTGTATTGCCAACTATGCTGGCAAATCAAAAACTTAACCCTTTGATTTCCTCACCCTATCCATGAGCTTCCTGTAGGAAGCTAGTGGATAGGGTGAGGGAATCAAAAGACTTTAAGCTTTTGCAATTGGTAGATAGGGTGTGAGAGTCAAAGGGTTAAAGTCCAGCTCGACAAACACTTTTGTGCTTGGGGCTTGACCTTCTTCAGGGTTGGAGAAAGTAAAGCAGAGAGGGAGAGTAGATAAGGCTCCATCTTCATAAAGTTGGTCGAGAGGAAAATGAGATCACTGCCACTTCATTGCCCGATGACAAACCCTTGCCGTGCATTTACTGATAATTGTACATGTTGAAAATGATGTCTCTACCACTTCACACCCATACGACCTCAGGGCAATAGGACGACCTTGATAATGCATTTATTGATAATTGTACATGATGATTTTCTTCAAGGTTAAGGAAGCTGAAGTAGTGAATGAGGTGAGATGGGCACTGCCCACACGATGTTAGGATCTAGAAAAGTTAACCCTTTGACTCGTGTACCCTGTCCACCAGCTTCCTGCATTATCAATCTTGCTAGCAAAGCAAAAACTTAACCCTTTGACTCCCTCACCCTCTCCGCCAGCTTCCTGCAGGAAGCTGGCGGAGAGGGTGAGGGAATCAAAGAGTTAAGATTTTGCAGTTGGTGATTGGGTCGGGGTGTCAAAGGGTTAAGTTCAGTACAACCCAAGTGAAGTGTGTTGGGGGGGGGGGGGGTGTCTTGTGGTTAAAGCACCTGCCTAGGACTCGAGAAACCCGGGTTCGATTCACAGATCACATAGAGCTTCTGTTTCACTTGATCCTCATTTTTGGACTAGGTGTTAGTCTTACGGCTGAAATGATAAACCAAGGTGGATAGGTGTTAGTCTTATGGCTGAGATGATAAACCAAGATGGACTAGGTGTTAGTCTTACGGCTGAGATGATAAACCAAGGTGGACTAGGTGTTAGTCTTACGGTGAGATGATAAACAAGGTGGACTAGGTGTTAGTCTTATGGCTGAGATGATAAACCAAGGTGGACTAGGTGTTAGTCTTATGGCTGAGATGATAAACCAAGGTTCCATGTCCAGTATGCACCCAGCAGATGTTAACCCTTTGAATCCTGCATCCTGTCCACCAGGCATCCTGCATTGTCAACCATACTAGCACAACAAAAACTTAACCTCTGACTCCCTCACCCTATCCATCCGGAGGGTCAAAGGGTTAAGTTTTTGCAGTTGGTGGATAGGATGTCGGGGTCAAAGGGTTAAAAATCCCATAGCAACAAAGTTGTTCCTGGCAAAATTGTTGAGAAAAATCCACTTTCCATGTTTACAAAGAGAAATTTATATACAAGCCTCCAGAGAAAAGAATGGGTAGCACAGCACTGTGGTGATATGCTGTCCTTTGGGAGAACAGCCCAATTTTCCTAGGGTAAATCAATAGTGATCTCCCCCCAAAAAAAGACACAAACACCTCACTCTCCTTTGAGCTCAGGGTTATGGGAAACCCCTACCTTATGTCTATAAGGTATAGGTATCTATAAGATAGATAGATAGATCGATGGATAGAGAGAGAGAGACAGATAGATAGACACATACACACACGCACACATATATACATACATATATGTAGGTACGCGTATAGATGTATGTATATTTGTGTGTATATATGTTTGTATACACATATATATATATATAATAGTATATAATAGGTATATGTATATATATTTGTGTATATGTTTATCTGTCTATATATGTCTACCTATCTGTTTAACTACATATGTGTGTGTGCATGTGTATGCGTGTACATACATATTTTTATGTGCGTGTTTGTGGGGGGGGGGGGGGGGGGGCTGAATGAAATTTGACAGGAAGCGAAAGTTGCCATGATTATTTTGTGTCCCCATCATATGTTATGCATAGTGAATATTCATGTGGAATCATTCACTGGATGTGATGCCCTCTATACTGAAAACAGAAACATAAAATTGATACAGCATTACACATAATTGTAACCTATATTCAGGGCCTTTCTGTCTCTGTCTCTCTGTCTCTGTCTCTCTCTCTCTCTCTCACTTTCTCTCATGCATGCAATTTATCAGGTGCATTCACATGGCCACACACACTCCCCTGAAAAACAATGCTATCTGTTATCTTGCATAATGTGCTGACGGCTGTGACATCAGCTTTAAAAATTGTCACTTTTCACCTCTCTCATGACATAATGTACTGAGTACTTAACGTAATGTTGCTAACAGAGGTGATCCGAGGTGTCTGATCATTCTTGTAACACTGATATCCTCAGGAACATCTAACAATTATATATATAATGTATCTAACAATAATGATCCCAGGTGTTTGAGCATTTGCTATTGTTCCTTTGGTTGGTTTGGGTTTTTGTCATTGTCACTATTTATTGTGGGTTACTAATATTTATAATATTTGTTTGTGTGCTGTGAAGAATGAAGTTGAAATCCTGTTAGTGAACAAAGATGAAGACATCGAAGATTGCACATGTACTTAGGTGATATAGAAAACTTTTTATTTTCTTTTTGTTGTGTACAGATTTTTGCTGATTTTGCTGATGTTAAGTAAGGGGTCACAGTTACACTGTAGGCCTATAAGAAAAGAAAATTTAGTAATATTTTGATTACACAAAATTTGTGTATTTCTGTTGCTCGTACGGCATGATTGTACATTTTTGTTGTGTAACATGCAACCCTTTTCATATACAGATAGATCAAACAGCATTTACTTCTGGGCATTACATAGTACACATCATCATCGGTCAAGGCGTTGAGCATAGTCTAGATGGTTTCATCAGTTCATTCAGTATACTGGCTTTTGGTTTTGTTGTTGTTTTTGGGGGAAAATTTATTCCAAGCACAGGTGTGTTATCTTGAGAAATTGAAACTATTGTTTTCCCCAGTTTTATCAAGATAGCGTCTCCTCACTCAGACTAAATTCCATATGCTTGAACGCTGCAAATGCCATGTGGTGGAAACTTATTGAAAAGGATCGTGGCAAAAGCCGTGAGCCTGTAGATAAACCCAGCATACTGGTAAGGACCTTAGGGTCTATCCAGCTTATGAGTTTTATGCTCTTGTTTACCAGTCTAACCAGTCTGATGACACAGGTTCGAATTTAGCTCATGAAAAACATTGTGTATGTGGGTCACCCAGCTGCACGTGAGTTCCTGACCCTTTTGGTGGTGGGGGAGAATAGAGCAGCAAGGGAGTGGATCTGGACGCCGCTCCAATCAGGCTGCCCCAAGAACATTTGAGGTATCTACTATTTCACTCCCATATTAACCCTTTGACTCCTGCACCCTGTCCACAAAGCATTGTGCATTATCAGCCATGCTAGGAAAGCAAAAACTTAACCCTTTGACTCCCTTATCAGCCATGCTAGCAAAGCAAAAATTTAACCCTTTGACTCCCTTATCAGCCATGCTAGGAAAGCAAAAACTTAACCCTTTGACTCCCTTATCAGCCATGCTAGCAAAGCAAAAATTTAACCCTTTGCAGGAAGCTGGTGGATAGGGTGGAGGAAGTCAAAGGGTTAATTTTTTGCAGTATGCGGGAGTCAAAGGGTTAAGGGTGACAGGAGGAAATAAAGTCTTTTCTGTGACCCTTGTTCATTGATATCTTACACGGGAATGCTTGAAAACTAAACGACAACACAAAATAAATCAGCAACAACAACAAAAAACAGACCTCACAACTTTTTGTCTAACTAACCTTTGTCACTCTCATACAGTGTTGTGCCTGTCTTCTTTTGTTGATTAAGTACACGTTTAGCATTCTGTTTTCATGTGTTTCTGGATTCTGTCTGCTTGAACGCAAGGATCCACTATGATTCACACTGAATATCATCTTCAACTTGGCTAACAACATATTAGTAGCTCACTAAGAGTTGTGTTGGAGATACCGTATTGTAGGTACCCAGCAGCAAAAACTGTTATCTGTTTTCTGGATGCCCATACTGTATGCTTGTGTACGTTATGATGAAGACAGCATCTGAATGCTTGTACGTGTTAATTTAAGAAGGACACAGTCTGTTTTGCATATGAACCAGTAATAAAATTTGAGAACAGCTTTGAAGAAAAAAAATGGTGTTGTGCTTTTGTTATTGGGCACGTTCTGTATACTTGTTTGAACTGTTTGCGTGTGAAATGTTCATACAATTATATTCATTTGTGTTTATTGCAACATTGGGATACTTATAACTAGCCCACATAGTATACATTCAGCTCTACTTATGTACACACACACACACACATAATTATAACTAGTTGTGTAGTATACATTCAGCTTTATTTATTTATGTTTTCAGTCATGCATGCACACACACACACACACACACACACACACACACACACACACACACACACACACACACACACATAATTATAACTAGTCTGCGTAGTATACATTCAGCTCTACTTATTTATGTTTTCAGTCATGCACCACACACACACCACACACACACACACACACACACACACACACACACACAAGAGTTTGCAATGCCAAGGACATTTATTTCTGTCACACACAAACACACACACATACACATACACAACACACACACACACACACACACACACACACACACACACACACACACACACCACAAGAGTTTGCAATGCCAAGGACATTTATTTCTGTCACAATCCAAAGTGCATCCAAAAGTCAGGGTTAATTCTGACTTAAACTGTAAGCTTATGAACTATGTGTTAACCCTCTTATTCCTTTACCCTATCCACCAGCTTCCTGCAAGAATATGGTAGAGAGGTGAGGGAGGGAAAGGGTTAACTTGCAGAGTACAACATGTTACATCAACATTCAAGACAAAACACATGAAGGCTAGCTGCTATAACTATGGCTAAAACTTGACATCTTTATATAATATCACGTACACAAAAATATATATTATATATTATTATATATTAAATTATATATAAATAGTATAAATATAAATAATAAATATATAATATATGTATGTATATATATATTATATATATATTTGAACAACAATAAAAGTAAAAACATGCATACATACAAACATATATAGGCCTACATATATGGTTCTATATTGGTATGCACTTGCTTTGGAGTTTGTTCAAGAGGGATTCATCACACTGGGACAATTCCATATGCGTTCCACCCAAATGTGCCAGATTATCTGAGAGACCCCCTGAGTCTGTGTAAAACTCTAAACATTGGCGCGGTCTTGAAACGTCAGTTGAATATATTTCCTTGTTCTTTTTTTGTGTGTATAATTGTCTTATGTACTTATATTCTTTGTGTATGTATTGTTAGTTGCCTTGTTCCATCAATTAAATCCGCGTTAATTCATATTTTCTTTTCAAGTATTCACTGGGGGGGTTTTCTACTTGAATACTGACGAGTGTTTGATTGTAAAAATGATATAAAGTCAAAATTTTCGCATAACCCATAACCTAAGCAGTTATTGGGGAGTGAGATGGTAGAGACCTCAGCTTCTCTCAGGCTCAGGGTTATGAGAGTGGTGTCCATCTTTACTACCTTATGGACTGGGGATCTTGATCAATAAAGAATATTTACAAGAGAACAAGAGAATTGGATCTTATCAGCTGAATAAGGATTCATGATATTTAAGTGTAAACTGGCTTGATTTTTTTATCTAGAAGCTCCATTTAACATGGAAAAAAAAACAACTTCAGGTTTGCAGTTATGAAAGGATAATCGTTAAAATGGCTTTGTCCAGTATTTGTGTGTTTCCATTTGAAACAGCCATGGGCGCGCACAACACACACACACACACACACACACACACACACACACACACACACACACACATACATACATACACATACACACATATGCATTAAAGGCTTTGTCCTGTATTTGTGTGTTTCCGTTTGAAACAACCATGTGCATACACACACATACACATACACACATTTGCATATGCGTGCACACATACGCGTGCGTGTACACACACATATGCAAACACACATACACATACTCACACACACACACATACATACACACACATACACACACACATACACACACACATACACACACATACACATACGCACACACACATACACACACACATACACACACATACGCACACACACATACACACACCATACACAAACACACACGTGTACATGTAGACACACATACACACACACATACACAACACAACACACACAACACATACACACACAAACACATACACAGCTAACATACACATGCTAACATACACATACACACATAGACACATACACACACACCACACACACACACACACACACACACACACACACACACACACACACACACATACATACATACATACATACCACATATGCATTAAAGGCTTTGTCCTGTATTTGTGTGTTTCCGTTTGAAACAACCATGTGCATACACACACATACACATACACACACATGCATATGCGTGCACACATACGCGTGCGTGTACACACACATATGCAAACACACATACATACACACACACACACACACACACACACACACACACACACACACACACACACACACACACACACACACACACAAGCATCGCCATCACCGTTTTGGTATGATTGTTGTCTCTTTTCTAGGTAACAGAGAGAAAAAAAGATCAAGCAAAAAAACTGAAATTGGAAGTCACAATCAATTTGCAATCTAATTGGGATCATCAGTTGATTGGAGTGAGCACAAGAACATGCTCATGTAGACAACGTATTATGATGAGCAAGCAACATGTTTTAATGAGTACACAACTATATCAAACCTTATCACAACAATACGAGCAATAGCTAACAATTCAACATCAAAAATAACAATCGCCTCTATAAACAATACTGACACCTCCGCACAATACATGAACACAAAAAAGAAAATAGGGAAAAAAAAAAGAATGAGTGTGATGCATCTTTTTAAGAAATGGACACCTAAGTATCTTAATGACTGAAGAAGAAATGCATACAATAGTTACAATACACCAAGTGTTGTGTGAATACAATGTGAATATACATTCAAAACATTGTGGCATTATTAGCAGATGCCCATAATGCAACTTGTACAGTTTTTACGTGACAGGACAGTGTCGAAGTATTTATTGCTGTCTTCAATTTGCCAGGGGAGAGGGCAGTGTGACAGTATTTATTGCTGTGACTGGTAAACCATGCCAGTAATTATTGCTTTCGATGATTGATTTTGTGAGCACTTCTTTCTAGTAAGCATGACTAATCTAAAGTGTGTTATTGCTATAGATTATATTACCAGTATTGTTTCACTACGCTTGGAAAAAAAATAGCCTGAAAATCTTAGTAGGCTACATGTAATAGATCACACACACACACACACACACACACACACACACACACACACACACACACACACACACACACCACACACACACACACACACACACACACACACACACACACACGTATTAAACAATAGAACAAATGGAGAGAAAGAACACGAAAAGAAAGAATATCACTTTGTTGAACTTAAATATAACAAATTTTAGTTGCAAATAAAATATCTGGTCTAATTTTTTAACTGTCCTTAAAATCTGTTTGGAAAAAAAGTAGACTTTTATTGATTGTTATTTGAGAAAGTTTGCTAGTGGTGTCATATTCTGTAAACAGTATAAAGTATGAAATACTTTTCATATGAAGATAATGAAAGTGAGTGTGTAATGGACTGTTTTAACCCTTTGACTCCTGCATCCTGTGCACCAACTGCAAAGATTTAACCCTTGACTCCTTCACCCTATCCACCAGCTTCCTGCAGGAAGGGTGAGGGAATCAAAGAGTTGAGTTTTTGCTTTGCCAGTATGGTTGCCATTGCAGGATGCCGATGGACAGGGTGCAGAAGTCAAAGGGTTAAATAAGAGGGTTAGAAAATTCTAACATGCCTGAACTTACAGTCTCTCTGTTCAAAGAACACAACTCATTTTGTTTAATAAAGTCACCGATATAGACTGTGAACGTTGTGTCTTGTATCGTTTTTAACCACATCGATCGTGTCTGATAGCGATATAGATACAACGTACATGCATGTGCACGTCTGTAGATTTTTACAGCCCAGAAAGTCTAAGCATACATGTACAATGACAATGGATAGGTAGATCCAAATAGTGTGTGTGTGTGCGCGTGTTGTGCGTGTTTTGTGTGTGTGTGTGTGTGTGTGTGTGTGTGTGTGTGTGTGTGTGTGTGTACGCGCGCGCGCGCGCACGTGCGCATGTGTGTGTGTTTTTCAGTTCTGGTGTGTTTGACCATGTCGACATTAACAGCGTGATAATGTGTACATATGTGTTCTTATAGAAAACTCGTAACACACACACACACACACACACACACACACACACACACCACACACACACACACACACACACACACACACACACACACACAAACAAAACACAACACACACACACACACACACACACACACACACACACACACACACACACACACACACACACAATAATGGTGAGCAGATCTAAACAATCTTTTCTCGCTGAAAGTTTAACATGGAGGGCTATTGCATAGAATAAAAATCATCCATCTTCCACATGTTAACACCAAACCATGGATTTTGAAAAGTTAAACACAAAAAGAACGCTGGCACACACTTTTTGAGTCATTTTAAAACTTGGTAATTTAAGTTTTCTAAAGAATGATTTTTTTTCTCAAAAATCTGAATGTAGTTTTGAAAAATTAGTGTTGCAATAAATCTAAGGGACAGATTGATATAACAGTATTATGCACATAGTAAGAAAATTCGAGGGGAAAACATTAAAACAAAGTCTTGACATCACCATGGATTCACACACAACACACACACACACACACACACACACACACACACACACACACACACACACAACACACACACACACAACACACACACTGCACACACATATACATACACAAACACACACACACACAACACACACACACACTGGCACACACATATACATACACACAAACACACACACATACAGAGAGAGAGAGGGAGAGACAGAGACAGAGACAGACAGACACACACACACACCGACAGACAGACAGACAGACAGAGAGACAGACAGACAGAGAGAGCTAAAAAAAAAAAAAAAAAAAAAAGAAAGGAACAAGTAATTGGAGAAAAACTGAACGAAAAGAACCGACAGAACCTAAAATCCTCACCAACCAATTTCATGAAGACCAGAAGACACACAAACATGAACAAACTGGATAGTCATTTCTTCTACAGTTTTCTCATAACAGCATTTCCCCGTCGGACCTAATTCCTTTCTGTGCCAAGTAGTCAAGCCCTCATCAACAAACACGACACACAACACACACACACACACACACACACACACACACACACACACACACACACACACACACACACACACACACACCACATCACACACAAATAACCCCTTTTTCTCTCAACACTCAGAGACACTTTTTCATGGTCGTGATATCAAAATGACATAACGCAAGTCTCGTTCAAATTAAGCAAACACGGGTCTTTTGTAAGGCAGTATTTTTAGGTCGACGTTTGTTTCACAGAGTTATTAAACAACGTCCACTCAACGTTTTAGAGTTTGTTCAAAAGAAATCCATGGCACTCAGACAATCCCCACAAGCGCTCCACTCAAATGTGTCAGTAAGTATCTGGCAGACACCTCCATCCTGCACAAAATTTTACTTTATGTGCTGACAAGGTTTTGAAACAGGAAGTGGGAATGAGGGGGGGGGGGTAAAGGAGAAGAAAACATTAAGCTGAGACCACCAGAATGATGGAAACATTAAAATGGGAAGAGAGCAGAACAGTTTTTAATGTTGCAGGCTGGGTTTGAACTCAGGAGATTTCAGATCTTGAGTCAAGAACACTATCAAAAGAACTAACCAGCTCGTGAATGTCTTGATGAGTTCACATTTCGATCGTTGTGATTAAAAAAAAGAGAGACCAGAAGAGAGAGAGAGAAGAAGAGGAAGATAGAAAAGAGAGAGTGAGATAGAGAGAGAGAGAAGAGAAAGAGAGAGAGAGAGAGAGTGAGTGAGTGAGAGAGAGAGAGAATGGGCCTTACTAATTCAAACTTCGTTTACACGACTTTTTACACACAGATTGGCCCATTAGCTTGCTTGGTTGGCATGCTGTGCTGATAACACAGGCGTCGCAGGTTTGATCCTCATATGCGAACCACATGCATGTCTTTTTCATTGTTTGTTTGTTTTGTTTTTTTATTTATGCAGGCTAGTTGGACATGTTTATAGAACCGTGGACTCCAGATTTGGTGTTTCGAGTTCAATCCCAGCCTGTAATATAACAATTGACCTTTTCTCCACCTACCTAAATATTCCAGTCAGTTTGGTGGTGTCAGCTGAGTGATTGATAAATCCTTTTCATCCTTTCCTGTCTCTCCCCCCCCCCCCCCCCATTCTCTCTTTTGTTCCATTTCAAGACCTTGCCAGCTCACAGGAGTTTGCACAGGCTCAAGAAATATGCCAAATAATTAGTGGCAAATTTGGGTGGAGTGCATATGGAAAACTGTCCAAGTGCCATGAGTCCTGTCGAAAAACTCCAAACTCATGAATTTGTTTTGACGGCCCAAAAAGGTCAATCCGGCAATCCACTGTTGAGATCTCTACTGATGTGCATGAGCTCGCATGCACGCATGTATGCACACACAGTCATACACGTACACTTCCATTTACACATACACACAGAGCTTTACTCTGATCGTCCTGAATCATTCCTCCTTATTTTTGAGAGTATGATAATAAACAGAATTGTGATTTTTAAACAAAAAAGACAGAAAAAAGACAAGAACAACAAGCAGAAAATAACAATGATACAAAAATGGGACATAACTGCAGAGAAACAATTATGATTACATAGGTAGAGACATTAGACTAAGTCCACATTTTTCGATCGTTAAAATACTATTGTTTTCTGAATCCAAAGTCCATCCATGCAGTGAAAGACATAAAGAGAGACGAGTACTGACCCTTTGCTTGTGTGTTTACGTGTAAAATGCTGTCACAGAGGATACATTCTGCTTTCTTCTATTTTTTTTAAAGAGTTTGAACTTTCGGTACTGTTACAAGCTACAGGAAATAACTTTGAAACAGTGTAAAAATGTTTGTTGTAAGGTATTTAGCATGTAAGTTACTGTAGCTTGAAATAAGCAATTGGTGAGTGCCCATTTTAAGAAAGTGCCATTTGAAGTGAGTGAAGATATATTCAATTTTAGACAAGTTGTATAAAATGGTACATTTAACAAACTTCTATTTTAAGACGAGCGTACGTATTTGGAGGAGTGATCAAGCCATGATTAAAGAAGTGGACATTTGCAAAGAACTGAAAATCAATAAAAGTAGGCTAACACAGCTTTACGTGCCTGTGGAGGCTAAGGTATCCAGTGATTTAATGTAAATGTGGGGGAGGGGGAGGCAGCATGTCACGTGTGTTGTGTCATTACCAGAAACCACAATCACTAATGGGAACAAAACCTTTAACTGCACAAATCTGACATCAGATTAATTAGCAATCATCTTAGAAGTTAGTGGTGCGGTTTTTGTTTGTTTTGGTTTGTTTGTTTGTTTGTTTAGTTTTGTTTTGTCTTGATTTTGTTTTTTCTACATCAAAATTTATTTAAACGGGACAAAACAGGCATAAATAGATAAAAGTTTATAAAACAAAAGTTCAGTCGACCGTTCCGACATAAACTAAGCACTCCCTAGTTTTATCAGGAGACAAGTCCGCTGTTCTCCAGGCACCCATAGGCGCCAAGTTCCTCCCCTTTACGAGAGCCCGGCACGGAAGGGAAGCCACTGCCGACTTTCAACAAAACTGGAACTGGTTACAGAAGATCTTTCGCTTACATCTTGTGGTAAATGAAAACCAACTCTGTGAGCGAAAAGGCAAGGACATAGTTTTCTTTCGCTCTACATCAAAAGGTTTTATGAGTTAGTGATGATTTATGATCTGAATAACACATACTTTGCGCTGTAAGAGATGAAGGTGCCACCTCGCTTCATGCTTGAGGGATACTACCTCGCTTCACTCCGTGGGGGATCACTTGTTATTTTTGTACGTGTATACATTTTGGTTTGATACCCGTTTGCGACGGGAACACGTTAACGACTCACTCTGTGTGTGTGTGTGTGTTGTTGTTGTTGTTGTTTGTCCTACCCCATTGTCTAATCTAATTTCTTCAGTCTGTCAAGGCTGACGTCACATCTTCAGTAGGAGGACACTAGGAGATTATTTGAGCTCTACCTTCATCGCCACGACTCACGAGCAGCACATTTCTCCAGCACAGCGTTCTGCTGGTCAACCGCAGATCAGTACTAAGAAACAGATATTTGTCTACTACAGGACATTTGGAAACGGCCGCCACCTGGCAGTTAATGTTTCCAAATGAAATCAGTGGAAAAGTAATTGAAACTTCAGCTGTCTGATAGTTCTTTTTTTTTTTTTTTTTTTTTTTTTTTTGATGTAATTAACAAAAACCTGATCGAAACTGCAACTGCCTGGTGGTTCATTTTTCTAGATGTAATCAACAGAAAACTGATAGCTGCACATTGGTTGTTCTTGTGTTTCTTCCTGAAGTAAGGAAACAACTCGTCACAGTCTGCGGTCACACTTGTGGTTTTCTGGAATAGATTTTGTGGCGTTTCAACTGCTGCTGCAAAACATAGAGATGCCTCAGCTAATGCTGCTTGAGTCGCAAAATGCTGCAGTTAGTTGCAATTGGATCATTTGATATCTAATGCAATGTTTCTGCACTGCTGCGCGTTTCACAGCTGCGGCACTCAGCGATTTTTTTTTTTTTTTTTTTTTTTTTTTTTGACGTCGTTTGTAAACCGCGTGTTGTATTGTGGTATTTGAAATACTGCTGATCAAACAAGGATACAGGTGGGATCAAACTGTTGCTGTCTCTGATCAGTTCTTTACTTCGCATAGTCTCTGTATCACTTGAACGATCAATGTCAGTGCGATTCGTTTTCTGTTGACTGACTTGTTTTTAAAAGATCCTGCGATGGACAATTTCATTTCCTAGTGGAAAAATTCAACAGACCGCCGGTGCCAAAGAGGAGCGCTGCTCTTGTCAATGGCATAATAAGACTGTTACACTTCAACTGATTAACTATAGCTCTGCCACTAAGGAGTGTGCTTCATAGCTGTATGTCATTGTAAAGGTGAAACTAAACCTGTCAGAAAAAATCCTTTCACGTCTTCTTAATGAGATGTGACGTCCTGTTTGTGGTCAGTGGGTCATAACTAGTGTCATCAGGAATCAAGGAGGTGAACGTGACAGTAAAACTATCCAGTGGCTATTCTGGTTGGGGAACACTTATACACGAACACGTAGAAAAAGAATAAACGTACCCAGCGACTATTCTGAATGGGAACTTTCCAGCATGAACACCTCTTACGGCAACAGTGCACAGTGATAAAATCATTCTGTGACCAGACTCCACGGCCTCAACAACGTCACGATTCTGGGTGTTCAGTATCGAGGTTTTAACCTTTTGACTCCCGCACGCTGTCCACCTGCATCCTGCTTTGTCAATCTGCAGGATGCTGGTGGATAGGTTGAGGGAGTCAAAGGGTTAAGTTTTTGCAGTTGGTGTATACTATAGGGTACGGGAGTCGAAGGGTTAATTTCAAAATATACAATAATTTGTGTAAAAGACAAAAATGGACATTTATGTCACGCCTTTTAAGTGTATCGTGCACTTGTACAATTCTTTCAAAGGTCTTAAGGTTGGCTCTGCGCCTTCATATTTTCTGACCAGTTTACATTTTCATCGTTTTATTCTGTGTGGGTTGGTATCCAAAGCGAGACTAAATGAAATGCCTTAGTGATTTAATATGCTCTACCCCTCCCCCCCCCCCCCCCCCCCCCCATTGACCACCAATGTTCTGTTTTTATGCTGCAGGCTGCTATGCAAATAAAGTGGAAGTGCACAGGTACTGCTGAAGGTATCCGACGTAAGGCAAAGAATGACTGTCCAGCTAGTCTTTCAATATGCTGTAAATACTTGTACCCAATGCGAAGGGCAAGTGTCAAATCTCTCAAAAAAATAAGTCTAAAAGGTATTCTGATATGTTGCTGCTGGTATCCAAAATAATGCAAAGAATAAATGTCCAACTAGTATTTTGATATGCTGTAAATATTTGCACCCAATACGAAGGGCGAGTGTTCAATCTGTCAGATAGACAGACAGACAGACAGATGAATAGACAAAGACAGACAGAGAGAGGGAGAGAGCGACAGAGAGACAGAGAACAGAGAGAGAAAGAGCATCTAAAGGGCATTCAGATAAGTTGTTGGTTGGTATCCAACCGTACTGCAAAGAAAGACTGTCTAACTAGCTAGTAGGCCTACTTTGATATATATGCTGTAAATATCTGTACCAAGTACCAAGGGCGAGTACCCAGTCTCTCCATATGTCTTAAGAAGCCGTGATTAAAACCAGGATCGACCGAAAAACCAACCACCCGATTCCTGTTGTTGCTCGACTTTGGTAGCTTTGGGCTTTACTTGCTTCTGCAGGTAGATCACTCGGAGTGGATTACCTCCCCTGCCTTGCAGCCAAGCCTCGCATTCCTCCACTAGAATGACTTCCAAGTTGGGGTCACCAAGGTCTGGCACTTTGGGTCCCTTGTCGTATTTCTCGCAGAGTTCTTTAATGTCTTGAAACTCGGGGTTGTCCAGGGCGCTCTGTTATGACATCAAGCAAGAGATATATAATATTATATATAAGGAACAGTTCAGTACACTAACGGCGCTCCTAGCGTATGTAGGCCTTACATCAATGAAAAACAAAGTAGCGCATGTAAATAGACTTTTTTTTTAAAACCAGACATAAGAAAAAAGTTACCTTTTAAACGATGATAACGATAGTAAGAAGAATACTTGTATTAATACTAATGATGATATCACCAACAAGAACAACACTGGACACAGCCTTATAGCCTGCAACACACACACACACACACACACACACACACACACACACACACACACACACACACACACACACACACACACACACACATACACACACACACACACTCAACACATGCATGCACACACGCACACACACACTCTTTCTCTCTCTCTCCTCTCTCTCTCTCTCTCTCTCTCTCTCTCTCTCTCTCTCTTGCTCTCTGTCTGTCAGTCAGTCTGTTTGTCTGTCAGTCTGTCTGTCTGTCTCTCTCTCCATCTCTCTGTCTGTCTCTCGCTGTTCTCTCTCTCTCTGTCTCTCTCTCTCTCTCTCTCTGTCTGTCTGTCTCTCCTCTCTCTCTGTCTGTCTGTCTCTCTCCATCTCTCTCTCTCTTTCTGTCTTAATGAAACCAATCTGTCCAGTACAATCCAGTCATTCACTCCAGTCTCTCACCTGTTCCACTATCTATATTGGCCGAACGTCCATGAATCCATGGATCTCTCTGTCTGTCTGTCTGTCTGTCTCTCTCTCTGTTTCTCTCTCTCTCTGTTTCTTTGTCTCTGTCTCTCTCTCTGTTCTGTTTTCTGTTTCTATCTCTTTCTTTGTCTCTCTCTTCTCTCTCTCTCTCTTTGTCTCTCTCTCTCTCTCTCTCTCTGTTTCTTTGTCTCTGTCTCTCTCTGTGTTCTGTTTTCTGTTTCTATCTCTTTCTTTGTCTCTCTCTCTCTCTTTCTCTCTCTCTCTTCTCTCTCTCTCTGTCTGTCTGTCTGTCTGTCTCTCCTCTCTGTCTGTCTGTCTCTCCTCTCTTCTCTCTCTGTCTCTCTCCATCTTTCAGTTTCATTTTCAGTTTCTCCATCTCTCTCTCTCTCTTTCTGTCTTAATGAAACCAATCTGTCCAGTACAATCCAGTCATTCACTCCAGTCTCTCACCTGTTCCACTATCTATATGGGTCGAACGTCCAGTCTGTCTGTCTGTCTGTCTGTCTTAATTAAACCAATCCGTCCAGTGCAATCCAGTTATTCATTCCAGTCTCTCTCACCTGTTCTACTATCTCCATGGGCCGAACATCCATGAAACCCAAGGGCATCATGTCTAGCGACGGGTACCGGGCGCGTCTCATTTGCCTCATCATGGGTAAACCCATGCTTGATCCTGTTATCACACGCGTATACACACACGCACAGACACACACACACACACACACGCAAATACACACATACACACATGCACACACACACACACACACACACACACACAACACACACACACACACACACACAACACACACACAAAAGGAAATCATTAAAAACAAAAACAAAATAAGAGTAAGGGGAGAAAAACCAAACCGACAGTACTATCAGAACCTGAAATGTCACACTCACATACATATA
>JAPXFY010000016.1:50477749-50497749 GCA_030674185.1 Monoplex corrugatus
GACGCCCAATCAGAAATAGCCAGCAGAATCGGCCAAGCAAAAACAACATTCGGGAAGATGACAGGTATTCTTACCAACAAATGCCTATCAATTAACATTAGGAAGAGAGTTCTTGAATGTTATATAGAACCAATACTGTTGAACTATGTGAGGCGTGGACAGTCAACAAACAAAGCCAGAACAAGATTGAGGCAGCCGAGATGTGGTTTCTAAGAAGAATGTTGAGAATTCCATGGACAGGAAAGAAAACAAACGAGACAGTCTTGATGGAGGCAGACACAAGTAGATCACTCATAAGGAAGATTAGGAAAAGACAGGCAACATTTATAGGCCATTTTATGAGGAAGGGGATTTGGAGCACCTGGTCACAACGGGAAAGCTGGAGGAAAGAAGAGCACCGAGTAGACCCAGGGAGAAAATGCTGGACGGACTTGTAGAGTGGCTGGGGACGAGGGGGATGGGAGAGATGCAAGGGGCAACGAGAGATAGAGACAGATGGAAGTCCATGATTGCCAACGCCATGCGGCAGGGCACCTGATGATGATGATATATTATATACATATCTATGTATATATACATATATATATATACATATATGTATAGATGTGTGTGTGTGCATATATATATGTGTATGTATATGTATATATATATGTATGTATGTGTGTGTATATGTATACATGTATATGTATGTATGTCTGTATATATATGTGCGTGTATGTGTATTACAATGAATGCTTGCTTTTCAACATTTTGTTAAATCTGTTGATTATGCATTATATACATTCCACGATGTTTGTATAAGCTATGTATTTGAAAATCAACACAAAAAAAAGGTTTTAAAAAATCTGCCAGCAAGACCTTCAAACGTGGATCATGGGTGGAGAGTGGGGTGAAGGGTACAGAGGACCTGTAAACGTTAAGCTGACACCGCCAACATGATAGAAACATATAGATGACCAGTGAACAGGCCAGATTTCAATGTTGTGGGCCGGGATTGAACTCGAGATGTCAGATCTTGAGTCCAGGGCTCCATCGAAAGAACCAACCAGCCGGTTTAACCCTCTGACTCCCGCACCCTATCCACCGATTGAAAAAAACAACATAACCCTTTGACTCCCTCACCCTATCCACCAGCTTCCTTCATGAAAATGCAGGATACTGGTGGAAAGGATGCAGGAGTCAAAGGGTTAATAGATCATTAAGAGCGGTAACAAACGAGTTAAAGTTCATGTTTCGGGTAGGATTGAACTTCAGACATGGGATCTTGATTCCATGGCTCTATCAGCAGAACCTGCCAGCCGCCGAACATAATGAAGATGAAGCAAGCAAATATACATAGCAAAAATGTTAACAAAAAAAGAAACAAAGACAAACAGAGCAAAAATTGTTAACAGAAAAACAAAGACAAACAGAGCAAAAATGTTAACAGGGAAAAACAAAGACAAACAGAGCAAAATGTTAACAACAAAAGACAAAGACAAACAGAGCAAAACTGTTAACATAAGAACAAAGACAAACAGAGCAAAACTGTTAACAGGAAAAACCAAGGACAAACAGAGCAAAAATGTTAACAGGAAAAAACAAAGACCAACAGAGCAAAAATGTTAACAGGAAAAAACAAAGACAAACAGAGCAAAAATGTTATTAGGAAAAACAAAGGCAAACAGAGCAAAAATATTAACAGAAAAAAACAAAGACAAACAGAGGCAAAATGTTAACAGAAAAAAACAAAGACAAACAGAAGAAATATGTTAACAGATAAAACAAAGACAAACAGAGCAAAAATAATTACAGAAAAACAAAGACAAACATAGCAAAAACGTTGACAGAAAAAGACAAAGAGCTGTACAATGAAGAAAAGAGAGCTCAAAGAAGACAAGAACGAAAAATAACACAAGGCAGAAGAATGCATCTGTAAAAAGAGAGAGAGACAGAGAGTGAGAGAGACACAGAGAGAGACAGAGAGAGAGACAGAGAGAGATAAACAGAGAAACAAAGAAAAAAAAAGAAAAGAAAAATATGAAGAAAGAAATAAGGAAAGGAAAGAGCCCACCAACCATCCAACGAAAGCAATAAAGGAAAAAGAATTTTAAAAATAAGTAGATCAAAAACAGATCAAAGACGACCGAAAGAGCGGAAACGAACGTGAAAGAGAAGAGAAGAGAAGAGAAAGAAAGAAAGAAAGAAAGAATAAATGAATGAACGAACGAACGAACGAACGAACGAACGAACGAACGAACGAACGAACGAACGAACGAACGAACGAACGAACGAACGAACGAACGAACGAACGAACGAACGAAAACGAAGAACGAACGAACGAACGAAACGAACGAACGAACGAAGAAAGAAAGAAAGAAAGAAAGAAAGAAGAATGAATGAATGAATGAATGAATGAATGAATGAATGAATGATGATGAACAAGAGCTAAAACCCGACCAAAGACAGAGTATGTAGACTGTACAAAGTAAGACAGACAAGAACAGTACCGTGCATACATGCATTTCTTTTTATTTTATTTGTTTGTTTATTTATTTATTTATTTATTTATTTATTTATTTATTTATTATTTATTATTTAAATTCATTTATCTATTTATTTATTTATTCATTTATCTATTCATTTATTTGTTTCTTTGTTTGTTTGTTTACTTCGTTTTATTTGTTTATCTGAATTACGTCTGTGGACTACAACAACCACGTACACTCGAATATATGTGTGGGCTTTTACGTGTATGGCGTTGTGCGCGTGTATATGCGTGCGTGCGTGCGAGCATGTGTGTATGAATGTGTGTGTGTGTGTGTGTTGTGTGTGTGTGTGTGTGGTGTGTGTGTGTGTGTGTGTGTGGCGCGCGCGCGCGCGCGTGCGCGTGTGTGGGCGTGGTTGGTTGGCTGGTTGGTTGGGTTGGTCGGGTTGGTCGGGTTGGTCGGGTCGGTCGGGTCGGTCGGGTCGGTCGGGTCGGTTGGTTGGTTGGTTGGTTGGTTGGTTGGTTGGTCGGTTGGTCGGTTGGGTTGGTTGGGTTGGTTGGGTTGGTTGGTTGGTCGGTCGGTCCGTCGGTCCGTCGGTCCGTTGGTCGGTTGGTCGGTTGGTTGGTTGGTTGGTTGGTTGGTTGGGTTGGTTGGTTGGTTGGTCGGTCGGTCTGTTGGTTGGGTTGGTTGGGTTGGTTGGGTTGGGTTGGTTGGTTGCTTGCTTGCTTGCTTGCTTGCTTGCTTCCTTGCTTGCTTGCTTGGTTGGATGGTAAGGGTGAGTTGCTTGTTTATTTTTACAGGCAGTCATAGTCTGTCAGTTTCCAAATTCAGTGATGTACATGCTGGGTGTTTTCGTTTTTTTCCCTAAGCCACCCACCAAACATCCACCTGCTTTACGGGATCTTTAACGTGCGTATCTGATGGTATGCGTGCGTACACAAACGAACGGTGGTCAGGCACGAGCAGGTTTTCATACATAGATGTTAATGAAACTTCCTGACCATCATCGCAGGTATTTGTCTCTCAGGGCTGATTAACACCAGGATTGAAATATTATGAAAATAAGCAAGCGGTGTGTTGGTGCAACAGTCCACATACTTTCTCTTCGGTGGATGTGCTTGGTGGGTATTTACATATTTCACAGAAGTTTTAGATATGAACCGCTGACATATCTTCCATGTGCATAGTTGTTATTTTGCGTGCGTATACACACGAAGAGAGTTCTTGAATGTTATATAGAACCGATAATGTTATAGGGTTGTGAGGCGTGGACAGTTAACAAGAAAAAGCCAGAACAAGATTGAGACAGCCGAGATGTGGTTGCTAAGAAAATGTGGAGAGTTCCATGGACAGCAAAAACAAACAAAACAAAACAAAAACGAACAACAACAACAAACAAACAAACAAGACAGTCTTGATGGAGGCAGACACAAGAAAATCATTCATAAGGAAAATTAGGAAAAGGCAGGCAACATTTATAGGCCATTTTATGAGGAAAGGGGAATTGGAGCACCTGGTCACCACATGAAAGCTGGAAGGAAAGAGAGAACCGGGTAGACCCAGGGAAAATAGTTGACGGACTTGCAGAGTGGCTAAGGACAGACAGGGTGGAGGGTGTGCTTGCGGCAACAAGGGATAGATACATTATGGAGGGCCATGATCGCCAACGCCATGTGGCAAGGCACTTGGTGATGGTGATGGTGATGGTGATGGTGATGATGATGATGATGATGATGATGATGATGTGATAGTGATGGTGATGGTGATGGTGATGTGAATGGTGATGGTGATGGTGATGGTGGTGGTGGTGGTGGTGATGATGATGATGATGATGATGATGATGATGATGATGATGATGATGATGATGATGATACACACGAAGGGGTTCAGACACTGACAGGTTTACACACATATTCGCCCCGGAGATGTTAAGAATTTCCACCCTGTAACCTAACAGGCGGAGGTGTCTTGGCGGACTGAACCCAACACCTTCCGATCGGAAGTGCAACATTTAAACCCTTTGAGTCCCACACCCTATCCACCAACTGCAAAAAAACTTAATCCTTGGCCTCACTCACCCTGTCCACCAACTACCCGCATGAAGCTGGTGGATAGGTTGTCTAAGCTGGTGGACAGGGTGAGGGAGTCAAAGGTTATGTTTTTGCTGTGCTAGCGTGGTTGACAATGCAGGATGCTGGTGGACAGGGTGAGGGAGTCAAAGGTTATGTTTTTGCTGTGCTAGCGTGGTTGACAATGCAGGATGCTGGTGGACAGGGTGCGGGAGTCAAAGGATTAACGGCTGGACTATGGCGCCCGTCAGAAAGGACTGAAAAGTAATCTATTGAAAGATGCAATATAAAAACCATAAAAGAAAAAGAAAAACTACACAACTCTGTGTGTGTGTGTGTGGTGTGTGTGTGTGTGTGTGGTGTGTGGTGTGTTGTGTGTGTGTGTGTGTGTGTGTGTGTGTGTGTGTGTGTGTGTGTGTATGTGTGTGTGTGTCTGTGTCTGTGTGTGTGTGTCTGTGAGAGAGAGAGGAGGAGGAGAAGGACGGAGAATAAAAGTGAGAGACAGAAAGAGTGAAAAAAAAAGTCGGAGGGAGGGTATGAGAGGAAGACAGACAGACAGACAGACAGGCAAGCAGGCAAGAAGACAGACAGACAGACACAGAAAGAGGAGAAAGAAGAGGATGGAGAGTAAAAGTGAGAGAGAGACAGAAAGAGAGAAAAATCGTAAGGAGAGCACAAGAGAGAGAGAGAGAGGAGTGGGAAGGAGACAGACAGACAGAGACAGAGAGAGAGAAAGACAGAGACAGAAACAGACAGAGACAGAGACAGAAACAGACAGAGACAGAGAGAGGACATTATTATAAGGATACGAGTGACAGACTGGTGTGCTCAGATAACCGACTGTTGACCACTTACCTGGCTGCACAAACAGCAGAGTCACAGCCACAGACAGGAGGACCATCAAGGACAGCATTTTCTGGTCAGTGCTTCAAACAGTATCTGTAAGAAAAAAAAATGATACAATAAAGAAATCAATACAGCGCCATTACCATGACCGTCATCATTATAAACTTGTAATGGGAATAATGATATTAATGATGACCAGTCGCTGTGGTGTAGTGGTGAAGGCAACGGACTACTGACTGGAAGGTTGTGGATTCGAATCCTCCATCAGTCCCTTCAAAATTCATCGTGGAATTTTCCGGCTCTAACCAGCTTCTACCCAGGGTTGGGCGTGCTATGGGCTCATTGGGAAGACTGGGACCACACAGTCGAGTCTCATCCACTTCACGGATGCGTCATTGAGGGTGTTGCTCAACTCTTCTGATCAGCACGCCAGGATTATTATGACAGTAAGCGTAGAGTACAGCCATGTCACACAGTCTCAATCCTAGATGGAACTCCAAAGCATCGTCATTATCATCCTCATCGACATCAACATCATTACATTGGGGAAAAAATAGCGTACCACCTTCTGTGGCCATTCAGATGGCGCAGAAAATAGAACGAAAAAAAAAAGGAAAAAGATGAACACAAAGGTAACTTCCCTGAGTGCGATGATCCTAAAAAAAAAGTGATATTGACGATGATACCATCACCACCATCATCACCATCAGCAGTATTAGCAATATAAAAGTTATACTAAAATTTATATGGGTGCAGTAATAAAGTGGGTAAATGCCAGACTTGCCGTCAGAAGGTCGTGGGTTCGATCCGCCGAAATACCTCCACTTTGTGGGTAAAGGGTGTAGATTTTACCTTCCCAGATCAGCGTGTGTTGGTTGGTCTTCGATTTAATGTCTATTCACTAAAGTGATTTTAGAAAGAAAGAAAAAAAGAAAGGGGGGGGGATACAGGAGGAGTGAAGAGGGTATTTGAAAATTGTCAATTTTGATCGTAAAAAAAAAGATCCAGAAAACAATTATTTTTGAGGAGGGGAAGGTAAACTAGGAAATAAAGTTATCACAATTAAAGATTTAAACAAACAATCTAATAAACAAACTTAATAAACATCTAGAATAAATGAATAAAAGTGAAAACTAAGAATCGAGTAACCACAAAGGCGAACAATGGAAATAACATGTTAAAGGTAATCCGCTATAGGACTTTTTGACAGGCTAACAAAGAATTCATATATTAATGATGGTGAGGCAAATATGTCAGAAATTGTCTTTGTAGAGAGTATAGGAATATGTCGTGTTACCCGAACACATGAAAGTATATGACTATGCGTTATCTTCTTTCCACACAAACACACTATATTCCTGGTGTATTTTGTATCAGCGTGTGTGCAGATCTGCCGGTGCCTAAA
The DNA here is from genome assembly GCA_030674185.1 of Monoplex corrugatus. NCBI lineage: Eukaryota > Metazoa > Mollusca > Gastropoda > Littorinimorpha > Ranellidae > Monoplex > Monoplex corrugatus. The sequence continues at coordinate 50,484,538 of JAPXFY010000016.1, forward strand.
CCCCTTTCGTGTGTATACGCACACAAAATGTCAAACAGGCCGTTAACCCTATGACTCCCGCACTACATCCGCCAGCTGCAAATCCTTAACCCTTTGACTCCATCGCCTTATCCACCCGCTTCCTGTAGGAAGCGGGTGGATGAGGCGATGGAGTCAAAGGATTAAGTTTTTGTTTTGCTAGCATGGTTGACAGTGCAGGATACTGGTGGACAGGGTGCAGGAGTCAAAAGGTTAAAAACCCTGTAAGTCCTGTCAGTGACTGGTTTATGGAGACATGAAAACATTCAGCATGCACACCCACCAAAGATGCAGACTGTGCAACAACACAGTGGAGTGTGGTCAGCTTGCCCAACGTTAAGCTTGAGTTCTTGCTTCACTCAGCTGTCTGGTAATGTGTAATGCGCACTTTCTCCAAGAGGCTTTGGAGTATAGATAGAGTTCTAAAAGAACGATTTATAACAACAACAGCAGTCATCATCATCATCATCATCATCATCATCATCAACATCATCATCATCATCCAGTATTAGGAGTGCTCTTTGAATGCTGGTCGGGTGTTATTACTATTATTGATGGTGGTTGTGGTGGTGGTGGTGGTGGTGGTGGTGGTGGTGGTGGTGGTGGTGGTAGCCGTAGTGTTAGTATCATCATCATCATCATCACTATTATTATTATTATTATCAATATTATTATCATTATCATTATTATTATTATTGTCATCATTATTATTATTATATTATCATTATTATCATTATCACTATTGTTATTATTGTTATTATTATTGTCATATTATTATTGTTGTTATTGTTACTACTATTATTGTTGTTACTATCATAAGTATCATTTTCATTATTATTTTTGGTGGTTGTGTTGTAGTTGTAGTAGTAATAGTAATAGGGGTAGTAGTGGTATCATCAGTATCATTGTTGTTATTATTAGTAGTAATATACTGCTCAAAACAATTGAAAGGCCACCTGCACTTTTTGTGTCATTTCATTAGACGTCGTATTTATAAAGAATGCAAAATTTCTCATAAATCTTTTCATTGCACTTGGTTGTATGCTTCAATAGTCCACCTGAGTTTACTCACAAATCAGTTCTGTCTCTTTCGTGCACATCGCAGGAGTCAGCTAAAGATAGGCATCAGCCCCACGAAAAATGGGTGCAAATCAAACAAATCCATATGACACAGCAGAATTGAGCAGTAGCAAGACTGCAATGCACGTGCAAGCCATGTCGATCGTGAACACAAATCATCAGTTTGGATGCACTGTTGCGTATTTGAGGTCGCGTTCGAGACACATTTCCAACCATGCCCCAAAGACGACGATTAAGCGATGTTGACCGAGGGCGGGCCATGGCGTGGCTACAGGATGGCATAGGGATCCGAGAAGTTGGTCGCCGATTAGCTGTCAGCCATTCAGTCATTCAGACTTTACGAGACCGCCACACTGAAACAGGTAGTGTTGCTGAACGAAGACGACCAGGACGTCCGCGGTCAACTTCAAGACAGCAAGACAGGTTTCTAGTCGTGTCGGCTTTAAGGGAGAGAACAGCCACCGCCAACTCACTCAGGGCGCAACTGCGAACAGCTGTCAATGTTAATGTCAGTGACAAGACAATTCGGAACCGGCTGAGAGAAGGAAACCTGCGTTCAAGGCGACCCGCCGTCCGACCTGTCCTGACAGCTGCTCACCGCGCTGCACGCCTGGCATGGGCCCGACGTCATCTGGCATGGACAAGGCAGCAGTGGAGAATGGTGCTGTTCACTGACGAATCCCACTTTACCAGATCCTTCCATGACGGCCGAATCCGCGTCTGGAGGCGACAGGGAGAGCGGTACCACAATGCCACTGTGATGGAGCGTGATCGCTATGGTGGCGGATCCATCATGGTGTGGGGTGGAATGGGGATGGCCTACAGAACCCCCCTTTACCGTGTGCAAGGCAACCTGAATGGCGTGGGCTACAGGGATAACATTCTGCAGCCTCTCGTACTACCGGCACTGCAGGCCATGGGACCGGGCGCCATTTTCCAGGACGACAATGCAAGACCTCACAGAGCCCAAGTCGTCAACGACTTCCTGCAGCAGCAGCAAGTCATCCACATGGACTGGCCAGCATGTTCACCGGATCTCAATCCCATCGAACACCTGTGGGACGTGCTGGGCCGACGACTTCGAGATAACCACCCCCCACCAGCTGACCTCGACCAGCTGTTCCAATTTCTTCAGCAAGAATGGCAGAACATTCCCCAATTGACTCTGAGGACACTGGCTCAGTCCATGAGACAACGATGCCGCGAATGCATTCAGGCCAATGGCGGACACACACACGATTTTGACTTTTTTGGGTGAGCTGCAACTTTTCACATTTTTTAAAAATGGGGTCATGTCCATCAACCTCAAACTCTTGTTATTGACATTAATTTGGTCAATGAATTTTGTTGATTATCGGTTGATTAATGAATAAAGTACAATTTACATTCATTGTTATTAACTTTGTGTTTCGACATGGAATTGCGAGATAGTTTCTCAGTGGCCTTTCAATTGTTTTGAGCAGTATATAGTATCATCATCATTATCTTCTTCTTCATCATCATCATCCAGTATTAGGAGTGCTCTTTGACTGCTGGTCGGGTGTGGAGACAAAGACGACGATGATGATGATGATTGGTAATTACTATTATTGATGATGGTGGTGGTGGTGGTGGTGGTGGTGGTATTAATAGTAGTAGTCGTAGTGTTAGTATCATCATCATCATCATCTTGTTATATTATTATTATTATTTCTATTACAATTATTATCATTATATTATTATTATTGTTGTTGTTATTATTGTTGTTGTTGCTGCTGTTGTTATTGTTACTGTTATTGTTGTTGTTACTAATAGTATTATTTTCATTATTATTTTTGGTGGTGGTGTGGTAGTAGTAGTAGTAATAGTAGTAGTAGTAGTAGGGGTAGTAGTCATATCATCAGTATTATTAGTAGTAGTAGTAGTAGTAGTATCATCATCATCATCATCATCATCATCACCACCACCACCATCATCATCATCATCATCACCACCACCATCACCACCACCATCACCACCACCACCACCACCACCACCACCACCACCATCATCATCATCATCATCATCGTTATTACGTCCTGTACTCGTATGAGCCTCATGGAAACCTGCTTTTAATCGAAACGCAAAATGTCACGCGCCACTTGTGACTAACGGTCTGACTCGAAGTGTATTCGGCCTACTCAAGTGTCTGACAACAAGAGGACGGACTGAAAAACATAGCACCCCGCACCTTTAACACCTGCACCCAATTCACCGACTGCTAAAACTGAACCGTTTGGTTCCCTCATCCTAGCCATGCTGATTGTGCATGAATTGTGAACTCTAAACTCAGGTGGGGGCCACAACCGGGGTTTTTAACCCTTTGACTCCCACACTCTATCCACCAACGGCAAAAAATTCACCCTTTTATTCTTTGATGGTTCTGTCTGTGGCTGTGACTCTGCAGTGAGTCCAGTCAAAGGGTTAAGTTTTTGTTTTGCTACCATGGTTGGCAATGAGGATGCCGATGGATAGGGTTAGAGAATCAAAGGGTTAAGTTTTGTGTTTTCCTAGCATGGTTGGCAATGCAGGATGCCGGTGGACAGGGTGCGGGAGTCAAAGGGTTAATCAAAACTCGTGTAGACCTACGTCATTGTCGGTGTGTGTGTTCGTCTCACCCGCTAACGATCAACATCATTTTATCGCGGTCATCGATTTTGTGTCTTCCTGTCAGAAAACCGCCAGCTTTCTTGGCGTCTTCTGTGGAAGGTTGTAGAACAATTCCTGATCTGCACTGCACGGATGAGCTCACGACATGAACAATACTGTATGATTATCGTGCAACGCTGGGCGTTTAACGTGCTTCTTTGGTGGGATGCGTCACGTGTATATCTCACATTACACGGTTCTGTATATTTCGCAATGCTGCTGTATGTGTACACGCACATATCTACACACACAATGTCACCCACGCGCGCGCTCATACACAGACACACACACACACACACACAGACACACACACATGTACAAAAACACACCTACGCATACATGCACATGGACACTTACAAACACACTATACACATACACACTCACTCACTCACAAACCTAATACGCACAATATATACATATGTGTATTATGTATATATATATGTATATATACATATATATATGTATATGTACATATATATATATATATGTATGTATAAACATTTATATAATATGTATGTGTATGTGTATGTGTGTGTGTGCGTGTGTGTGTATGTGTGTACGTTGAGTGGCAAACTATATATATATATGTGTGTGTGTGTGTGTGTGTGTGTGTGTGTGTGCGTGTGTGTGTGTGTGTGTGTGTGTGTGTGCGTGTGCGTTTTGAGTGGTAAACTGTGTTAAACGCACGAACAGTCACGCTCGTGCGCGCCGCTTCACAGAAACACATATATACACACACAAACTCACACTCAAACGCACACACGCGCGCAGATACACACGCGCGAAGGTACACACGCATGCAGGCACGCATGCAGGCACGCTCGTACACGCACACGTACACAAACACACCTACGCAAACATAGACACGCACTCTTACAAACACACGTAACACACACACACACACACACACACACACACACACACACACACACACACACACCACACACACAAACACACTCACAAATTTAACACGCACTACAACGGTCTTGAATATCTAAACGAACAGAAGGAGAATAAAAAAGAAGATATGGTGTGCATGTTAACATAGCTTTATGGCTGGTAACGCAATAACACAGAGCAGCATTAATCATAATGAAAATAAAAACAATAATAACAATGACAATAATGATGATATTGATAATAGCAGTAATTATGATAATAAGAAGAAGAATAGTAGTGGCAGCAGCAGCAGCAACAGTAGTAGTAGTAGTATGATAATAGTAATGACAATAACAATAATTATAATAATAATGACAACGATGATAAAAATAGTAATAATGATTCAACTCCTGCTTCTGATGATAATGATGATGATGATAATAATAATAGGCAGAAGCAGCAGCAGCATTCTAATAATTATAACAATAACAACAGCGACAATAATGATAATAATAGCGATGATGATGATGACGACGACGACGACGACAATGATGATGCTGATGATGATGATGATAGTAAGAAGAAGAAGAAGAAAAAAGAAGAAGTTTATGATAACGATGATGACAATAACAAGCATAATCATTATCACAATAACAATAACGGCAATAATATCAACCTTACTTTCTTTCAACAACTTTTACATGTAAATGCGCGCACGTGCACCCCTACACTCACACACGTACAAGTACATACAGAAAACAAGTGACAGGTGGAGAGACGGACAGACAGACAGGCAAACAGGCAGAACAGACAGAGTCAGAGAGCGAGCGAGCGAGCGAGCGAGCGAGAGAGAAAAAGAGACAGGGAGAGACGGAGAGAGAGAAAGAGAAAGAGAGAGAAAGAGAGAGGGAGAGACGGAGAGAGAGAAAGAGAGAGAAAGAGAGAGAAAAAGAGAGAGAGAGAAAACAGAGTTTGGAGTTAGGAGTTAAAACAGCGTTCATTAGAGATTCATAACACTCGGACAATCCCACAGGCGCTCCACCTGAATTTGTCAGCAATTATCTGGCATGTTCTTCGAACCTCACAAAATCTATGCGATGGCAAGATACACAAACACAACACACACACACACAAACAATATACACACACAGGTACACACATATGCAACACACACACACACACACACACACACACACATATATATATATATATATAATATATATATATATATACACACACACACACACATATATATATATATATATATATATATATATATATATATATATATATATATATATATATATATATATATATATATATATACATACACATACATCTACACACTCACCGACCACTCACCTCTCAAAAACAGACGCAGCAAAACAAGAGAACAACAAACTAACGTTGAACCGAGCAGAGAACTGAACAGAACTGAACTCAATCTCTCCCTTGTCCCCAGCACAGCAAGGCAATGACAACAAGCGAAGCCAACGTGTTTGATCCGCTCTTTTAAATGTCGACTGTAAGAGGTCCCCACCCAAGAATGATTGATCCGGTTTTCTGGAACATTCTGTACACGTTGTTACTGTTTCTGTGTACACAAGTATTGGATGACTGTGAGGCTTGTTTCTATCTAGACATCACGAAGTTCAAGTCTGTTAAATGTCAGCGGTTGTTTATCTTTAAAGTGAACTTGAAATATTCAAGCCACTCTAATAATCTACCTTTCCCATTCAAGGACGGAAAGACAGCAAGAATTTCGAATACGGAGACAGTGGTTCAAGTGATTGGGAAACAGAGACGCAGAGTTACTTTTTCTTGATTGTCTTTATGAAATACCTTTCAGATACTTCGTTATTTTCATGAATCAGTTTCGATATGCTTGGTTCCTTGATGAATAGCCTTTTCATAAACTTAGTTTCCAATGTAAGTCACTTTTTCGTATATTTACACAAAAGCGGTTTACTTGTTCATATGCTCAGTTACCTTTGCTCCCCCCGTGCCGATGCCGGGGCTCTTTCAGTATAAATAGTATCCCCACCTTCTGGAAATTCTGTGCTAGAAATTTCCTCTTTCTGTCACACTCTTTGTTTCTCCTTTTTTTTTTTTTCTTCTTTTGCTTTCTATCATTTCTTCCTATAATTTTCTGCCTTGCTGATCCATTCACCTGTATGTGTTCTGCATGGGTTATCCCTCCGTTAGGTCACGGTTAAAAGACGTACCCTGTGAGCGAATGGGATGTAGAAAAGTTTTCTTTTGTTTTGTTGTTTCGTTATGTTTCCTTTCCTTTCCTTTCGTTTCGTTTTGTTTCGGTCTTTTTTTTCCTTTTTTTTTCGTTCCGGCTTTTTTAACATTTTAAATTCAATCAGAAAAGCAGAACAGAAGAATAGCTGAAGCTTTCATTGTCCACCCCCCACCCCACCCCCCGCCAACTACCCTCCTCTTTGGTTCTCCTTCCCCAAGTTCCCTCCCATTGATTCTCCCTCCCCACGTTCCCTCCCATTGGTTCTCCTTCCCACGTTCCCTCCCATTGGTTCTCCCTTCCCACGTTCCCTCCCATTGGTTCTCCCTTCCCACGTTCCCTCCCATTGATTCTCCCTTCCCACGTTCCCTCCCATTGGTTCTCCCTTCCCACGTTCCCTCCCATTGATTCTCCTTCCCCACGTTCCCTCCCACTGGTTCTCCCTTCCCACGTTCCCTCCCATTGGTTCTCCCTCCCCAAGTTCCCTCACATTGGTTCTCCTTCCCCACGTTCCCTCCCATTGGTTCTCCCTTCCCACGTTCCCTCCCATTGGTTCTCCCTTCCCACGTTCCCTCCCATTGATTCTCCCTTCCCACGTTCCCTCCCATTGGTTCTCCCTTCCCACGTTCCCTCCCACTGGTTCTCCCTTCCCACGTTCCCTCCCATTGGTTCTCCCTTCCCACGTTCCCTCCCACTGGTTCTCCCTTCCCACGTTCCCTCCCATTGGTTCTCCCTTCCCAAGTTCCCTCCCATTGGTTCTCCCTTCCCACGTTCCCTCCCACTGGTTCTCCCTTCCCACGTTCCCTCCCATTGGGTTCTCCCTTCCCACGTTCCCTCCCATTGGTTCTCCCTTCCCACGTTCCCTCCCATTGGGTTCTCCCTTCCCAAGTTCCCTCCCATTGGTTCTACCTCCCAAAGTTTGCTCCCATTGGTTCCCCACCCCCAACCCCAAAGTACCCCTCTATTGGTTGCCCCCAAAGTACCCTCCCCTTTGATTCTCCCTGCCCAAGTTCCCTCCCATTAATTCTCCCTCCCCAAGTTCCCTCCCATTGGTTCTCACTCCACAAGTAACCTCCCCCCCCCCCCCCCGAGTACATCTCTTTGGTTCTCTCTCTCCCCACGTTCCCTCCATCGGGTTCTCCCCCCTCCCAACCCCAAGTTCCCTCCCCCCCCCCCAAAGTTTCCTCATATGGGTTCTCCCTCCCACCCCCAAGTTCCCTTCCGTGGGTTCTCCCCACCCCCACCCCCATGTTCCCTGCCATGGGTTCTCTCCCTCCGCCCGTCCTCCCCACCCCCCACACCCAAGTTCCCTGCCATGGGTTCTCTCCCTCCGCCCGTCCACTCCCTCCCTTGGGTTGTCCCCCCTACCTCATCCCCCAGTTCCCTCCAATGGGTACTCCCCCCCACCCTCCAAGTTCCCTCCCATGTGTTCTCACCCCATCCCCACCTCCCAGATAATGACCACCAAGTTCCCATCCATCGGGTCTCTCCCCACTCACAGAGTTCCCTCCCCACTCACAGAGTTCCCTCCCCATCCCCCAAGTTCCCTCCCTTGGGTTCTCTCCCTCCCACCCAAAAGTTCCATCCCATGGTTCTTCCCCCCACCCCTAAGTTCCTCCCATGGGTTCTCTCCCCCAAACCTCATGTTCCCCTCCCATGGGTTCTCCCTTCCACCCCCAAGTTCTCTCTCATGGGTTCCTCCCTCCCGTGGGTTCTCCCCCTAACCCACCTCACCCCACCCAAGTTCAATCCCGTGGGAGGGTCCCTCCCCTCCCCACCCAAGTTCACCATTATGGGTGGTCCCCCTTCCCCACTACCCAAGTTCCCTCCCATGGGTGGTCCCTGCTCCCCATCCCCCAAGTTTATTTACCATGGGTTGTCGCCCTTCCCCACTCCACCCCACCCCACCACAAGTTCCATGGGTGGTCCCCCCTCCCCACCCCCAAGTTCCCTCCCATGCATGGACCCCCTTCCCGTCCCATCCACACCCCTACTTTCTTAACATGGGTTGTCCCAATCCCCACCCAACCACAATTTCCCTTCTGTGCGTCGTGTCCCCCTCCCAAACCCAAGTTCCCCCCATGGGTTGTCCCTCCTCTCCACCCCACACCCAAGTTCCCTCCCATGAGTCGTGTCCCTCCTCTCCACCCCACACCCAAGTTCCCTCCCATGAGTCGTGTCCCTCCTTCCCACCCCATCCCCAAGTTCCCTCTGTGTCGTGTCCGCCCTTCCTACCCCACCCCACCCACCCCCAAGTTCCCACTATGTGTCGTGTCCCCCCTTCCCACCCCACCCTCAAGTTCCCTCCTATGTGCGTGTCCCACCCCCACCCCACACCCAAGTTCCCTCCCATGAGTCGTGTCCCTCCTCTCCACCCCACACCCAAGTTCCCTCCCATGAGTCGTGTCCCCCCTCCCCACCCCACAGTTCCCTCCCATGAGTCGTGTCCCCCCTCCCCACCCCATCCCCAAGTTCCCTCCCATGAGTCGTGTCCCCCCTTCCCACCCCACCCCCAAGTTCCCTCCCATGAGTCGTGTCCCCCCCTTCCCACCCCCAAGTTCCCTCCTATGTGTCGTGTCCGCCCTCCCCACCCCACTCCCAAGTTGCCTCCTATGTGTCGTGTCCCCCCTTCCCACCCCACCCCCAAGTTCCCTCCTATGTGTCGTGTCCCCCCTTCCCACCCCACTCCCAAGTTGCCTCCTATGTGTCGTGTCCCCCCTTCCCACCCCACCCCCAAGTTCCCTCCTATGTGTCGTGTCCCCCCTTCCCACCCCACCCCCAAGTTCCCTCCCATGAGTCGTGTCCCCCCTTCCCACCCCACACCCAAGTTCCCTCCCATGCGTCGTGTCCCCCCTCCCCACCCCACGTCCCCCCCCATGGGTTGTCGCCCCTCCCCATCCACCCCACCGCAAGTTCCCTCCAATGCATGGGACCCCACCCCTCCACACCCCCAAGTTCCCTCCCATGCGTCGTCCTCCTCCCCACCCACCCAAGTTTCCTCCCATGGATTGTCCCCCACTCTCTACCCCAAGTACTCTCCCATTGGTTATCCCGCCCTCACCTAAGTTCCCTCCATTGGGGTTTCCCCTTCTTTGACCCCAAAGTTCACTCCCTCCCTTGGGGCTCCCCCATCTCCCCCAATCCCCAAGTTCTCTCATCTCAGTCCCTTTCCCATCTCCCAAAGTTCGCTCCCCTCAGACCCTTCACAATTTCCTCAAGTTTCTTCCCATCAGTCCCTTCTGAATTCCAAGTTCTTCCCCTTAGTCCTTTCTTCGTTCACCCAAGTTCCCCTCTCCGCCGAGTCTTCCCAAAAAGGTCTATACCCTCGTTCTGATTCCCAGAGTTGCCTCCCCTCCTCCTGGAAGAGTTCAGAGGATGTCCACAAAAAACAGGATGACACCGGGAAAGACTAGATTTTTGGATTCTGTGGGCTGACTCCCCACCTTGCCTTCCTTCAACTAGCCTCTTTTCCAGAAATAAAAGATGCTCCCAAGATTCACCTAAATGTGAAGAGAATGGTGAATCTATCGACGCCACCTGGTACCGACTGTAAACCCACAACGGACAAGATGTAGAAGAAAAAAAAGGGAATTCCCGTGTGCTGTGGAAGCAGATTCTCTACCAAGCGCGGCATGAGCATCCACAGGACGAAAAAGGGCCGTGATGAATTAACAGCAGCGCTCTGCACCAGCAGACGATGATTGTTCAGACGAAACTGTACTGGTGATGCTACGCCAAAAACTCAGTCTACCCATCCATGAGTGCAAAAGAGGAATGGGAGAGGCTGGATAAAGAAATCATCCACAAACTAAATGCGCCGATGCACACTGAAACTCAAGCTAGCCACGTTCAGATACTCTGTATATGCAACATGTAGGGACGCCTGTGAAGTTAAACAGCCAAAGGTGAAACCCCGCCTGAGAAATCCACACATCAGAGTTAGATGAGGATATTCAGAGGAAAAAAAGGGATTTTGAAGAAACAAATGAAAGCTGCTTCATAATTTAAGGAGAAAAAGGGTTTACAAAAAAAGAAAAAACAAAACCAAAAAACACATGAAAGGGAAACGGTACCCTCAGCAAAGCAGAATATGCAAGGAGGAGCAGCAGCAAAAAGACGACCTAAATTTACTTCTTCAGACACCCCTTCCAGTTTGACAGGACATTATTCCAGCCACCCATATCAGGGGCGATCATAATGGATAAAACAGCTCTGGAACAGTATCAAAGGAAAGCATTACAATCCTCATGGCGAAACATCACTTGAAATCATCTTGCGTTCATAAAATAGCTCGCCTGCTGCATGAAGAAATTCCACGTGTCCCCAAGTGGCCCCAGAAACTTATGATCAGCATGTAGGAACCTGAAGATTAGCAACCAAAGGATTGTTGCAGATGGAGTATACATTCCAAAAGAACAGAATTCGAGTGATAACTAGTTCAGACAATTATCACTTCTGAACACAAATGGAAAATCATCCTCTGTCAAGGCTGCGAGGCTGACTGAACACCTTACGAACAAAAATACCTGGCTTTGTAAGTCCAGAGAAGAGGCTTTCCGGAAGTGTCTGGCTGTGGAGAGCATGCCACAATGATTTGGGAAGCAATCCAAAAAGATAAAACAGAGAAGAACCTCGATGTGAAGTGCACTCCAAAGATTTTGTTGCTTGCCACTTTGTGGTTTTAGCCGGGGTTTCTTTCACGTTCTTTTTGATTTTGTCCCGTAGTTATGCTCGTTCCATTGTTTTTCATTCTTGATCCTGTTTGTGTTGCAATTCATTTCGACGTGTTTATTGTCCTTGATTTTTTTTCCCTTTCACTTTTTTCTTTCTGCTTTTTTTTTTTTTTTTTTTCGATTTTGCTGGTGAAGATTTTGCCGTTGTTATCATCACAGATGTACTTTTTCTGTTGCTTGTCGTATTGCTTCTTGTTCCTTATGCTCTTCATTTCTTGTGTATCCATGTTGATGGTCTTGTTATTGATAGCGTAACAGGCAAAGTTTTGGATTTGACATGCATTGTGTATTGTTCTAATTTCTATTCTTCTCCTTTAAATTTCAACTTTCTTGTTTCTGTTTTGTCATGCTTTCTTTGCTCTAGGTTTGTTTTGTGTTGCTTTTGTTGCTGCTGCTTTTGGTTTTGTTGTTATTCTTGTTTTTTCGACTTTCTGGTGTCGAACATTCGCTTTTTCTCTTTTTTTGTTGTTGTTCTTATCTTTACTGTTGTTCTCACTGATTTTCTGTTTGTTTTTTATCTTTTTTTTTCTTTTTTTTTTTTTTTGTCTCCTCTTACATTTTTGTTGTCCTCATTCTTGCTCGGGTTTTTTTTCTCTATTTTGTTTTTGGTTGTTCTTGTCTTTCGTGGTCATGTTTTTACTGGTATCCTTTTCTTAAAATGTTTTTGGTCTCCTTTTATGTTTTGTTGTCCTCATTCTTGCTGTTTTTGTTCATGTTGCCTTGCGTTTTCTCCGTTTCCTCTTCTGTTCTTTCTTCTTCCTTTCCTCTTTTTATCTTTCTTCTTCTTATTGTAAATGTCTCTGCTATCTTGTTTCTGTTTTGTCATGCTTTCTTTCCTCTGGGTTTCTGTTTTGTGGGGGGGGGGGGTGTTGCTGCTGAGTTTTTGTTTGCTTTTTTTTTATAGAATTTTTGGTGACAAATATTCCTTATTTCTCCATTTGTTTTGGTTGTTCTTGTATTTCCTCTTGTTTGTGTGTCTGTCTCTGTCAGAAGGTCAGGTAGGTGGATCAGACGGCGTGTGAACGTGTAAACGACACCGTGTAGCGTCTTGGGATGTTGACAGATCATGGATGTGCAGGGTGTCTTGTTCACTGATGGCACAGTGCAGAAGGATCACAGTCGCTGTCGCTTCCTACGGACACAACTTTCGTTAGAACGTGCAACATACTGATTGTAGTTGATATAATCTGGTCATGAGTTTGTTGTGCCTGGGATTTAAAAAGATTCATTGTACTGCATATTGGTAGGCCCGACAAACTGAACTGAGACTAGTTTTTATCATTGTTGTTGTTGGTAATGTTGGTGGTCACAGATACAGTATCTTTCGTAGTTACACGTCAAGCGTTAATCCATAATATTTACCTCCTGACTTGATCTTGATATACCGTATTTTGTATTTTTTCCCCATTATTATTAGTCTTATTGTTTAAAGTCCAGCCGACTGCGCAAGCCATATCAGGACTGTACCCATTTCAAAACGTATGTAATATCTCAATAAAAAAAAATCTAAGTACACACATCAACGCACTCACACATAATCTAAGGATATGTCCCTGGCGTTGACCATTTCGTCCAGTTTATCACCAAGGG
>JAPXFY010000016.1:50502749-50507749 GCA_030674185.1 Monoplex corrugatus
ATAAGATATTATCATAATGCATGTTAAAGCCATTTGAATTAAGAGATTTTACCAAATGTATGTGCATGTTAATGCCATTTGAATTTAGAGATGGTTTTATCATAATGGATGCTAATGCCTTTGGTATTAAAATCTGATTCTGATGCAGGCAATCTCATTTGAGTTATAACATTTTATAATGATGCAGGTTAATGTCATTTGAATTACAAAGTCTTATTACAATGCATGCTTATGTCATTTGAGTTATAAAATATTTTTACAATGCATATCAATGTAATTTGAGTTATAATAAAATATCATCACAATATATATATATATATATATATATATATATATATATATATACATGTTTCAATGTTATTTAAATTGTAAAATATTATCGAGGTGCAGGTCGAGTTACAAAACATTACATTTTAGTCACACGATATTGTCGTAATGCACACGAATGTCGTTCGAGTCACAAAATATTATTATAATAAATGTTAATGTCATTTCGGTTCAGAAATATAATTATAATATTCGTTAGTGCCATTTGTGTTAAAAATATATTTATGATGCAGGTTAATGTTATTTGAGTCATATTATCATACTGCATGTTAATGTCATTTAAATTGCAAAACATTACTGTAATGCATGTTGATGTCATTTGAGTTAAGACATACAATCATAACATACGTTAATGTTATTTGTGTTGAAAACATTATTATAATGTGGGGTAAAGTCATTGAAGTTATAAAATAATATTGTGACGAGTGTTAATTTAATGTGAGTTGGAAAATATGCATATTACATGTTGATGTCATTTGAGTTACAAAATATCATTATAATGCATAGCAATGTTCGAGTTATAAAATATAATCATTGTGCATGTTAATGTCATGTAAGTTATAAAGTAATATTATATTGCAGAATAATTTGAGTACAAAATATAATTATAATTCATAGCAACGTTCGAGTTATAAAACATAATCATTGTGCATGTTAATGTCATGTAAGTTACAAAGTATTATCATAATGCAGAATAATGTCTTTTGTGTTACATAATGTTATCATGATGCATATTAAATGTCACCTGTCACAAAATATTATTTAATGCATGTAATGTCATCTGAGTCTCAAAATATAATAATTATGCAGGTTAATGTCATTTGAGTAATGGATCATCGTTACAATGCCAATAAGTGTAATTTGAATTATATATATTATTTTAATGCAGGTTAATATCGTTTGAGTTACAAAATAATACCATCATGCATGTTAACGAAATTTGAGTTACGAAATATAGTTATAATGTATATTAAAGCTATTTGTGTTGAAATATGATTATAATGTAGGTTAATAGCATTTTAGTTAAGAAATATAACTATAATGTATGTTGATGCTATGTGTGCGAAAAACATAATTACAATTTATGTTAGTACAATTTCTGTTAGAAATCTGAATATAGTATAGGTTACAGTCATTTGAGTTAATGAATGTTAATGTCGTTTGAGTTGCAAAATATTACTGTAATTCACGTTGAGTTATGTAATATCAACATATATTATCAACATATATATGCAATGTTGTTGTTATTATTTTATTATTTTATTATTATTATTATTATTATTATTTATTATTATTATTATTATATTATTATTATTATTATATTATCATTAATATCATTATTATTGTCGTATTTATTGCTGTTATTATCATCATTACTATTATCATTATCATCATCATTATTGTTGTTGTTGTTGCTACTGCTGCTGCTGCTGTTGTTGTATTTATTGTTGTTGTTGTTGTTGTAATCATTATCCTCTCATTTCATCTGCATCTCCACTATGATTATTATTGCTATCATTATACACAGTTCAAGGCACTTCTAGCGGTTTTCATCTCATTCAGTTACAAAGCCAGTGACAATAACAGATCAAATCATGGCTTTTATGCAAGCATAGATACGCGTGTGGGAGTGTATGCATGTACGCACACACATGCAAGCACGCGCACACACACACGCTCACGCACATATATGCATACTTACACGCGAGCGCACACACACACACACACACACACACACCACACGCACACACACGCGCGCACACACACACACACACACACACACACACACACACACACACACACACACACACACACAATTTTATGGTATTGATCCGAATCACATTTTCTCTTTTTTTTTCATGCAAACAGCACTGGAAACAAAAGTTGATTTTATCGTCTACATGACTAAAGCATCAATAGTGTAATTATGAATATGTTTCACCAGTGGTTAAAAAAATTGAGGGTGGAGTTTTCCAATACCCCTAAAGTAACTTTTTTTTTGGAGGGGGGGGAGGGGAGGACCGGCATTATGAGAGCTGTGACCATCTCTTCTCCTTTGCTCTTTTACTTTCACTTACTTTGAAGTCCCTGCAGTTTGTCTAGTCATCACTCTAGTTTAACGCAGGCTGGCTGGTTTTCAAATGGAGGAAGGAGGGGGGGGGGACATGTACTCAAGGTATCATATCCTAACTTCAACCCCACCCCTACTCTGCAAAATAAAAGTTCTTTACCCGTCTTTCTGTTCCAATAATTTTTGTTGGGGCCAGCGTCTCATAAGTCCTGTTCCTCCCCCTATTTCATGATCTTGTCAGCGCATAAGGTTTTGCGCAGGCTCAGGGAGTTTGTCAGATAACTTATTCATAGTTAGGGTTGGAGATTGTGCAGAACTGTCCCAGTACCATGACCAAACTCCGAACTAATTTTGAAGGAAGTCAGACACCAATTCATTGGTGTGAATACCGGAAGTTCACACGCACATAAAATTATTAAGTTCTGCGGGCGTGATTCCTACCTGTGCAAACTCGTGCAGGATAATTGGAATGCGAGTGCTCTACATGTACTTCATCATTGTCAACCACATCTCACAGATAAAGTACGTAAAGGGATATTCTTACTAACTTTTTGAATCGAAACAACGTGTAATGGAAATAACACAAGCTGTAACAAACAATACAATAGTGGAAAGATTGTTTACATTATTTCCATAAACAACAAATAATTACCAGTACACCAACAACACACACGCAGTGTCTCAGAAGAGGGCAGTGTCAATATCGCGGGATAGGAAAACAGTGGACAGTTTATGAAAGTTTATCAAAGTAAACTGGACGCAAAGTATTTCACGTTCGGGTGTAATTGTGCATATTGTGATATCGTTGAGTTTTTGTTAAGACACACACGAAAAAAGGATTGTGGAAATATTTATTGCTGTGAATTATAAACATCAATACTTATTGCTTTTATTGACCTATACAACACTGGTTCCTTGCACGAACCTAAAATGTCTTATTGCTGTCGACTATTATTGTTATATTTAATATTGCTTAAAAATTGGAATGGTAGCATAACATTTGATTTCAAAACAAACAAAAAATGGGAATTGGGCGAAGTTCGAAAAAAGAAAAGAAAAAAAGGAAAAAAGAAAGAAAAACAAAAGTAGCTTGACAAATCATTTTAAAATACATAACTTAAGAATTGGTAACATTATTGGATTCATCTAGCATATCTTTTATTGGTATATCAATAGCTTATATGTCATAGACGTACCTAGAGATATAGATATTTTTCAGGCTTTCAGGTTTCCTTCGCCTAAAAATGAAAACGTATGGTTTTAAAAACAGCATTGACTAAATAATATTCGTGTTATTTTTTTGTAGAAACGATGTAAAACACGATCAGTTAACAATAATGGTTAAGTGCACAAATGTCAAAATACATGTACTTTACTTTTGGTAAGCCATCCATGGCTATGTACACAGTTAAAATAGTTTTAAAAAAATAGTTTATACATGAAGGTAATTGAAAAATTCCGTGAGTACATAAGAAACGAAAACGAAAAAAATCGAACACACACACGTGCGTACGCACTAATAAAAACCTAAGATTCAATATCAGTATCTTGTCTCCATAGAAACAGTCATGACTGATTATTGTTCTTTAGAACCTATTGTTAGTCAACATACACAGATTTTGTGAATTGTTCATTTATTGTTTCCTTCTCAATTATTGTCCCTGAATGAGGGGGGGGGGGCGCAAAAAAGCAAAGCAAAATACTAATATACTAATGAATTTATCATTGCAGTAATAAACAGACGAAAAAGAAACAGACTATTATTTTCTGCCAATATGTTTCCGTTTTGCTTTTCTCTTTTTTCTTCTAAACGTAAAACTGTACTTCAAAGTTCTTCACATAAAAACAAAATGAACAAACAGGGTCTTCTTCTTCTTCTTCTTCTTCTTCTTCTTCTTCTCTTCTTCTTCTTCTTCTTCTTCTTCTTCTTCTTCTTCTTCTTCTTCTTCTTCTTCTTCTTTTTCGTCCTCCTCCTTCTTCTTCTTCTGTTCTTCTGATTTTTTCTTCTAGAATGTAAAGGGTGATATTACAGATAGTTTCATTTTGGAGATAAATAAAGAAGTTTGACTGTTTAATACTGTTTACAATAAATAAAAATTGACTAAGAATGAATAAACCTCCGGCTTTATTCTGACATGTTTAGTTTCTCGATATACCGTTCTGATTAGACAAGTCTCAAACAAACTGCCTGTTTGGCATCTTCTAGATGTCTTCTTCTTCTCCGGTTATTTCTTCTAAATGGCGAAAAAAAAAAAAAAAAAAATATATATATATATATATATATATATATATATATATATATATATATATATATATACCCCATTTGTGTTTCTTGTTTTGTCATAAATACTCTACTTCCACCATTTTCGTATGAAATCATGAGCACCAGCATGTACATTCAAGGACAGGCTGAGGATCTTGTGCTGTTATTTGTCATTGATATTGTTGATTTCAACATTTTAGTGGCAATAATCTGGTTTTTCTACTCGTTTGTTCTGACCATCGCAGTACAGACAACCGTATTTTCTCTTGGACTGAGGATACTTACGAGCGTTCACTCTACTTAATAATGCGAGCCCTGGCTGTTGTTCTTTTTATGCAA
>JAPXFY010000016.1:50512749-50515249 GCA_030674185.1 Monoplex corrugatus
CATCAATGTTGCCTCAATTCTTCTGTAATCAGTTTTTTCTCGGAGTCCAGGCTTCGCAGCCATAAATCATGTGAGATGTATACATTTTTAATTCAACTGACATTGATGATGGAATCCCATCGACCAGATGGATGAGTAGACATACTGGTCCTTTATCTCCTGGTGTGAGTCTTCAAGTGGGATAAAATACCGATTTCAGATACACAGATTATATCACCAATGAACAGGTACGTACGCCAAACCATCAATTAGCATACTGGACCATATGAAGATATACTGACATCAATTAAAGATATTAAAAAAAACTACGTTGGAATGGAAATGTAACAAGATCCAATGACCTTGCTAAATCAAGCTTCCAGAAACCAGTTGAGGAAGACTGGTATGTTGTGGAATAGATAAAGAAAGCGTTTGCAGAGAATCAGGCTTTGTCATACGACCAACAGAGCTGGCGGAATCTGGTGAACAACTCTTTAGTGCAGCGCCCCAGTGACTCTTCACGGAATTATCTACCTTGTCTCTCGTGCTTTTGGGAAACGCTTGGCCAGTTGACTAAAGAAGAAGTCAAAAATTCATTGTAATTCATTTTTGTGCTTTCTTTGATATTGTACGTGTCATGGTCATCTGTTTCTCAATATGCTTGTAATTACAGATATAGTGTAGTTTTCTTTTTTCTATTTATTTTTTTTTTTAGTCCTGTTCTCACACTGGATGAAGCAGCAAGGAAGTTTCAGTCTTTTTCTCCTAATTTTTGTATTTGGTGTTTGTTCGTTTGTGATCTTACATCTACGCTTGACAAAGGCCAGTTGGCCGAAAATTTGCTCCTTTCTTGTGTGGTTGTATTAAATACGCGTTCTGATTCTTTTTTCGTGTTGTTTTTTTTCTGGTGGTGTAGTGTAGCAAGAACTAGCTGTTAGATAGGTTCAGTGTGACCTAATGCTACTGTCCGCGAATAATAAAATGTTGTGAAGTTTGCAGTTGAATTGTCTCTCATTTGTATCACTTCTTTGAGATTGCATGTGTTATGTTTCAGTTGTTTCCATCATAGCGTAAGAGTTGACATGTCTCCCACCCCCCTCCTGTCCCTGTTTCTTTCTTTTCTTTTTTTCCCCCATGCTTCCTTTGCTGGGTCTACCTGGTGCTCTCTTAGTTTTCCTGTTGTGACTAGGCGCTCTAATTCCTCTTTCCTCATGAAATGTCCTCTAAATGTTGCTTTCTTTTCCTATTCTTCTTTATCAATGTTATTCTTGTGTCTGCCTCCTTCAAGACTGTCCTGTTTATCTTCTTTGTTGTCCAGGGAACTCTCAGCATTCTTCTTAGAAACCACATTTCAGTTGCCTCAATCTTGTTCTGACTTTTCGAGTTGGCTATCTACGCCTCACAACCGTACCACTGTATCAGTTCCATGTGACACTCAAGAACTCTCTTCCTGATGTCAACTGATAGGCATTTGTTAGTAAGAATGCTTTTCATCTTCTTGAATGCTGTTTTAGCTTGGCCGATTCTGCTGGGTAGGCCCTATATCTGATGTGCATCTGAAACACACATGTGCAAGAACTACAGTTATTTGAGACACTTCATCATCATCAAGTGCCTTGCCATATGGCGTTGGCTATCATGGCCCTCCATCTGTTTCTATCCCTTGTCGCCGCAAGCACATTTTCCACCCTCTCTGCCTTCAGCTTTTCTGCAAGTCCGTCCAATATTTTTTCCCTGGGTCTACCTGATACTCTCTTTCCCTCCAGCTTTCCTGTTGTGACCAAGTGATCCAATTTCCCTTTCCTCATGAAATGGCCAATAAATGTTGCCTGTCTTTTCCTTATCTTCCTTATGAATGAATTTCTTGTGTCTGTCTCCATCAAGACTATCTCATTTGTTTTCTTTGCTGTCCATGGAACTCTCAACATTCTTCTTAGAAACCACATCTCGGCTGCCTCAATCTTGTTCTGGCTTTGCTTGTTTACTGTCCACGCCTCACAACCGTACAACATTATCGGTTCTATATAACATTCATATCGGTTCTATTTTACATTCAAGAACTCTCTTCGTGATGTGAGTTGATAGGCATTTGTTAGTAAAAGAACGCTTTTCATCTTCTTGAATGCTGTTTAAGCTCGACCGATTCTGCTGGCTATTTCTGATGTGCTTCTGAAGCACACATATGTAAGAACGACAATTATCTGAGACACTTAGAGTATACGAATCAGGGCCGAAATACTCTTAGTTGAGGGATTGGGGGGGGGGGAGGGGGGGACTTCTTCTCTGAGGACAGTCTGCTGTCCAGTTCTCCCCCGTTGTGTGATACTTATTTTTTCCCTTCAGTGTGTGTCTATCAAATTGTAAAACTTCATCTTCTGTAGGAATGGGAAAATGCTCAAAACCACATTTGAAATATATTTTATGACAATCTCTTCTCCACGGACGCCAAACCGTCCCACATCAATACGAGATTAAATCTAATACGAATGACATTTCTTCTTATAATTACAGAAAATTAATT
>JAPXFY010000016.1:50527749-50530249 GCA_030674185.1 Monoplex corrugatus
TTTTTTTTTTCTGGTTCGTGTCAGCATAATGTTTGATAGGTCCCTTCTCTCCCCTTTCCTCGTTTCAAGACCTTGCAAGCACATAGGGTTTTGTGCTGGCTCAGGAAATCTGTTAGATAACTGCTGGCAGATTTGGGTGGAGCGCATATGAAGTTGTCTGAACGCGGTGAATCCCTCTTGAAATAAGTCCAATATCTCCTGGATTCGCCAGCTACATTATCATGTCACATCTAGCAAGGAACGTGGCCATTGTTTCCAGTTCTTGCCAGCTGCCATGGATCTCGATGGTCAGCGGAGTTGTAAACAGCCATGTCTTCTGTCTCTGCTCTTGACAGAGGCGACATCGTTGCTATGTATCTAAGCTTTTTCATTGTGTAACCAGAAGCGTTCCTTCCCTGATGCGACAAGACGGATGGGAGGCAACTCTAATACCTGATGCTGGATCCTGTGTAGATCGCTACTCTCCCCTGAATGGACCTCATGGAATCAGTGCCCTTCTCATCTGATCTTTTCTTTTATTATTATTATTTTTGTTATTATTATTATTATATTATTATTATCATTATTATTATTAGCTGTTGTTTAAAGCCCAGCCGACTGCATAAAGCCAGATCAGGGCTATGTCTCATCTGATTTGGGTGACCATGCAGACATTTGCATTATACTGCATCATTATTTTACGAGTATTATAAGGCGCCAGCAGGCCTGGTATCTCTGACTTCGACCCTCTAGGTCTTCTATAGGGCTTTAGATGGCTCGTAGCCTCCAGATGGCTCCGTTATAGGCCATATAGAGTAGGCCTACTTTTTTTTCAAAGCGTGGCCTTGCCAAGTGCCATTCCATCACACACATACCCCACCCAGACACCCCACCCCCGCCTCAGATAGACACCATCCCCGCTATGTCTAGGACTCTTTATTCGTCCAGAAAAGCCTGGTTTATTTCACAGCCAGCCTTCACATCTGAAGCCCATCCACCATCCGCCACCTGCTGGGTTTTGGTATGGTTGCCCCAGCACCAAGCTAGAGGTAGCCTTTCCACAGCTCTCTGATGATCAATTCGATAGATAATGTTCACAGTCAAGTTTGTTCCTGTTGGACAAATAAGTTAATTAAAAGGCTGGGCTGTGATCCCAAGGACCCGCTGGAGTCAGTGGTAGAGACCTCAACTTCTCTTTGGAACATCGTCATGAGGATGGAGTCCATCTTGTATTTTTCGCTGTTTTGCCTTCCCCAAAGCCCTGAACTGAACAGGGTCAGGTATCCATTCACAGCTGAGTGGATTTGAGGCTGTATGCTCGAAAGTTTTTAGTAGGTAAGATTCACACCCCATAAAAATGACAGAAAAATTTGCAGTCAGAATGGAAGACAAAAGTTCTGCCGCTACGTAAACATAGTCATTCCATCATGCATGCTGTCACATTCTTCACATTTCGTACGTGTGTGTGCCACCATGCATGAGTGCATACGGGCTTTCGTACCAGGGTTACGGTTCACATCCTTCGCTCTGCTAAAAGAATTCTACCTGCTAGCATTATTTAGGTCTTTTCGAAGAAGCGTTTGTCAAATTGAAATAGTGTTAACATTTCCGTCATCAAATTGAAATATTGTTAATATTTACGCAGGTCAAATTGAAATAATGCTAACAACTACGCCCATCAAATTGAAATATTGTTAACATTTACGTACATTGATTTGAACTAATGCTAATAATTGCGCACGTTAAATTGAAATATTGTTAACATGTACGCACGTTAAATTGAACTACTGCTACTGTACGTTGAATTGAAATAACGTTAACAATTACGCACGTAAAATTGAAATAATGTTAATATTTACGCACGTTAAATTAAAGTGTTATCATCAAATTGGAATAAAATTGAGATTTCGTATGTCAAACTGATGTAATGTTAACATTTACATTTGCAAAATTGAAGTAGGCCTAATTTTGACAGTTACGTTTGTAAAATTGAAGTAATTTTGACATTTACGTGTGCCGAATCGAAGGTAGAAAGCTTTTAAGGGATCAAAATGTGTTGTGTATCTGGCCCTGTAAACACAAACGCACATCAAAACATAAGACACGACTTCACTCACCTAGACAGAAAACGAAGGTGATAATTCAGTGTGTGCGGCGAGTAGAAAGCTCCAGCAAAAAGCTGCTGATTGCCCAGTAAACAGCTCAGAACCGAACCCAATGTTTTCCTGTCTCTCACACCTGCAGGCGTTTGCAGCACTTGTTGACAGCCACAACTGTTGCCAGCCTCCTTCATCCGCTGTTTTTAAATGTCGCCACCTTACGTCCCCACCCCATGAATCATTGATCGGAGTTTTCTGGAACATTCTGTCAACGGTGGAACTTCAGGTAAACTGTAGAAAGAACTACGCCCTCCGTCTGTGTTAAAGCGCCTGTCATCATACATCTATTATCACCACCCTTACTCTTTCTGAGCCCTTCCCTTCCCTTCCCTTTCCTCCTTCCGTCTGTGTGCTCAGCACTC
>JAPXFY010000016.1:50535249-50560249 GCA_030674185.1 Monoplex corrugatus
CAGCGTAGTACTTTACTACACATCTCCATCAAAAATGTGAGCACAAACTTTGTATCCAACAGGGCATCACAATCAAAACACAGAGTCTCAATTTGGAAAGTTTTGCGTTTGGAATTTGTCAAGAGTGGGATTCATACACACTCAAACAACTCCACACATACTCCACCCAATTTACCACAAGTCATTTGGCATACTTCTTTTGCATGCATAAAACTTTGTGCGCTGGAAAGGTTTCGAGATGGGGAAGGGAACGGAACCTAGGAAATACTGACACTACCAGAATGATGCAAGAATTAAGATGGACAGCGACAAGCTAACTTTTGTGTAGGAATAGCCAGCAGAATCGGTCAAGCCAAAATAGCATTCAAGAAGATGAAAAGCACTCTTACTAACAAATGCCTATCAATTAACATCAGGAAGAGAGTTCTGAATGTTATATAGAACCAATAATGTTATACGGTTGTGAGGCGTGGACAGTCAACAAACAAAGCCAGAACAAGATTGAGGCAGCCGAGATGTGGTTTCTAACCTTAATGTTGAGAGTTCCATGGACAGCACAGAAAACAAACAAGTCAGTCTTGATGGAGGCAGACACAAAAAGATCATTCATAAGGAAGATTAGGAAAAGACAGGCAACATTTACAGGCCATTTTATGAGGAGAGGAGAATTGGAGCACCTGGTCACAACATGAAAGTTGGGGGGAAAGAGAGCACCAGGTAGACCCAGGGAAAAAATACTGGACGGACTTGCAAGATGGCTGAGGACAGAGAGGGTGGAAGATGTACTTGTGGCAGCAAGGGATGGATAGATATGGAGGGCCATGATCGCCAACGCCACGTGGCAAGGCACTTGATGATGATGATGGTGGTATCAAACTCAAGATATGAGATACATCGGCAGTGCTATCAACATAAGCAGCTAGTCAGCATGTATCAGAATCAAAACAGAGAAAATGGGAAAGAGGGGTGTCACGAGAATGGCTAAGTAAAAGACAGCTATACAGCAGGATGAACCAACAAGAGAGAAGGAAGATGAGAAAGAGATGGACAGACGAAAGAAAAGAGTAGAAAGCAGACGGCAGGAGGAAACAATCATTAATCTATCTAATAAAAAAAATTCAAACAAGAACAATTTCCTTTTTTTCATTTTTGAGGGTAGTGGCATAAGAAGATAAAAGCCTTTCTTTTACATTCAGCCCTCGCCTAAGGACAGTCTATATTAATACAAGTCAATTTCATGAAGAATCTATAATAATACAAGGACACTATACTATTATGCCTACAGAGGCTCTACACTAATACAAATACTGCAGAAAGAGAGAGAGAGACAGAGAGAGAGAGAGACAGAGAGAGAAAGGAAGGAAGGAAGAAAGAAAGAAAGAGACAAGAGAGGGAATGACAGACAGAAGAGAGGGACAGATGGAGAGAATAAGGCTTGACTCAGAATGTGTTGATACACAGTGGCTCAGGCCACAATATAACACAATCCCTCTTGGCATGGAAGGGGGTACGGAGGAGGTTAGCACTCTTCACCATATTTCACAATCGAAAAGCAAACTTTGAAAGTCATAATATGATATGAGTTTTCATGGACGGAAATAACACCTGAAGTATTACAATAACACTGATGGAATCAACAGAACCCTGTCAAAATATAAACATCTATACAAAACAGTAACTCGTTAAAACATGAACAACTAAACAAAGCAGTAAAGTGATCACAGTAGTTGTAACAATAAATATTATAGAAAGAAAACCGATAAAGAAACAAGCAACAAACATTCTCTGGTAGGACACAGAATAAAGATATACAGGGTGTTTCAAAAAGAATACGCCAAAATCATTACGCAGTTTTTTCAGGTCTATAGCATTGTAGTGGACTGAATCAGTGGTTATTTGATAGAGTAGTTATCAAAGTTTGATTGGGTGTCAGTTTCACCGCTGTCGTTAGTATAACTTCCGGTGCAGCTGAATTGTGGGAAGATCAATCAAAATGGCGACTCCTCAGCAGAAGGCGTTTTGCGTGCTTGAGTTCGCGAAAACAAACGCCATTGTCACGGTGCAACGTGCTTTCAGAACAGAATTCGGCATTGATCCGCCCCATCGTGAGAGCATTCGACGGTGGGTTAGACAGTTTAAAGAGAGTGGGTGTCTGTGCAAAGGAAAGAGTCCTGGAAGACCACGTGTTACAGAGGAGCAAGTGGAGAGGATTCATGATGCATTTGAGAGCAGCCCACGTAAGTCCGTACGTCGAGCAAGTCTTCACCTTGCCATCCCTCATACCACTGTCTGGCGTGTGTTAAAGAGACGATTACACATGAAACCATACAAACTAAGCCTCGTCCAAGCACTTACTAATGATGACAAGGTGATGCGGAGGACATTCTGTGAGTCAATGCTGGAGATGGAGGAAGGTGATGAAACTCTCTTTTCACGTTTAGTTTTTAGTGACGAAACGACTTTCCATTTGAGCGGCACAGTCAATCGTCACAATGTGCGCATTTGGGGAACAGATCACCCACATGAAACTGTTGAGCATGAAAGAGATTCCCCTAAAGTGAACGTCTTCTGTGCTGTGTCTCAAGACAAGGTCTATGGTCCCTTTTTCTTTGAAGGAAACACTGTTACAGGACAAACCTATCTCGAAATGCTCCAAAACTGGCTATTCACTTTACTGCAAGCAGATTCGAATGACTTCATTTTTCAGCAAGATGGAGCACCACCCCATTGGCATCTCGGGGTTAGAGCTTATCTGAATGAAAACGTGCCTCAGCGATGGATTGGGAGGAGAGGTGCTAAAGACCTTGCTCTCTGTGCTTGGCCTGCCAGATCCCCGGACCTCACTGTGTGTGACTTTTTCTTGTGGGGGTATGTTAAAGACCAAGTTTATGTTCCACCACTTCCAGCAAGTATCGATGACTTGAAAGATCGAATAACAGCTGCAATCAACACGGTGGACCGTGACATGCTGAGGCGCGTTTGGGACACTGCTGTTCCAACCCTTCCCTTTAGTTGCTGAGCCGAGCGCGCTGACCTATGCATGACCCGACCATGATGCCTGCCTTCCCTGGGCAGATTGTTTATATATCGCCTGTCAGCAGCCATAGCTGACATCTGGTGTTTAACTGGGGGAAATGGGTATGACTTTAAATGCTACATTTTTTAAAGCGCTTTGGCCAAACTAGAGTGTATTGTAGATAGCTGGATGGCCAGAACCACGAGCTTTAAAATGATACCAAACACGAATGTGTTTGACTGGCAAAGCAGACTGCAGTGTTAGTTCAAATACATGCACAACCACAAGTACGGAGACGGATAATTTCCGATTTCACAAAATTTTGCTGTTTTAAACCGCCGTTAATGCAGTCCTGACAGTTTCCATGCACACAGAACAACATGCCACACAAACTACAGCATGCCAGCGTGCACCTCCACTTACTTGAAAGTTTTCGACCTGAACCTGAGAGGAGAGGTGCGCGTTTTAATTACTCCACTGAATTGGGGTCAAGAGGTTGGTCATCACACACTGCCGAGTGCGTGTTGAATGCAGGTTGAAGTTTTAACACAGTAATGAATAGTGTACACTGAACTGCATCAAAGTTAACCCACATTGGTGCCGCCTTTTCCACATCAGACAGACTGGTTTTCATTATTGTTTTCGATGGAACAGACGACATCTTCAGTTTTCTCAGCCATGCATAGCACTTTGAGCACATACTGACAGAGAATGGGAGCCCTGGGCTTTGTTTTTGTTTTGTTTTTTGCTGGAACGCCCACCACATGCTCGACACAAAGACTGAAGTCTCTCATTGTGCAAAATTGCAGTGTGTTCATAAACAACAGCCACTGTTCAATTATACACACAACACTTAACACTAATACGTAAGGAAAGAACTACGATCAAAACAACAAAACTGTTCAGTTCTCACACAACAGTGCTCTGAGTACAAGACTGAATGATGTGATGTTCAAAGCAGATTATAGTCAGTAACTTATCCTTAGACTTTCACTTAACTTCATACACATCAATACTTCAGCATCACATATATATTTGGAAACCAGTCTCCAAGTCAACGCCAAAAAAAAAAAAAAAAAATGGATGAAATAAAACGAGAACAAAAGGATGAGAAAACGATAAAAAAATAAAAAAAGGGGGGGGGGGGGGAACAAAAAATCAGCATCAGTGGAATTAGAAGTTTTAACACGTGAACAATACACGTTTTAACAAAAAAGCACAGCAGCTGAACACATAGTCACTGCAAAAGTTTGTAGATTACAAACTTCAGCCAACGGTACAAATTCTAATTCTTAGACGTAACGCGGGCGCTTAGAACAAACTTGTAAATCACAAAAAATCAACATCCAGATATTTTAGGTTCCGTGTCTACAGACAGGAGAAGATCGGGTAAAATGATCAAGTTTTAATACAGACAAAGAAGGGATTCGTCCGCAGCTACTGTCGTGACCCCGTCTCGACCCTGCATCCCACCCCCTTCCCCCACTCTGGAATGCCAGGCTTTGCAGGCCTACAGCTGCCGTCCGCAGTAAACTAAAGAGAACGATTTGGCCAGTTTTGCACAGCCGTGGGGAGGAATTCTCATATCGGCTTGATGTTGTCCGCGCTGCCGGTGGTGGCCACATTGAGCACTTATAAAACATGAAATGAAACTTGAATGTATATACAACACATGTGTTCATGCTAGAGGTTTGTAATTTTTTTCGTTTTTGACACATCACGTGATGATTTTGGCGTATTCTTTTTGAAACACCCTGTATATAGGTAAACATGTCACACATCAATCAATCAATCAATATCACTTTAAAGTCGCACAGACTTGCAAATGTAGTCTTTAACGTAAAACAATTAATTGGACAGTAATTTCATTAGCTAAATATAGAAACTGATATAAAAGGATTACTTTAAAAAATGTAAATAGAAGCTTACATCATATAAAATTTGAAAAAGTTACAATTTGATCATTTAAGTTCCACAAACTATACAAAAATGTTAACAATTCCTGCAAAAACAAACAAAACAAATCATGCTCACATCAATGACTGTGGCAGAGTCACATTCTGCAAGAAACAGAGGTTTAAAACATGATGATATTTCTTGTAGAAGTGGAGAATGTAATGTCATCAATTTCTTCGTGCAATGTTACATAATCAAAGTGTATTTCAAGAAGTAAACATGACTAAAACTATGGAAAAAAAAACAAAAAAAACATAGAAGACTAAATGCCACAAACCTCAAAAGACAGTTTGCAACAACAACTGTTTTCACACAGCAGTCATGAACACAACATTGTCAGGAAAACAGTACACCACTGACAAGACTGAATGCTAAAAAAAAAAAATCATGCACAGTGTGAGAAAAGAAGGACAGGAATATCCAAATATTCAAGTAAATAAAAGACTTAAAAAAATGTTCAACATTTCAAGTATCTAGGATCTATAAAAGCAAATGATGGCTTCTGCACAAAAGATGAGAAAACAAGAATTGGCAAGGCAAAACAAAAAAGGGTCCAGTTAAACAATGTATGGAAAGACAGAGAGCTTCCCATAGAGTTAAAATTAAGAATCCTAAACATTTTTTTTGGCCTGTTTTAATGTAGGGTTGTGAAGCCTGGACACTAAGACAAGACTAAGAAATTAGAATCAATGCAGCAGAAATGTGGCTCTACAGACGATTTCTCAGAGTCAAATGGACAAACAGAAGAAGAAACGACAGTATATCAAAGGAACTGAATGTTAAGCGCCAACTGCTAACAGAGATCAACAAAAGAAAGCTGAAATATGTGGGTCATGTGATATCAACAGTCCTGCAGGGGAAAGTTGAGGCAAGGAGAAGAAAGGGACGACCGCACACCTCCTACTTCAACAACAATATTGCTGATATCTGTGGTCTGGGGATCCAGAAGTCGCCCACCGATGTCCCAATAGTGTGACCTGGAGAAGACTTGTGACATCAAGTGTGGCTACTACTGTGGATCCCGGCAAGGAAGAGAGGTGAGAGGTGACAGGTAAATGATAAGAAGCCCAGATGACAAACAGATATCATGATAGTGCAGATTTAATAATACCCACACCAGTTTGGACCGTCCTAGATACTTGTAAAAAAAAAGAAGAGATTTTGGCTGAGAATTGGATTTGCGGTCAAACTTGAGAAACACACAGTCAAGTGGGTAACTGTCGAACTTCCACAGAAGTCTCAGGTTCGATCCGCCTAACACCTCTATCTGTGAATAAAGATGGAGATTTTTCCATCTCTTAGCAGGATGGGAATTGCACAAATGGTTGGGATACAAGAGTCATGGCAACTTAGTCACGGCATCTCAAACTTATTGTGTGAGTAATATATATACTGTTTGTGTGATTGTACAGTATGTATTAATAGGTGTGTGTGTGAGGTGTGTGTGGTGTACTTGCATGGGGGTGTGTGACTTGCATGTTTGTGGTGTACTGATGGTGTGTGTGTGTGGTGGTGTATGTATGTGTTACAGAACGAGACTCGGCATTACGTGATGTCTGACACCGCCACTTGCAGTAACAGCGACCTCTTTCGCTGCACGCAGACGTCTCCAGATGTCGTTGAAAGGGTGACGCGATTTTCTGAAAAAGCGATCGCAGCATTACAGTTTACGTAAGTCTAGATCGCTTGGCTCACTGCTACCGTATCGAACAGACATTTTTTTTCTTTTCAACGGCTGGCTACGCTAGACTGGCGCATAGAATCGCTGGCTATATCGCCAGACGCTACATTCCTCCTGCTATCAAATGTATGCAGCCTCAAGTGCAACCCCCTTCATGCGTAAATACACATGCAGAATATCGCATGCAAGATATCACATATGCACAACACATCCTGAAGTCACGTCAGTGGCTGGCTTATGAAAACATGAAAACACCCAGCATGCAAAGGTGCAGATTGTGTAACAAGATAATGGAATATGGTCAGCTCACATAACTGCTCAAGGTCTCCAAACTCCAATAAAGCGTCTGATATTATGTGTAATGCGCAGTTAGTCAAACTGAGTTTGGAGAACAGTGTTGCATTTGATCAATTTATAACATAATGTTCACCAGACGGCCAATTTTGCTGCATCCTTGGATTGACAGATCTGGTGCATAGTCATGTTGACTGAATAAGAATAAGAACGAAAGCAGTGAAACTGATAACCACTAACCGTAAAAATGATCCATGTTTCTTACAAAAAAATCATTTAATTCATGTCAGGGCCCAGATCGATTTGCTTCACGAAGACGCACCATTCAATGGCTGCATTACGGGATCTTCTTCTTCCCTCTCTTCCATGGAAAAGGTTGCAGACAACTGAATATTTGAATAGTACATGTTAATTCCAAACTATAGTGAGCTTCAAACCTTATGTCCGACTGTCTAAATGACTGAATGATACAATGACCACATGACTGATCACTAGTCAAGACACAGACAAACCTAAGGCTGAAATAGGTGTCGGGTACAATCGGAAATTTTTGTGTGTGTGTGCATATGCACGTCTTCTGTAGATAAGTATTAAGTAATATTTTCCTATGAGTCAAATTTATTTCTGTATAATGTCACATGAAGAAAATGCTTTACAGTATGTGTATGCGTGTGGCCATACATTTTGCTGGAAAAAAACTTTGCACCTCAGATCAGCCTTGCCACCTGGGTTACTAACATGCACTGATATATGCCATAATCATCTGCATCGTTATTCTTTGATTTCCAGAATAAGCTAAACAATGGTAATATCAATCAAGAATGACATGTACATATCACCAAAATGATCAAAACAGTTCAGAACATGCAGACAAGTATCAACGTTAACTATGTCAACTGTACATATCTACATGCTGGTCAAAACATGATGATAATAGAATTTAAAAGTGTTGGATAGTAGTACCAGCAAGCTGGTTTGTAAAATGTAACAATATTATCATAATGAAGAAAAAAACCAATGTGTAAACAGAGCCCTGCTCTATATTATCACAGATATAGAGGTACTTCCAACAGTAAAAAGTACTGTTGTGGTAAAACTTGTATAACCTGCATGGGCAGATATATTCAAGATATAATGATCATCATGTGGAACAGTGCCTTTAGTTTAAGCAATCAAACACGAACTAAACCTTACATATGCACAATACTCTTTAAAAGCAGCCATCAACATCTAAAATGTGAAAGTTTATCATTTCTTTAACATCATTAACTTTTTAATATAAGAGGTAAAACACAAACGAGGTTCTCAGTCAGCACTAAATTTTCAGCAACAAAAGACATTCTAATGTGATACATAAGAAGCCTTTTTTCAATGTTCAACCAGAGCACACAGTACATAGTGGCCAACAATGAGATGGTCGTCTACAAGTTTGCTGAGCGTAAGCCACCAACACATACAAAAACTTATCTCCTTCACATGAGTATACAGTGTGCAAGCAACCAGTACCTTGAAGTTTTCAGGTAAAACTTCAGTTGAAACCATGCTGCACAGACACAAAATAGCATGAACTTACAATAGGCTCAGGTTCATACTGCTTATAATCCAGCGAACTACTAGAGCCATATCAGAGTCAACACCACGTTAAAAACGACACCCAGATTAAAATAAAAAGACAACAGTTAAAAATCATGCTCACCGTATCCTTGCAAGTCTAAAATACATTTAAAGAAAAATATACTCGTACGTAAAATGATATCAGGTGAAATCAACTGATCTCTTGTAAAAACTGGAAAATTGCATCCAGAGGGACGTCTTTGAACAGGCTCTTTAAGGAGTCCACCAGTTAGTGCTCAACAAAAAGAGTATCATGGTACAACATGCCTGACAGATGACAATCCCATAAAAAAACTAACAGTTTATCGATGCAAGTTAGCTTTACAAAAGTATTCCTACCTGACTGATCTTTGGTTTATAGTCTGCTTCTCTCTCCACCTATCAAACACTACCCACTCTCTGTTCATCCAAAAGAAAGCTGTGAACGATTCCAAGGCACAACCTGAAGAGTGCTGGTGAATCAATGTTTGTTTGTTTTTTCTTCAAGCACCTTTCGTGTGTATCGTGTGAGAGTTATATCAGCCCAACAAGTTGCTGACAACATATTCTTTGAGAATTACCACTCACTGTCATATTAATTATTCATTTTCAACTCTGACATTCACTTCATCTCTGGCTTGAAGTTGAACCCAATACAGAACTTGAAACCCATACACAAATCATTATCATTATCTTTATTACTATTTACCACATATCTGAACACATCATGATTAGTTTCATTGGAACACATGATAATTAAACGGAACATATCCAACAGATTATCACTAATCATATCACATCAGAACAAAACACAGTTACAGAAACATCATCATTAGCCAAACCATATCTGACGACCTAACACCACAACATGTAACAAAGTTTCCTTGACAAGCAAAGTGAAATGACACTGCTTTTTTCAACATTACAG
Source organism: Monoplex corrugatus (assembly GCA_030674185.1). NCBI lineage: Eukaryota > Metazoa > Mollusca > Gastropoda > Littorinimorpha > Ranellidae > Monoplex > Monoplex corrugatus. Next base: position 50,544,718 of record JAPXFY010000016.1, read on the forward strand.
AAAAAATAAAATTATTCAAGACATCATAACATGCATCATTAATCGCAACTAACCGTATGTCAGTCACATCATTACACTATCTACAACATAATACACCTGTTACATCGTAAAATCATGTCCCAAAATATAGCAATCAATCACATCACAATCACCAACAGCATCACAATCACCAGAACAAAAGAAATTCTTCTTTCATGAAGGATAGGACTGTATCAACTGAAGACACACATCACAACACACTTACATCAGATAAACTATAGGACTGTATCAATTGACGACACACATCACAACATACTCATATAAGAAAAAACAACTTTAGGACTGTATCAATTGAAGACACACATCACAACATACTTATATAAGAAAAAACAACTATACGACAGTATCAATTGAAGACACACATCACAACATACTTATATAAGAAAAAACAACTATACGATTGTGTCAATTGAAGACACACATCACAACATACTTATATAAGAAAAAACAAACTATACAATTGTATCAATTGAAGACACACATCACAACATACTTACATAAGAAAAAACAACTATACGATTGTATCAATTGAAGACACACATCACAACATACTTATACAAGAAAAAACAACTATACGATTGTATCAATTGAAGACACACATCACAACATACTTATATAAGAAAAAACAACTATACGATTGTATCAATTGAAGACACACATCACAACATACTTATATAAGAAAAAACAACTATATGACTGTATCAATTGAAGACGCACATCACAACATACTTATATAAGAAAAAACAACTATACGATTGTATCAATTGAAGACGCACATCACAACATACTTATATAAGAAAAAACAACTATACGACTGTATCAATTGAAGACACACATCACAACATACTTATATAAGAAAAAACAACTATACGACTGTATCAATTGAAGACACACATCACAACATACTCATATAAGAAAAAAACAACTATTCGACTGTATCAATTGAAGACACACATCACAACATACTTATATAAGAAAAAACAACTATAGGACTCTATCTATACGACTGTATCAACTGAAGACACACATCACAACACACTTACATCAGATAAACTATAAGACTGTATCAATTGAAGACACACATCGCAACACACTTATATCAGAAAAAACAATTACAACTTCTGATTTTTGGCAGATGATACATTTCTTGCGCTCATACCACACTGTTGAAGTCATTTTTGTAATTGAATAGTACGGCTGTGCAAGAGGTTGTTTGTTGTCTTTTGACACAGTATTTTCAATGCTGAGAACTGTATTCCATGACAGCTGACAGGGACATGGCACAAAGTAAATGAATAACAATGAAAGAGTGAGATGTAAACAAAAAGATTAATCCAGTTGTAACAGGATGCAGTTAATCAACTTCATGGTGTAGTATGCACAAGCATGTGGTTTAACTTACTTCAATGCCTATGCAACAAACATATGCACATTGTTGGTTTTCAACGTACAATGTTTAGACTACTGTGACATGATTCTGGAGCCACTGTTTCCTTTAAGGATGAACCTATTCTGTCAGTCTTGAGTTCATCTTTCTATTATTAATCCTTTGATTCCCGAACCCTACCCATCAACCGTCAAAACTTAACCTTTTGACTCCCTCACCCTATCCACAATCTTCCAGCAGGAAGCTGGTGGACAGGGTGAGAGAGTCAGAAAGTTCAATTTTTGCTTCGTTAGCATGGTCAACAATGCAGGACGCTGGTGGATATGGCGAGGGAGTCAAAGGGTTAATCTTATTTAGAACCATTTTGATAACATTCTTTTATATTTGCAAGTTCATTGACCTTTCAAGAGGGGCCATCTTACATGCTGTGGTGAAAGGGTTAATCTTACTTAGAAACATTCTGGTAACATACTTTTACATTTACATATTCGTTGACCTTTCAAGAGGCAGACATCCTGATAACATACTTTTACATTTACAAATTCAGTGACCTTTCAAGAGGTGCAATCTTAAGTACTGTGGTGAAAGGGTTAATCTTGCTTAGAAACATACTGGTAACACACTTTTACATTTACAAATTCATCAACCTTTCAAGAGGCAGATATTCTGATAACATACTTTTACATTTACAAATTCATCGACCTTTCAAGAGGCGCGATCTTACATACTGGTAAGAAAAGTCAATATCAGACGGCAGGCTATGAAAGATTAAGCAACACGTTGAGCAGAGGCTCCACCGTTGTTAAAGACTTAGTGGAGGAAGTACCCAACAAACGAAGTAAGGGTTTAAAGGTAAAACAATCCATCACATCACAACACAGGCTCGACTCTTGTTGCTGCTGCTGCTGGGCTAAAACTAAGCTGAGACCGCTGTCGTTGCAGAGAGGACTGAGGCTTGTGTGCAGACTGCTCCACGGTTTTCATTTTGGACTTGGATGCTCGCTTGGTGGGAACTGGTGGACCAGCGGCCCCGCCTGATGATGTGTCCTTCACCTTGCCACTGGGAGGGCGCTGGGGGTTTTCTGGATTTTCCTGAATGGAAGGCAATGGTGACTGGACTGCAACACAACCAGACAAACAGCCCTTTCCATAAATGCAAATAAACAAACCAAAACAAACAAAATTTTTAATGGTAACGTAACCCAATTTTCAATTTTTGAATAAATTAGCCAGAAAGAAACAAATAAACAAAAACATTCAATTCCACACCACAGTCCATCCTAAGTTACACACTGAAACAGAAAAAGAAGAATATAAAAAAAAAACTTGAAGAAAAATGACACATTATCGATAATCCACACAGAAAAAAATTCATTCAGGTAGAAAGAAACTCTAGGGAGAGCTAGACAACAGAAGGTCTTCAGAGAAGTAACCCCCTTTAGACAAGTGTTTCGGCCCTGAATTCCTTACACTCTCGGGGGGCCGGGCCACATCCAGGTCATGACTCCTGGATGCCCTTCTGCTGTTGTCTATTTTTTTTTTTTTTTTTCCCACGCCGGGGATCGAACCTGGGCGATTCTGCGCTTCAGAACTGCGGTACGCGGTTTTACCAATGTGCCAACGGGGCACACATCATCTGTAGGGAATTTAATCCTTATGAAGTTCACTTTTTTGGTTCCTCCTTGCCCAGATCCAGCTTGAGCTCCTTTCTGCTGCCTCTGCCATCGCTTTAAGGGCTCTAGTCCTCTTCTTCCCAGAAATGGCGAGTTGTTTCAAGAGATCATAAGCGGAGGTGCCCACAAACCCTCTTGCCCCGACCTCTATGGCGAAGATTTTGACCCGTAGACCTGCTTTCTTCAGGGTGCTGGCAAGACCGGCGTATTTTTCGGTCTTGTAGATATGTGCTTCTTCCATTCTGCTTTCGTATGGCACAGTGAGTTCTATCAGTTCTATTCATAATTAGCCCAGAAAACACACACACACACACACACACACACACACACACACACACACACACACATACACACACGCACACACACACATATCCATACATACACACACACAAACACAAACACACACACACACACACACACCCTATACACACACACACCTATACACACACACACATACACACACACATAACTATACACACACACACACACACACACACACACACACATATACACACCATTAGAAGCACGAGTTTCAGGTCTACTAGCAGAATCGGGAGGTGCCAACTCGCGCAGAGCCTGCAGAAAATGGTCAACACCAATGGTCTCTGCAACGTGATGGGAGGTAACCACTGTGTCCGTGTCGCTCAGCACAGTCACTCTGTTGCTCTGACGATGCTTCTCACACAGCCACACCATGCGTCCATTTGGCAAGTGGCACCTTATAAATTAGAATGATAATAATGGTAATAATTGCAAAACATGTAATAATTTCACTATGATAATAATGGTAATAATTGCAATACATGTAATAATTTCACTATGATAATAATGGTAATAACTGCAATACATGTAATAATTTCACTATAATAATAATGATAATAACTGCAATACATGTAATAATTTCACTATGATAATAATGGTAATAACTGCAATACATGTAATAATTTCACTATGATAATAATGGTAATAACTGCAATACATGTAATAATTTCACTATGATAATAATGGTAATAATTGCAATACATGTAATAATTTCACTATGATAATAATGGTAATAATTGCAATACATGTAATAATTTCACTATGATAATAATGGTAATAACTGCAATACATGTAATAATTTCACTTACATAGCACACACAGTCCATGTCAAAAGCTTGCTCCTTGCACTTTACAGGAAGAGAACATCTTTTTTTAAAAAAGCCAAATAACATATACGATTACAAGTATTCACAGACACAAAAATAATGCACATGTGCACATGCACACACACACACAGATACATACACAGACACACAAAATATTAGACAGATGGGGAGAGTACATTAAAAATCTTTTCGAAGATGACAGAAACAAAGAACACATTATAACAAAGAACGTTGAAGGACCACCCATAATGAAAGATGAAGTTAGAGCAGCATTGAAAAAGATGAAACCAGGAAAAGCTCCAAGACCAGACAACATTACAACAGAAGTGATAGCGGCTCTAGATGAATTTGGTATTGAAAAAAAATAACAGTCCTTCTAAATGAAATTATGACACCGGAAAATTCCCTAAATATATGTCAAAATCAAAGTTCATTGAACTTCAAAAAAAGCAACAATAAAACGTGCATACATGCATCTGTAAAAGATCAGCTTTTTAAACAAAAATATTTTTTCAGAACTCTTACTTGCCAGGAATATAAACATAACAACCCAAAACACAGACATTAACTCTTACCTCGCCAGGTTTCCCATGACACGACCTTCATCTGCCTCGGCCACAGTCTGTCGAAGTTTGTGATAGCTCTGCTGGAAGTCTGACACTTCAGCAATCTGAGGACTCTGAGGATCGGATCATTAAGTCATGTCGATTAACTCTGTGCTTCTGAGATAGAGAGACAAAAAGAGAGAGAATTCAGAATATTTGAGAGAGAGAGAGAGGGGGGGAGGGGAAGAGAGAGAGAGGACAGGGGGGGGGGGGGGGACAGAAAGAGTGAAAGAGACTCCAACATGATTTTGAAAAAAGAGAAAAAGACAGGGGGAGAGAGATGAGTACACATCAAAATTTCAGTCACTTAGATTAGATATTGTAGTACACATTAGACAAAGACTAGATGGAAAAACTATATTTGGAGTTAAAGTTTGTTCAAGGATTGATCACGGCAAGACACTTCCATATGTGCTCTACCGAAACCTGCCAGTTCAAGGGCTTATCATCCTTGAAAAAATAAAGAGTAGCCCTCTCTCTTTCTTGTCCTCTCTCTCAAACGCACACACACACACTCTCTCTCTCTCTCTCTCTCTCTCTCTCTCACACACACACACACACACACACACACACACACACACACACACACACACACACACACATCTCTCTCTCTCTCACTCACTCACTCACACACACACACTCTCAAATACACACACATTCACACAGACACACTCACTCACTCACACACACACACACTCACATAAACACATTCACATTCACACACACACACACACACACACACACACACACACACACTCACACACACACACACACACACACACACACACACACAACCACAAACACACACACACATACACACACACTAACACATACATACACACAGACTAACACACACACACAAACACACACACACACACTAACGCATACACACACACACACTAACACACACACACATACACACACAACACACACACACACACACACACACACACACACACACTCTTCCCCTTTACCTTCTCCAACCACTGCAGATACAGCTTGCCCAGAGCTTGTGACATGCAGTTCATCACCAGCTTCTTGCTGTACTTGGCGATGGCTGAGATGCGAGATAGGAAGGGAGCAAACTCCTCAATGGTAGCACCAAACTCAGGCGGCATTTGCAGAGGTTTGCCAGATACATGCCAGCCCTATTGTAATATAAGAATGTCAAATATCACCACAAAGAATATTTTCTAGACTGTTCAAAATGGCAGAAGGGCTAGGGTTATGTATACATGCTCAAACTTTTTTTGCACCAACAAGAAAACCAAAGAAGAGTACCAGCAATTTAAATACACACAGACACCAATTATCAATTCACTACAGCAGAACAACGACATCACCAACAATCCCACCAATCTTTCACCCATCAAAACTCCATTGTTCAACACAGGCCTTTCCTTGCCACTTCCATTCACTTTGTTCCAGCACCTTTCTTCTCCAAAATCCCAACAAACATAAAGACATAATTTTTCATAGAAATAAAAATAGCAAACTAGAATTTAAAGAGGAAGCAGTAACAGAACGATCAGCTGACAGCTTCTACACATGGGTCAGTACCATGACCACTAACACATCTACAGCGCAGTACCTTGCTGGGTCAGCCATCATTAATGTTGTGACCCACAGGGGAGATGGTATCCTCATCATTTTCCAAGAGTCTCAAATCACAACTGCTGGTGTTGCTATGGGCAAACACTGCACCAAATAGAGAGCAGAAACAGGGGCATTCACGCAAGCAGCCTCCATGGTTCAGACAACAGACGACACATGTTATCAGATGGTGTTCCTCTCAGATACCCTCTTTGCAAATCAGCAGAATGACAAGCTTCCCCACTTGACTAAGTCCTTCCAGCAAGTCAGAAGAACCAGAAAAGGGGTCCTTCAGTGGATCCCCAATCACCGTGGAATGCCAGGAAAGAAGAAGGAAATCATCATCATCATTGTCATCAGGTGCCCTGCCACACTGCGTTGGCAGTCACGGCCCTCCCTACAAATCTATCCTTCATCACTGCAAGTACATCTCCCACCCTCTCTATCCTCGGCAACCCTACAAGTCAATCCAATATTTTCTCCCTGGGTCTACCTGGTGTTCTCTTTCCCTCCAGATTTCCAATTGTGACCAGGTGCTCTAATTTCTCTTTCCTCATAAAATGTCCTATAAATGTTGCTTTTCTTTTCCTATTCTGTTTCTGCCTAAAAAAAAGAAGGAAACAAGCAGGCAAAATCAGGACACCAGAAAGACTGACAAGATAACAGCGGCAACTACAGCAAGAAGAGGAGCATCATCAGATCACTCCTTAGGCCAATGCTCTTCACGATTTTCAACTGCTGTAGGATCTTTAGCATGCGCAGCCAGAATGCACAAGGGTCCGACTTGTTTTTTATCTCCTTCCAAAGGACTGGACTTCAGTTTGATTTTCTGGTCAAACTGAGGAGAAAAGTTGAGGCCTCCATGGGAAGTGAACCCTGGGACCTTGAGTTTAGTTATTGGCAGGCGAAAGTCTGAACCATTCTGCCAGTCTTCTCCCTTGAAGACAATCCAGCATGATCTTGTATACAACACCCGGCGATAAAGGACCAGAATGCCTACTCAGTCACATAGACGGGAGATTCCATTTATCCATCCATCCATCATTAACAGTGAGAACAGTAGTAGTAACTGCAGTGCAATGTCAAAGCAGTACTAGTGACAGCAGCAGTGGCTGTAATAAACATTGTTGTGGCAGGTGGTGGTGGCCTACCATTAAAAGTGCCAGCTTAGGCTACAAGAAGCTCTGATTCTGATTCCTGGTTGGAAAAGACGCTTTCTCTACTGCAGGATGTGAATCAGTGGTCTGAATGAGTAGAAAAACCCGGCTCCATGTGCAATACGCATTCAGTGCACATAAAAGAACCATAGGAAATACAGCTGTCACTGACAAAATTTTGTAGAAAATGTCACTTTCATACAAGACAAAATACACACTACACAAACAGAAAAAAATGGGTGGTGTTCTTCGTGAAACAAACAAAAAAAGGTGGTATTTCATTATGGCAACTTGTTTTACCCAGGAACAAAAACCTGAATTTCACATAATAAATCTATTCTGTAAAAAAAATTGAAAAAAACAAAAGCAACACATAGTAAATCCACTGTGTGAAAAAACCAAAACAAAAACAAACTGAAAACAAACAGCAGTAATACTATCAGTGCTGTAACGGCTAACTGACCTCTTCATGCTCACACAAAATGCTGACAATAAAACTGGCATGATGGAAGTCAGAGGCTGAAAGATGTTTTCTGGTGTCTGTTGCTCCCTCTTTCCCCATCTCCAGTCTTCCCTCCATCTGTCCCGCCTGTCTCATCTGAAACATCAATTTACCCAAAACACTTGTCACAGACTTTTTTCTGCATAAGTGAAAACTGATCACTACAGAATGTACATGTCATAATTTTGCTACTTGTAGGCTTTTCAACATCTGAAATATGTATATTGATTTGCTCACTTAATTATCTTAATAATCTATGCAGATTTGGGACATAATATGGTTTATCAGCATGGTGTGTGTTTACCTACATATGCACAACACACCACCAGTAGGGTGTGGGCATGCACACATACACACACACATACACATACACACACACACACACACACACACACACACACACACACACACACACACACACACACACACACACACAGATGAACACATCTTTTACTTAAGCTATTTCACCCTCTATAACAAAACTCAAAAGAGGTCTTTCTGCACTGCAGCAGTTCACCCTCCTTGGGAGCAGAAGCTCAATTTCACATGGCAAAACACAAGTACAATGCCATAAAATATACACAAAATTCATAGCAAGACACACAACTCAAAAGTGTCTCCATCACATACACTTGCATGCTGCCATCCAACTGTCTCAAAATTGCCTTTTCCCGTGAAGTATGTAAATCAAACTCATGGACTAAGCAAGACGCAAAACAATACATGTGTGTGTGTGTGTGCACGCACACACATACATGCTAGTGTGTGTGTGTGTGTGTGTGTTGATGTGTGTGTGTGTTGTTGTGTGTGTTGTGTGTGTGTGTGTGTGTGTGTGTGTGTGTGTGTGTGTGTGTGGGGTGTGTGTGTGTGTGTGTGAGAGGAGAGAGAGAGAGAGAGAGAGAGAGAGAAGAAAGAAAGAGTGTACAAATGCATATAATATATGCATATACAACACAATATAACAATGTAACACAACACAACAACACAGACCTGTGTCACCATCAGACTCAACAAAATCGACCAGAAAGAGGCGTGGGAAGGGCAACATGTCCTGTACCTCTGCATACAACACCAGCTGTCTAAGGAACTTGCGCTGGGCCAGCTCACAAAGTTCCTATACAATCACAGATCATACAAAATAGGAAACAAAGTAAATACCAGTGTGCAAGTAAAATGGAAACCAGAAACACACAAAAAGACAATAAGAACATTCATCTGACTAATGAAAGAAGACAGATGTTAAACAATCAAGTTTAGGATGAAACAATTTTTTTACTTCCCTGATTCAATTGAGCTGCCAGGTATTTTTTAGTTTGTTTCCCTTCTTTTGTTATTACAAACTGAAGTAGGAAATTAGTGATTTAATTATTTCTTTGCTGTCTTTTTGTACAACTGGTAAAGGCCACTATTTTGTTGTGCTATTAAAATATGCGTTTTTATTCTCTGCTCATGTCTTTCTGGATTCCATACAGCATGCAGTCAGCATACATCATTGTAAATTTTCATATAACACACAGTCAGCCTACATCTTTGTAAGTTCTCATACAACACACTGTCAGCATGAACAATGATGGACTTACAACAAATTACCTGATCTTGGACAACTATACAACATTATCAACACCACCCAAGAACTTTACATCAAAACTTAAGGACAGTCAGACGACAGACATAAGAGACACAGAAGCTAATTTCAACATATTTCTATTACTACTCAACAGTAAGTGATGACACATGACTTGACTTAAGCTTCTGAATTCCCCAGGAAACATACGACTGTGGCTACATTCCTCCAAAGCACTTGGTTCTGGAAGATCCTCTTTAGCTGTACCTCTGTCATTGTGGCTGCCTTCACCTCTGCATCAGTACGCCAGTGCCATGTCCATCTTGATCTTTCAAATTCTTGTTTTCTTGTTTCTTGTTTTTCTTTCAGTCAAGGGCCTGTCATGTGATGTCTGAGGGAGACTGCAAAGTACAGTCTATCCACTCCCATTTCCTTTTCTTGATTTCTGTTGTAGTTGGAATTTGTCCTGTTCTGTCCCACATGTTTGTATTGGAAATCACTATCAGGCCACCTACTGACCTACCTATGATTAAGAAAATACTGGCTTCACCTAGTTGATAGATGGCTGAGCATTTGGGCATTGACTAAAGGGGGGGGGGGGGGGGGGGGGGGTCTGTCATGTGAGACAAGTTTTTACAGAATGGCTAGTTGTGTTGTGATTCAGACCTTTAATGATTTGTTTATTTACATCATATATATGTTCCTTTTTTGAAGCTAAGATACACACATATACATTTCATTTACTGTAACCAAGATTATTCCAGTGGTAGGCTAATAAAATACCATTATAAAATGTAGACTAGGTAAAACATAGTCTAGGTAGGGCTTCAAGACCTGGCCAGCTCATGGGTTTATGTGCAGGTTTAAGGCATGTGCCACGGTCACCATACACGTGACACCTGTGACGTTAGTGCATATGGAATTCGTTCCAAGCGCGGAGACATCATCTTGAGAAACTGAAACTGAAATCAGGCACTGAAGATAGTCCTGAAACAATCCCTTAACAAATGCCTGGAGCCTGTGGGTGTTGGTCTTGGTTGTCCTCCATGTTTCAGAATCATACAGCAAGACTGACTTCATGCTGGTGTTAAACAATTCTGATTTCACTGTGAAATGAGGCATACAGCATATAGATGATACATGCCTCCAGTTTAATTGCCAAAGACCAGGACGGAGAATCCTGTTTGCTGCTGTGTCTCGTCAGTCCCCCCCTCCACCCCCACCCCCTGTGACCACACCAGTTACAGGCCTGGTGAGAAAGTAAAGTACATGCTACTGACTTGCAATCTACTCAGCTGTGAATGAGCACCTGACCCTATTTGTGGTGGGGAAGATAAACCTGCTGGGAAGAGGAGATGGACACATCTTCATAATGCTGGCCCCTCCAAAAAGCTGAAGCATCTACCATCTCATTCCCCTATAACCTCAGGGTTATAAGACAATCTGTTCATGGACTATCATAACAGTTTAACAAACAAGGCAAGCAGCACACAAGCTTTCGTGCCATTCATGTTCGACTTCTCACCTGAAAGGAATGCGTCTTCTGATCTTTGCTGGCAGCTTTGGCCTTTTCAGCGGCCTTGACCTCAGTGTCAGAAACCATGTAGGGTTGAATGAGTTGCACCAAACGATCATACACAGCATCGGTCTGAGCATCCTGGAAACTCACCATCGGAAAGTTCTGGGATAATATCCCTACCTGGAATAAAGCAACACATACTGAAAATTAATTCAAACCCAAAAGAATAAAGAAAACTGTTTGGAGAAACACACACACACAAAAATTAGAACATGGCTCACTAGTAGCTAAGGTTTCAAACAATTAATAAGTACATAAACATAAAAAGCAATATAACAAAGAAACAAACAAAAAATATGCTGAGGAAAACGGATCTCTACAACGATGTGTCATTCTTTCCATCCTGAATCATTGTCTTCTTTATTTGTTGCAAATCTGCTTGCTGTCTAAAGTCATCAACTCTGACAAATTTGCACCTGTGCTGTCTTTTGTGTGAACCAAGTATATGACTTTCAGTTTCATTCTCTTCTGAATCTTTTTGTTCTGACACTGACGGTCACTTTGATTCCATTTACACACTGGCTATAATGTGGCATTACACACACACACGCACGCACTGCACGCACGCACGCACGCACACACGCACGCACACACACATTCACATACACACACACTTTAGTTCTGTTTATATGCTGGCTACAATGTGGAATTACACACACACACCACACACACACACACACACACACACACACACACACACACACACACACACACACACACACACACACACACACACACCCCTATTTTTATATACCCATCTCCTGCTCCCTCTACAGCCTGAAATTAACTCATTATCCCCCATTCTTGCAACATACCTCTACCAGCCCACATATTCATATAACTTTCAGTTCCAGATCAGTCACAAACTTGTCATAACATGTTGTTAATTCCATACACTATTCACCAGAAATGACACTCCAGGAGATCCAAACACTGGAAGCATGAAAATGTTCAACATGCATATCCACTGAATCCACAGTATGCACACTGTGCGGCAATATTCCACCTACACGGTGTGGGAAAAAGAATGTGCATGCAATACATCCAAAAAAGTCAGAATGCTTAAATCTTTGATTCCCGCACCCTATCCCCTAACTGCAAAATCTTAACCCTTCGACTCCATCACATATCCACCAATTTCCTGTAGGAAGATGGTGAACAGGGTGAGAGAGTCAAAGGGTTAAGTTTTTGCTTTGCTAGCATGGCTGACAATGCAGGATGCTGGTGGATAGGGTGAGGGAGTCAAAAGGGTAAGTTTCTGCTTTGCTAGCATGGTTGACAATGCAGGATGCAGATGGACAGATTACAGAAGTCGAAAGGTTAAAACAATTCTTTTTTCATTTTAAACAACTACCAAAGCCCCCCAAAATAGGAAGCTCCTATACCCTTTACTGGCTTTCAGGGGAGCGAGGTGGTAGAGACCTTGTTTCTCTCAAGTTAGCTGCTTTACGTTTCTGACTTTGAAGGAAGTCAGGTGCCCATTCACAGCTGGGTGGACTGGAGGTGGCATGCTTAAAGATCCTCTCATGCAAGATTTGCAGCCATGCAAATTCGTGTTGACAGATTGGAAGTGAGTACTCTACCTCTATGCCAACCAGGCCTGAAATACTCCATGAATGTTTCATTAACACTGTTATTACTGAACCAGTCGACATGGTGTAGTGGTTGGCGCAACAGACTACCGACTGGAAGGTTGTGGGTTCGAATCCCCATCAGTTCCTGCAATAATATTGAGGGATTTTTTTAGCTCTAACCAGCTACTACCCAGAGTTTGGCATGCTGTGGGCTCATTGGGAAGACTGGGAGCACAGAGCCAAGTCTCATCCACTTCACGCATGCATCAATGAAGGTGTTGCTCAAATCTTCTGACCGGCACCGCAGGTGTCTCATCTTTCAGGCCTGGTTACGCCAGGATATATGATGATAGTAAGCGTAGAGTCAGCCCTGTCACATAGTCTCAATCCTAGATGGAACGCCATAGCATCGTGATTATCATCCTCAGCAACATCATTACCATCACACTGTAAAAACTATTCCAGCTTCTATGGCCATTAAGGTGGCAGAGAAAATGGGAAGGAAAAAAACATAGGTGACCACAAAGGTAACCTCCCTAAGTGCAATGATCCTAAAAAAATAAATTGTTATAATTATCATGGTTATTATCATTATGTTACCTCAGTGGCTCTCCACTTGCTGCCAGATCCCACCACAGCCAGGATGACAGGCAGTTTGAGGGTGTTGGCCACAAAACGGAACTCCACCACACAGTTACTGGAGGCAGCGTACTCGTCCGACACACATACCAACACCACTTTCGCATTCACCAAACCCTCCCCTATGTCCTCAAAAAGTCCATGCTGAAACACACAATCATTGTTATCTACACTGTTTCCACACAAAAATTCAAAAACCCAAAGCATAAAGATGAGAAATGAACAACTGTAGAGTTGCTTGCCTACATATGAAAAGAAAATACTTTTGTATATATTACGAGGGTGAGCCCCATTGTGAATGAAAGCCCAGCAGGTGTGTTGCTGCCATCCAAACTCCCTGAAAGCAGAATACAGTTCCATACAGAACTTGCAAAGACCTACAAAATCTGGTAAACATAATAAAGGGCTGGGGTTAAACAGCAAGAAGACTGAAGTCATGGTAATCAGTGAAAAAACAAGAAATCCCCTTATGCAACACAGAACTTGCAAAGACCTACAAAATCTTGTGAATATGAAAGGAATAGAAAGCAAAAATAAAGGCTGGAGCTAAATAGCAAGAAGACTTAAGTCATGGTAATCAGTAAAACAACAATAAATCCCCTCATACAACATAACAGCAAATGGCATAACATGGAGACAGGTTGATAAGTTTAAGTATCTGGGAATGGTCATCTCACCAGACAGCAGATGCACATCAGAAATAACCAGCAGAATCGGCCATGCTAAAACAGCATTCACGAAGATGAAAAGCGTTTTTTCCAACAAATGTCTATCAATTAACCTCAGGAAGAGAGTTCTTGAGCGTTATATAGAACCATTACTTTTGTACAGTTATGAGGTGTGGACAGTCAACACGCAAAGTCAGAACAAAATTGAGGCAACTGAAATGTGGTTTCTGAGAAGAATGTTGAGAGTTCCATGGACAGCAAAAAACAACAACAAATAAACAAACAAACGAGACAATCTTGAAGGAGGCAGACACAAGAAGATCATTAATAGAGAAGAGTAGGAAAAGATGAGCAACATTTACAGAACATTTTATGGTCACAACAGGAAAGCGAACACCAGGTATACCCAGGGAGAAACTACTGGATGGGCTTGCAGGGTGGCTGAGGACAGAGAGAGTGGGAGATGTACTTGCAGCAACAAGGGAAAGATTCATATGGAGGGCCATGATCACCAACGCCACGCACAGGGCACACGGTGATGATGATGGTGATAGAACTTGCCTGCATGACAGGTCTCATGTTGTATGAATCCATGATACAACAAGCAAGCAATATCCATCAACAATCACAACTTCAAAACAAGCAAACAAAAACTGGTAAGTCAAAGTGAAACCAAAACTAATTGCAGACTAAGCCAAGGGAAGTAATTATAAGACAGCAAGATAAAAATTCCCTCCCCTATGATTGCTAGGATTTATTGTACACTTTTTGCACAAGACATTCTGAATTACTTTGGAGCTATACATATATAATAAGTTAAAAAAAAAAAAACATTAAAAATTTCAAAATGGTCCATTGAGATCAAACACTGGGCTATGTCACTGAAAGAACACACACACACACACACACACACACACACACACACACACACACACACACACACACACACACACACACACATGCACACGCACACGCACACGCACACACACAAACACACTGACATACACAGGAATATACACACAAGTGTACACATGCACTGAAATACATGGTAATAAAAATCTCAGGCATGATACCACAGTTGTAAAAGATTTGCAATATTTTACACTTAAAGGCAATACATCATGCACATCACATCATGCTGAAAACAAAAACAAACAAAAAAACAGCAAGAAAAGAGAGAAAAAAGAAAGAAAGAAAAGAAAGAACAGAATTAAAAGAAACCAATGAACAACATGTAAAGCACTTTAAAACAAGACTAAAAACAAAAACAAAACACCAGCAGCCCCCCACCAAAAAAAGACCCCCGTCCCCCCCAAAAAATAGCAAAATCTGAAGCAAAAATAACTTACCACTCCAACACGCTCTATGTCAATCCAGCAGTTGATGCCCTTCTTGGCCAAGTAA
>JAPXFY010000016.1:50565249-50582749 GCA_030674185.1 Monoplex corrugatus
AAGAAGAGGCATTCAGGATTTTGGTTTGGAAATAGCTTGTTTTTGCAGATGCAATGAGGGTGGATACTTTTGTTTTAGCGGCTTGGAAAAGTTGCCTATGTACAGTGAGTTTGGATTGCGCCAGCGGCGCTCTGCTCTGCGGCGGGCACGTTTTGCACAGGCAATCTCATGAGTGAGCCAGGGGGTAGGGGGGCGGTCAGGTAAAAGACGGGTTGTGGCTGGAGCACGAGTGTCCAGAAGATGGTGGAGAGTAGTATAGAATTCATCGGCAAGGTTATGTGACTTTTCAGAAAGGAGACGGGAGGCATCAGATGAAAATGTGGAGAGGTCGATAGATTTGAGATTGCGTCGAGTCACTGTGCGCGTGGTACGGGAAGGAGGAAAAATGTCAAGAGAACAGAGAATTGCAGAATGGTCAGATGGAAGGGCTGAAGTTAGACGGGTAGAAAGAACTAAGCAGTTGTCAGTAGCTGAATTGTGGTGATCACGAGAAATGATCCAGTCAAGAATGTGACCTTTTTGATGGGTTGGTTCAGAAATGTGTTGAGTCATATTGTGATTGGACAGAAAGTTGATGATATGTCTTGTGTCATAACGGTGAGTGTTGTCAAAGTGGACATTGATGTCACCTAGAATGATGAGATTTCCAGGTTAGAGGCAGTAGTGGTCGAGCAGTTGGTCAAAGTCAGAGAGAAACGTGGATGTGGTGAGTTTGTTGGCAGAGCTAGGTGGAGGTCGATAGACACAGGAGAAGGTGATGGGGTGAGGGGTGGATTGGAAGGATACTTCAACGTGCTCGAAAGAAGGATGGGAGAAAGGCAGAGACTGCGAGAAAGATAGGCGGGAATGGAGTGAGTCGTTGTAGAGGATGGCGATACCGCCACCTCGAGATGAGCGATGGAAAGAAGCAAGCCTGTAACCACTCGGAGTGAGGCTAGCATGTATAGGTTCATGACCAAGGGGGTTAAGCCATGTCTCTGTGATAAAAGCAATGTCAACATGCTCATCTGCGATAAAGTCAGCAATGACTTCGGCTTTGCCATCCTTGCATGTTGACTGAGCGTTAAAAAGGCATAGTTTTAATTTATCACAGTCATATGGCGGTGGCCGAGGTGGCGACGAAGGCGGCACCGACAGGACAAAAGACGAAGGCGACACCAGCGGGGCAGAAGACGAAGGCAGCAACGACGGAACAGAAGAAGAAGACAAAGGCAGCATCAGCGGGACAGAAGACAAGGGCAGCGCCAGCGGGACAGAAGACGAAGGTGGCACCGGCGGGACAGAAGGTGAAGGCGGCACCGGCAGGACAGAAGATGAAGGCGGCACCAGCGGGACAGAAGGTGAAGGCGGTACTATCAGGATAGAAGGCGAAGGTGAAGATGGCAGAGGAGGAGACGAAGTTTGCAGCAGCGAGGTCGAAGGCAGGGGCAGTGGAGGAGATGAAGAAGCAGAAGAAGAAAAGTGGCGTCGGGCTGGCACAGCAGGAGGCAGGTTGTGCCAAAGACAGTGGAGACGTCCATCACGACAGGATCGCACAGTGCGGGGCTTGCTACACAGCCCCAATGTACGTATGCGCTGGTAGACGCCTCCACCGAGGTAGCATTTGCTGTGTTTAAAAAGTGTCAGTCCAATTTGTTTAAGAAAGGACGGATCCATAATTGAGAGCCAGTCAGGAGAGGATGATGTTTGCAGGTTGGTGTGTGGGTTGGTCAGTTCACAACAATTGAATCAGAGAACAATGAAGGTTTGGGAGCTGTAGCGTTGGGCGAACACAGTAGGCTAAAATGTTAACATATAGTTCACAGATTAAATGTCCGACCTGAGCGGCAGAATTAAAATGACGAAAAGTAGGCATACAAAACTCCAAAATCAGATTATCTGGTAAAATATTCAAAATTTAAAAAAAATATTTACATCATCATTTGTCGGGACCCAAGAGGAATAAACTGATATAAAATTCAATGCACAAAATAAAATAGAACCATGATAAAATCACTGTAAAATACCACACACACTTTTGCTGCCTGCTGGTGCGACATCTACTCTTCACAATTTTCAACTGCCGTGGGATCTTTAGCATGCGCAATCAGAAGGCGCATGGGTCCGACTCGTTTGTCGTCCCCTTGCAAAGGACTAGACATTCACTTTGATTTTCCAGTCAAACTGAGGAGAAAAGTCAAGGCCTTTATGGGAAGTGAACCCTGGAACCTTGAATTTGGTTATTGGCAGGCAAACCTTTGAACTATTCTGCCACTCTTCTCCCTGAATTTGTTGGGACTGAGGCATACTTGTGTACTGTGGGTGAGTGACTTTTCGAAATTCTAAATATTCATTGGACAAACTCAGCTCTCTCTCTCTCTCTCTCTCTCTCTCTCTCTCTCTCTCTCTCTCTCTCTCTCTTTCTCTCTCTCTCTCTCTCTCTCTCTCTCTCTCTCTCTCTCTCTCTCTCTCTCTCTTTTCCTTTCTCTCAAGCTATGTCTGCAAGGAAAACATTTTGTAAGACATGACTTCCCATGAGTCTAAATGTACAGTAGATCTCTCTCTCTCTCTCTCACCCACACACGCACACACACACACACACACACACACACACACACACACACACACACACACACACATGCACACACACACACACACACACACACACACACACCTCTTGTAGCCAAGTTGCTCCAAGTCAGTCAATACTTTGGCGGGAGTAATGGCTCCTGGCTTCTCTTCCTTTTCATCTTTCTTGCAGAAGGACACAAAGATGTCTGCAGAAGAAAATGATGATGACATACAATGAACAGAATACATAAACCTGGACTGGATTGGATTTCACTTTTTTTTCTTTCTGTTATAGCAGAATTTTTCTTTAGTAAATGTGGATCACTCCCTTGGGGAACGCATGTTGCCACAGTATCGCGCTATATGTTTTCTCTCTCTTTTTTTCATGCATGATTTTTTTTCTACTTTTTTCGCAGCATACATACATATATATTTTTGGTTAACCTCTGAAATTGGATTTTTCCATCGAATTTTGCCAGAGAACATTTTTGTCGCTATGGCATCGTTTACATGCATGCAGCACAAGGAACTGCTATCATCTCACCTGAAAGACTAACACCAAGATTACCACTCAGGATCTACTGGAAGGGGGAGGAAATTCCTGTCTGACCAGGAATCAAACCAGAACCACTTGTCTCCCAGGCTGGTGCTCTAACCAACTGGGCCACAACTCCTTATCAACTAAGATGCTAAGTAGCGATATTCATACCACTTCTGTGCCAGTGTTCCAAAGGCGGTGTTACAGAACTCGGATGATTCCATATACACACCACCTTCTCCTGACAGACACATACATAGACTAAGGAAGAAAGAAACCAATATGTTTATTTTCCATCTTATGTGTTCATGTGTCTTTTCAAATTCATTGATGACAATAACATTTTGGTGTTCTTGACGAAATACATTAATAAAGTTTATAATTATTCTAAATCTAAAACAAGTGAAACTGCCCACATTCAAGCAAACAGGAACAAAAAAAACACGAAAAAAAAAAGAATCAGAATGCATATCTAATACAACAAGACAAGACAGGTGCCAATTTTCAGCCAACTGGTCTTTGTCAAGCATGAATGTAAGATCACAAACACACACCAAATACAAAAGTTAGGAGAAAAAGACAAACTTCCCTGCTGCTTAGTCCAGTGGGAGAAGAGGACTAAAAAAAATCCTCTTCTTCCGAAAATTTGCACCTGTCTTGTCTTGTTGTATTAAATATGTGTTCTGATTCTATTTTCATTGTGATTATTTTGCCTGGATCCTGAAAGATTGCCCTCAAGTCAGCTGCAATTAATTGTAAGCATTTTCTCTCAGAATGCTTGCAAAAACAAAACAACAACAACAGCAACAAAAACAGTACGAGATTTAAAGTTATCAACCAAAGAAATTAAAAAAACAAAATTTTGCTGATAAAAATCCACAGAACAGCTAAGACCAAGAAGAAAAAAATGAGAGGGAGGGGAGGGGGAGAGAAATGGAGAACAAAAACATAACACAAAAGAAAGAGATATATAGTGAAAATGAAACAACTAAAAAGTGAAAACTAAAACAATTTATGGTAAAAGTCAAAATAAGACTAGGACAACATTTCTTCATGCCATGTCTTCTATTAACCCTTTGACTCCCCCACCCTGTCTACCAACACTCTGCATTGTCACCCATGCTGGCAAAGCAAAATCTTAACCCTTTAACTCCCTCAGCCTATCCACCAGCTTCCTGCAGGAAGCTGGTGGATGGGGTCAGGGAATCAAAAGGTTAAGTTTTTGCATTTGCCAGATAGGGTTCAAGAGTAAAAGGATTAACATGCACACATAGACAATGGTGGATTTCACTAATAAGAAGAGAATAAGACCAAATACTAATTGTTCCTCATACCTGCTGCCAAATCTTGCTGCAGTTCTTTCAGACCTCGTACAGCCTGAACAAGGTGAAGGTCAAAGTCGGTGGTGCCTTCAGGTGGCATGCATGCTGCACAGACATAACAATTATCATCCCCACCACCTTTATTTAATTGTCACAGCTTTTTGACTTTTACACTTTTTTTCCGAATTAGTTTTTGACAAGAGTCAAAACAAAAAAGCAGAAATGTCAAAGCATACCTGTAATGGCACTGACAGATTTAACCATTACATTTATTCACAATATCCTCATTCTAAACACTTTATTGTTGCTGCCATTTTTGTTCAAAGCAAAGCCGACTGCATTGAGCCATATTAGGGCTATAACCGTTTCAAAACATACACAATACTTCAACAGGAAAAAAAAAGGAAAAGAAAATTAAGTACATTTATCAATGCATTGATGCACATAATCTGAACACTGTAGGTTAGCAACAGAGATAGAGAAGATACAAAACTACAAGGTTTTGCACCTTAACAGTCGAAAAAGATTTGATGAAGAGAAATATGGACTAGTTATTTTGCAACATGACTTACTTACGACTGAATTCAGCAGGAACCATATTCACATACGCAAGAAAGTTGATTATTTTCTTTCTTTGACTTTTTCGCATTTTCACAGCATTTACATAATTAATATTCTTATTCTATTTCCTTTCTTTTTCTCTTTGTTCTGCCCTATCTTCTATGTCACTCCTGTGTTGATACCTCTATGCCACTCATTTCAGCGCTCGAGCATACCTCCAAACTGAGGTCACCTTGACACCAGGGCATAAAGGGTCACAGAATATAGAACAAGTTTTAACAACGTTTACGATGATGAGAATGGGGATGATCGTGATAGTCCTAAGGAGTTTCATTTTGGACTGAGACTATGTAACACAGCTTTACTCTAGGTTTATGTTCATAACATGACCTGGCGTCGACCAGACTAGACAGATTCAGACCTGCGGTGTTCATCATCTCATCTCTGTCCCTCGTCGGGATCGGCGGTTGAAGCCACGCTCGACGTCACAAGTTTTCTTCAGATCACACAATTAAGACATCTGTGGGCAACATCCTGGATCTCCAGACCACAGACTTCAGCGATGTTGTTGAAATAGGAGGTGTGCGTTCCTCCCTTTCTTCTCCTCGCCCCAACTTTCCCCTGCGGGACCGTTGACCTACAGTATTGGTCAGGAGATTTTGAGCAACACTCTGAATGGTGCATCTAAAAGTGGATAAGATTCAACTGTGTGGTCTCTTGTCTTCCCAATGAGCTAACAGTACAATCAACTCAGTGTAGGAGCCGCTGGTAGCTGAAAAATCCAACAGTAATTTTAGGGGGTTTCAAACCCACAACTCCCTGTCAGAAATGTATTAAGCCATACTTGACTTGTGAGTGGCCTGGAGGAAGATGGTGGTGTCAAAATGTGCAGCGGCCAACACCAAACCCAGTGACACCGACAGGTGAGAGAGGTAAGACTTGACTTGTCTCTCTGGCAATGTCTCGCGGTTTGTCATCTTCCCATCTTGCCATTCAGTTTGTAAACAAGATAACTGATGGCTGGGTCTAAATAGGTCATGCAATACATGAACAGCCCTCTTTGCTTGATGAGACAGCTGTCGGGTGGGGTCAGGAGCTTGGAAGGAGATTGTCTGGAGGGTGGCAGGGCACAAGTGATCTGGGTCCCATCCACATCTTCGTGGTGTTTCTTGTTAACTTACTGTGTTGATTTGTCTCTCATCACAAGTTTTTGGTTCCTTATCATCATCATTTAAAGTATAAACAAAATACATAACAGAGAAGACACTGACTACCAGTCCGAACCTTGTAAATCAACAATGGAGATGGTGTGAAAATACTTGAGACATTGCAGGAAGGGAGCCTTCAGTTCTGCTGCTCGCCGCACAGTGGACGCTGAGAACATGTGTGGGCCCTTCAGGTACTGCACACAATTAAACGTCAATTTTACCATTTGTGACCGCACAGAAAAGAAGTGATAAAATGCTTTATGATATTTTAACCAAACTTTTTAGACATTTTATGAAAATTGTAACCAAACTCTCTCTCTCTCTCGTTTATCATTAGAGGCAAGGGAAAACAGAAAGTCACAGATGATGAAACTACACTGCTATATCATGTACAGACTGTGTGTGCGTGTGTGTGTGTGCATGTGTGCGTGTGTGCGTGTGTGTGTGCATGCGTGCATGCATGCCTGCCTTAGTGCATGCGTGTGTGGGTGGGGGTGTGTGGGTGTGTGTGTTGGGGGATGTGTGCGTGTGTGGGAGTGTGCGCCTGCATGTGTATGTGAGCATGTGTGCATGCATATGTGTGTGTGTGCATGTGTGTGTGAGTGCATGTGTGTGCACATGTGTGTATGCATATGCGTGTGTGTGTGTGTGTGGTGTGCACATGTGTAACAAAACTAGGGAAACAGCAACAACACACAAACACAGACGAAGGCATAAACACAAGTCGAGACAAACAAAAGTGACACACAAAACAGAAACACAATCTCACCAGTCTCAGATATTCAAGAATGTGGTGTTGTTCACAAACAGCAACTCCCACGTACACTCAAATACTTAAAGAGGACTTTTAATCCATCTGGTTGTTATTTTGTTTCTTTCTTTCTTTCTTCCATTGCCCCTCCAAGAAGGTAGTCATATTCTATTTTCAGGGACATGTATACTGGGTGTTTTCTTGGGATTCCATAAGTCACCAAACACTGAAATGGCTTACAGGATCTTTAACCCTTTGACTCCTGTGCCCTATCCACCAACTGCAAAAGCTTAACCCTTTGATTCCCTCACCCTATCCCCCAGCTTCCTGCAGGAAATCAAAGGGTTAAGTTTTTGCCTTGCTAGCATAGTTGACAATGCATGATACTGGTGGACAGAGTGCAGAGGTCAAACGGTTAATATGCATACCTGATGTTCTGTGTGTGTGTTCCTATGGATGTGGTTAACAGACTAGCAGCTCTGAACATATGCTGATCTGGGAGATCAGAAAAATCTCCACTATTCATCCACTAGACAATATCCAAGAAGGTCTGAACCCTGAGGTTCCAACTGGAGGAACAATGTCAGAACTACCTAATTATGGAATGAGATAGTGATATATGAACTAAACCAATAGACAATAAAACAAAACTGTACAAAAATTGGATAAAACTAAACCTTGTTTACATATAAAACAGATGAATGCACACTCACACACACTCTTACACACACACACAAAAACACACAACACACACTACACACAACACACACACACACATTAATCACACACACAAAAACACACAACACACATACACACACACACACACACACACACACACACACACACACACACACACACACACACACACAACTCTCTCTCTCTCTCTCTCTTTCTCTGTGTCTCACACACACACACACACTCTCTCTCTCTCTCTTTCTCTGTCTGTCTCTCTCTCTCAATTACACACACATATTCTCATAAACACACATACATAAACACTCACACCCACATGTGCAGGTGTGTGTACACACACACACACACACACCACACACACACACACACACACACACACCACACACACACACACACACACACATACATACATACATACACAAACACACACAAGCAGCAACTCCCATGTACAATTGGAGTAGTGTGTGTTGTGTGTAAGAGTGTGTGTGAGTGTGCATTCATCTGTTTTATATGAATTTTTTGTTAGCCTGTCAAAACGTCCTATAGCGTATTACCTTTAAAATGTTATTTCACTTGTTCACTGTT
The DNA here is from genome assembly GCA_030674185.1 of Monoplex corrugatus. Classification (NCBI taxonomy): domain Eukaryota; kingdom Metazoa; phylum Mollusca; class Gastropoda; order Littorinimorpha; family Ranellidae; genus Monoplex; species Monoplex corrugatus. Next base: position 50,573,458 of record JAPXFY010000016.1, read on the forward strand.
ATGGTTAGCCAATTCTTAGTTTTATTTTTATACATTTTTTCTAGATATTTATTAATTTTGTTTGTTAGTTTGTTTACATCGTTAATTATGGTAACGTGTTAGTTTTACCTTCCCTTCCTCGAAACAGTTGTTTTCTGGATCATCTTTTCTCAATCCAAAATGGACAATTTTCAAATATCCTCTTCACTCCTCCTCTATCACCACCACCACCACCACCCCCTTTTTTGTGTCTAAAATCACTTTAGTGAACAGACATTAAATCAAAGACCACCACCACACAGACACACACACACACACACACACACACACACACACACACAACACACACACACACACACAACAATACACACACACACACACACAATACATACACACACAACACACACACACACACACACACACACACACACACATACACACACACACACACACACACTACTCACCAGCCTCAGACACTCCGGACAAGGAATGAGATAGTCATAGGTGACCCCTTGGAAAGACTCCAGGATCAGTCCTTCAAACACCTCATGCACAAGGAACAGGACGTTCTCTGGCCGTGGGCCCTGGGCTCGAACCACTAACTCTGAGTCTCTGCCAAAAGACAGTACGTCAGCATACACTGAAGTTTCTTGTCATCAGTTTTTGAACAAGGCACTAGAGCACCCGGCTCATTTCCTCATTAAACACTAAACAGAGATACAAAATGAGGTAATTTGTATTATTACTATTATTAGGTACCGGCAGGCACATCATTTTGCTGACATCATTGTGAACAAATTGACGATTTTGGTGTTTTTTATCAAACACATATTCAGCTGTCACATTGTTACTTCTTTAACCCTTTGACTCCCACACCTTGTCCACTAGCATCCTGCATTGTCAACCATGCTGGAAAAGCAAAAACTTAACCCTTTAATTCCCTCATTCTATCCACCAGCTTCCTGCAGGAAGCTGGTGGATAGGGTTAGGGAATTCAATTTAAGTTTTTGCAGTTGGTGGATAGGGTGCGGGAGTCAAAGGGTTAAACCATTATGACAAACATAAAGATTGATTTCTCTTCTTTCAATCAAGTGTTTTTGCGTGTTACATTAAAGGTGTCATCTTAAAACGTCATTATCTCAGGAAAGAAAAGAGATAGAATGTTACTTTTTTTTTTTCATTTTGTTTCTATTAAAAAGTTCTATACGAACAGTATGAAGACTAAGCTCTTCATGTTTATCCTAATTTTGCCTGCCGGTACCTACTATTATTGATGTTTAAAGGCCAGTGACTACGCAGAATCATATCAGGATAACAACCATCTCAGACTGAGCATTCCCAGATATTTAATGACCGTTCCCAGATATTTAATGACCATTCCCAGATATTTAAACTTATCAACCTGTCTCAAAATTGTGCCATTTGCAGACAGCGAAATACACACAACAAACTGATCCTGTTCAGGGCTGGTAAGGTAAAGCAAAATGGTACAGAAGCGGCCACCACACCTGAAAAACTAGACAGAGAAAACGTGATCTCTGCGCGTGTAATAGTTGAAATACAGATGACAACTAACATAAAATGGACTCTGGTAAGGATCAAAGTCATTTTATAAAATGTGTACTTCTTCAAGGGATGTCTTCAAAGCATGTGTATCAATACAAGTTGATTCAGCATTAGCACAAATGAAATATCATCATCATCAGGTGCCTTGCCGCATGGCGTTGGTGATTGTGGACTTCCATCTGTCTCTATCTCTTGTTGCCCCAAGCATCTCTTCCACCCTCCTTGTCTTCAGCCATTCTGCAAGTCCGTCTAGCATCTTCTCTCTGGGTCTACCAGGTGCTCTCCTTCCCTCCAGCTTTCCCTCCAGTAGTCACTGGCCTTTAAACATCAATAATAGTAATGAAATACATGCAACAAAAACAGGCTCTGACAAACTATACAATACTCGCCACAAATACTGGAGCTACAAAATAATCAACATTTAACAAAAGTCACACAACAAAACGTTGCGCTTATTTTGTCTATCTAACTGTGCTTACCTCGTCTGTCTAACCAGACACAGATGGCCATTTTTACGAAGGTAGGAACCTCGTTTCCAGTCAAAGAACTGTCACTGAACTCATGAAGACGTACCTGGTAAATAAACATTTGTGTCTGTAAACTGGTTCCCTGGCAACTTACAAACGTGGAAATGTTTTGGCAGTTTGCTGTAGTTGTTGTTGTTGTTGTTGCTGTTGCTGTTGTTGTTTGGAATGTGTGTGTTCTTCTTTTTTTGTTTATTTTTTCCTTGCTTCTTTGTCTAATGAGAATGATTGCACACACATATGTTCCGTAGTTATGAAAGATTTAACTGGGCTGAACAGATCAGACTGCAAAAAATACCCTCAGAAAAACAGGTTTCATTCTGTTGGGGTCTGGATTCTACTTTTCAGTAAGTGGCACCATTCTGATGTGAGTAAATTTTTCAAAGAGCACTGCAGTCTGACACCATTAGTTTTTTTTGTTTTTTTTATTAATAAGTACGCTACTTTGGCACCATCAGGGATACACACTAAAGGTCTCTTCTACACCTATATCGGCTTCTTTCCCTACCACTGATTTAAATGTTACAGTCAACAACAATGTAAAAATGCCATTTGATTTAACATTTTACAAAAAATGATTCCACATTCACTGAATAATTGGGATACATGTCCCTTTGCACTGTGTGTCATAATGCTGAGTGCATGTTGCATGCCAACCTAACTTGTCCATATCAATCAACTTACTGCAACAGTTCACTACACCTTGGAATTAACCTACCAATGATACTATCAGATATTTGCTGTAATCATGATGATGATGATGATGATGATGATGATATGATGATGATGATGTGACCTATGATGATGACTGGTGATGATGATGATGATGATAGATGACCTATGATGATGATTGTGCAAGTTCATGTCAGTCTTGGAACAGAACCTGATTTACCTGCCCTCTGTTGAAGAGTCCAGCAGGGAGATAATCAAACTTGTAGGTCATTTTGGTCTCCCATATCCCGCTGCCCTTTTCTGCTTCTGGCCACTCAAACTGCACACAGATACATTCTGTTATTTGACGGCAACAGTAAATCATGATGAGTGTGACACTGTGACCTTGTTTTTATAGGCATTACTGTTGACATTGAAAAAGCATAACAAATATCCTCAGCCTGTGTCTTATATAGCAAAAACAAGCATAATCAAGCCATTCAAAATCATCTGCCTCTTTAGAAGTTAAATCATACAGAAAATCCACATTTTGTACTTCTCAAGATCACTTGACCTTGCAGAAGCTTCGGCTGAAATAAGAAAATGGAAGACTATCACTCAGTGAAAACAGATTTTCATTATTATCAGAAATTCCTGAGAAAAAGCTGTTCACATAACTTTCTCAAAAGATGGCTGATCCTGGGCATGCATCCACACACACAGACACACACACAGACATACAAACATACACACACACACACACACACACACACACACACACACACACACACACACACACACACACACACACCTGGGGAATAAAACATAAAAAATCTGCTCCACATGATTTGCTCAAGTGAAGGCCACTGGTGGAGAAAACTGAAACAGATTCTATGAGTATCTTTTGTTTCATCAACTTTTAGCATACAATCAGGTAGGCCTACCCATCTATAATAATCCTAACCAACAACAGATTTTCTGATCCTGCCTCCCAGACACCCTATACTGTATTTGGCTTATGACTGATGTATCGTGAACCATCTGAACATCTGAACAAAAATCTCAATCTCAATCTGAAAGATTTCTGAGCTTCTCTATTAAATAGCAATGATAGGAAATTTGTTTCTTACTATGTCTCACTGATGAATAGCCTGCAGCCCTTGGCTTCTCTGCCATGTATTAATACTCGTCCACCTAGTGTGGAAACTGCAAATCTATAGGCATACAGCACATGTCCTGTAAATTCCTCTTTTCCAGCAGCCATTTTTTTCCTATTCAAGCTATTTTTTCTCATTTTTGTTTGTTTTTGTGGATGAATATTGTTACAAGGCAGGCAAGTGGTGCAATGCGAGCTATTGCATCTGTTAGACACAGTATACAGTATGTGTAATCAAATATGTTGTTTGCTGATACAATTGTGATCTTAAAATTTCCATAATTTATTTCATTGTTTTACAAATTCCTGACTACCTTCAGGGCTCAATGGTTGGAAATTTGAACAATGCTGAACGATCAAACAACAAAATTATTGATTTCAGGAAAACAAGGGAAATTTCACCTCAAAGACATTTCTAATAAGAAACACATATTTTTCCCCTAAAATAGAACGCACGAGTTACTTATTTCCTAGCTTTCAGGGGCTTAAAATATTATGATTTTAAGAATCACTGAACCATGGGAGGTAACTGTAATCAAGATCTTTTGAGTAGAAAAGGTGTCTGCTATGTGTCTTTACTGGCTCAATTTGTAGCGCATGGCTACACTGAATGCATGAATGTACCACAACCAAAACAGATCCTTTCTGTACTGCTGTTAGATAACAACTAAACAAAACATTCCTTTCCTACTCCTTGATCTCCCACCCCATGATTCAGTGTCCAAAGCCCCAAACCACCCTACACCCAACCCCAGTCTAAATGATGGGCTTCCCAAGATTGTCATAATCACCTCTGGCTCTTTCTCTGTTAGCAGACATGGCACCAAGTTGACCTTTTCATCCTTCAAAGGAAAGGTCAGGTCATACTCTTCTGTCAAACGCAGGAGCCAGGAATGAAGGGCTGCTGGGTAATCTTTCCACACCAGTCCAATATCCTCATGACGCAGTCGCCCCTCCTGTGGACAAAATCATGTAATCCCTTCTTTACCATAGCTTAAACTTGACTTAAAACATATAATACAAAACACTGCATCGATCCATCAAAGTGTTTGCATAATACAAAAAACTGCACTGATCCATCAAAATGTTTGCATAATATAAAAAACTGCGTCGCTCCATCAAAGTGTTTGCATAATACAAAAAACTGCGCTGATCCATCAAAGTGTTTGCAATATGAAAAAAAATGCATTGATCTATCAAAGTGTTTGCATAATACAAAAAAACTGCACTGATCCATCAAAGCATTTGCATAATACACAAAAACTGCATTGATCCATCAAAGTATTTACATACCTCTAAACCCATAGAGACAAACCAATTAGCCTCTATGCCTGGTTGGGCTATCAACTAGATGGATTTTTTAGAAATGCTTTTTCTCCTTACTAAGAAAGTTCTTTTCTTTCTGTGACACATACAAGAAATTCAAAATTTACAACTGTATATAACTGAATAATTGACTGACTGACTGATTGGTTGATTGACTGACCCTTATTTTCAAACAGTAAAAGCAATAAAACAATACAACAATGTTTGGTCAATTTTCCATGTCTGCCATAAAAACTGTGGAAACATGTGGAAACAAAATGAATTCTTTTTCACATTATGTTAATGATGGTGGTCAAAAAGGTAAAAGATTATCCTATAACCCTGAGGTCATAGGGGTGTGTGCTGGTTCAGACCTCAACTTTTCTTGGAGTTAACTTTATGGGGCCAATGCCCATCTCTTCTCCTTTGCTAATTTACCTTCCCCAACCCTAAACAGGGTCAGATGTTCATTTATAGCTGGGTGAACTGGAAGCTGCATGCACAAGTCAGACTCCAACCCATGCATGGTCATGGCAATGACAAAACTGAATTCCCCGATCTGTTTGACACTCAGTTGACACACATGTTAGAATCTGTCATGCGACGACAAAACTGAATCCCTAACCTACTTGACACTCAAGGATGAGTTGGACTGACACACACATTAATACAGCTATTGCTTGAATCAGCCTGAGCATCCAAAATGGAGAAATTATATCCATAAGATTAGGTTTCAAAGGTTTTTTAACCAAAAAAAATTATGATCCAAAGAAGGAAAACAAATTCAGCAAAAAATACATTGAAACATGCATGGCTGTACTAGGCCACATTAAGATCTTGCACAGAAAAAGTGAGCTGGAGAACAGGCTATAACAACAACATAGTGGTCTCCTGAGACAAGTTTGTTTTTGATAGTGGCGACTGAAAAGAATTATTTCGGCGGTGCTTTCTCCAGCTATGTGCACACATAAGGAAGCACTGAAGCTTGGACCTTGAGGCCCAGGCAGGGCTACTTCTGATTCATCTTGGTATTAGCTGGTAAAACTGGCCAAGAGAGGGTGACCTACTGGCGCCATAATGCTCACAGCCCTACACAGTACAGTACATGAATCCAAAAGTGATACTGGTGGCAGTATGATGACCTCGAATCTGTGACTGACCTTGATAGCAGATCCCTTGACAGACACAACACAGGCCATGACATCAACAATCCACTGAGGGTTGATCACCACCTGGTCCTTCAGAAAGTCGTTGGTGAAGTGCTGCAGGGAACCCAGCTCATGCAGAAACTGTACCGCCTGCACCACCTGTGAGCCAGAATATACATACATATGTTGTATACATACATGGATATGTGGCATATGTGCATCTGTATGCCCACTCTCACATGTATACATGTGTATATGAACCAATATGCATGCACAGACACATACTTACAAATACACACACATATACTAATACATACACATATACAAAAATCAAAAACATATACAAAAATATGTACATATACATATAATTGCACATACACATATACACTCATTGTTTTATTATTGTTTTTGTTGCATAAAGCCCAGCCAACTGTGTACAGCCATATTAGGATATAACTGTTTCAAAGCGCATACAATACTTCAACAGGATAAAAAAAGAAAGGAAAAATAAGTAGCTTTTTTGTCACTGAGAGACAGGTTCAGCTAGGTAGCCATTAAATATATATATGTACTTACTTTCTCTTTCTTTTCTTTCTTTCTTTTTTTTTTTTTTTTTTTTGATATATATCAATGCAAGATGTTTCCCTTGAAAACATTATGATCTATAAGCCGAAAGAAATGTATAAGCCGAAAGAAATGTAAAACACTGTTAAATGATTTATCACGGATATTATTTCCCTTGAAAATACTATGATCTATGATTCAAAAGAAATGTAAAACACTGTTAATTAAATGATTTATCATGGATATTAGAAGACAACGCATCTTGCCATAAAGCAGAGAGGGTAACGCCAATCAGTATGTCACATCAGTGCCTCATCCTGCCTATCCTCCAGATGAGTCCTCAAGACTTTGATCTATTTCCCAAGTTGAAAGAAACCCAATGTGCTGTATGTTTCTACGACTTAGATGACTTGGAAGTGGAGGTAGTTAACCAGATACAACATAAAATAATGGTTGCCTTGCAACAGGTATTTCAGACCTTCCTAAGAGATGGACGGAATCGGTCGTGCATCGAAAGAAATATAAGAAAAGCACTCATCATTATCTTATTTGCTTTTATTTTCAGATATATTTGTCAGGATCTGTCTCCCGCTACCAGGATTTGATCTATAGAGGAAAGACAGAAAAAAAACAGACCTATCAGCACTAGCACCCCCTTTCATTAACTGAAATATGGAAATCACTGGACAAAACACATTTACACAAATTTTATTAAATCACAAACAACACAACATGACGCACCATATATAAATATCATAAACACAAATATCGCACCCTTCAAGGTAGCACCAAACGTCAACTAACATTTGCATCACACATTTCAAGTCCTCATGGAAAACAACCCCACGAAGCCCTTGGCAACATCAACAACCAACAAATAAGATCTATGTAAGCTTTGAGTAAAGACGTTAATAATATTTCTTCTACCAAGTAGACTATAGCAACCTGCAGAAAATGCTCTCAGCAGAACCAGCACGTAGCAGATTTAAGTCCACAGTGTCCTATGTGACCTTATCACCACCGTCAGTCACTCCAACAGAATCAAGCGCAGTTTTATTCACTGAAGTCTAACAGTGTTTATCCATCCAGCCCACACTTCAATCAGCCACAGTAGCCACTGTTCTTGTTGGGTGGCAGTAAAGTGCCGCCATAGGGATGCTGTGAATCTAAGAAATCTGCCAGATCACTCCACAGCCTCAGGCTCTTGACTCACAAACTTTTCACTTTCAGAAAAGTACACCGGATCACTACACAGCCTCAGGCTCCGACACACAAATTTTTCACTTTCAGCAAAGTCCGCCGGATCACCACACAGCCTCTGGCTCTGACGCACAAACTTTTCACTTTCAGCGAAGTCCGCCAGATCACCACACAGCCTCTGGCTCCAACGCCCAAACTTTTCATTTTCAGAGAAGACTGCCGGATCACCACATGACCACCAGCTCGGTTGCACAAAACTTCTCACTTTCAGAGAAGATGCCGTATCATCACACAACCCCTGACTCAGATGTACAAAGCTTACAGTCTCTCCCCCGCAGAGAACCTCCGTCCTCTGTGCCTGATGTCCTCCGTCTAATCTGTTATCCTCCCAAAACTTATTCCTCGTTGCCACAGCACCCAATCATTAGTTCCTTACGTAGTTTCACATAACTGCATCATTGCATCATGTATGTAACACGTAAAGCAAATCATGTTCTCGTTGCCATGGCACATAATCATTATTTTCTTACATATTTTCTCTAAGAAACGCAGCTCCCAAAACTTTGCCAAAATCACTACGTATGCAACACGTTTTCTCTTTCTCGTTAAATGTTCTTACCAAAACGTGCTTACAAATGCACATGGATATACGATTTTCATCTGGACTCCTGGCTCTATCCCTAGACTATTTTGCTCACCTCTTGAGAGATCTAAGATTAAGCTTACACACTTCTGATTTCAATCCTGAAGATCTAATCTGTCAACAGTATAGTGACGTTTAACTGGGACTCCTCCAAAACACTAGATCTAAATGGTAAATGACTTAATAGATATACATATACAGGAAGCTAGCCTGACATATATGGTTTATGAAATGGCGGGCGTGTCTACACTGTTTTCCATGGTTTACATATTTCTATACAAATTCACTTCCGTAAAACATACAAACAATTGTGATCAAAACATCAATGATCGATACATGCTTTTAAATTTGAGGGCTGTGACAATATTCTCACTATCGGATGACTCTCATACCACTCCAAACAAAATTTACCATTTAGCAATTTTGAATCCTTTTTACTTTTAGTTTCATATATTTGCAGGGGCCAGGAGACACCACATTAAGCAAGAGACAGACGGGGAGAGGGGAGGTGGAGAGAGACAGAGACAGACAGAAAGAGACAGAGACAGACAGAGAC
>JAPXFY010000016.1:50587749-50610249 GCA_030674185.1 Monoplex corrugatus
AGAATCATGTGCTTCAAGCCTGCCTTCATTTCTTCTTCAAACTGAATGGTGTGCTTCAAGCCTGGCTTCATTTCTTCTTCAAACTGAATGATGTGCTTCAAGCCTGGCTTCATTTCTTCTTCAAACTGAATCGTGTGCTTCAAGCCTGGCTTCATTTCTTCTTCAAACTGAATCGTGTGCTTCAAGCCTGGCTTCATTTTTTCTTCAAACTGAATCGTGTGCTTCAAGCCTGGCTTCGTTTCTTCTTCAAACTGAATTGTGTGCTTCAAGCCTGGCTTCGTTTCTTCTTCAAACTGAATCGTGTGCTTCAAGCCTGCCTTCATTTCCTCTTCAAACTGATTCATGTGCTTCAAGCCTGCCTTCATTTCCTCTTCAAACTGAATGGTGTGCTTCAAGCCTGGTTTCATTTCTTCTTCAAACTGAATGGTGTGCTTCAAGCCTGCCTTCATTTCCTCTTCAAACTGAATGGTGTGCTTCAAGCCTGCCTTCATTTCTTCTTCAAACTGAATCATGTGCTTCAAGCCTGGCTTCATTTCTTCTTCAAACTGAATGGTGTGCTTCAAGCCTGCCTTCATTTCTTCTTCAAACTGAATGGTGTGCTTCAAGCCTGCCTTCATTTCTTCTTCAAACTGAATGGTGTGCTTCAAGCCTGGCTTTCTTTCTTCTTCAAACTGAATGGTGTGCTTCAAGCCTGGCTTTCTTTCTTCTTCAAACTGAATGGTGTGCTTCAAGCCTGGCTTCATTTTTTCTTCAAACTGAATGGTGTGCTTCAAGCCTGCCTTCATTTCTTCTTCAAACTGAATGGTGTGCTTCAAGCCTGGCTTCATTTCTTCTTCAAACTGAATGGTGTGCTTCAAGCCTGGCTTCATTTCTTCTTCAAACTGAATGGTGTGCTTCAAGCATGGCTTTCTTTCTTCTTCAAACTGAATGGTGTGCTTCAAGCCTGGCTTCATTTCTTCTTCAAACAGAATCATGTGCTTCAAGCCTGGCTTCATTTCTTCTTCAAACTGAATGGTGTGCTTCAAGCCTGGCTTTCTTTCTTCTTCAAACTGAATGGTGTGCTTCAAGCCTGGCTTTCTTTCTTCTTCAAACTGAATGGTGTGCTTCAAGCCTGCCTTCATTTCTTCTTCAAACTGAATGGTGTGTTAGCTTTCTTTCTTCTTCAAACTGAATGGCGTGTTAGCTTTCTTTCTTCTTCAAACTGAATGGTGTGTTAGCTTTCTTTCTTCTTCAAACTGAATGGCGTGTTAGCTTTCTTTCTTCTTCAAACTGAATGGTGTGTTAGCTTTCTTTCTTCTTCAAACTAAATGGTGTGCTCCGAGCCTGGCTTTCTGTCTACTTAAAACCAAATGACGTGCTGCAAGCCTGGTTTTCAATCTGCTTCAAATCAAAAGGCCTACTGCAAGCCTGTTTTTTTTCCTACTTCAAACCGAATGGCCTGCCAGTGGCATGAAAACCAGCCAAGGACAGCCAGAGGAAACAGATCCAAATGCAACAGGTGATATATAACATCTAGGACACGTCAATGAAAAAAATGTTTTTTAACCCTTTGACTACCGCACCCTGCCCACTAGCATTCTGCATTGTCAGCCATGCAAGCAAAGCAAAAACTTAACCCTTTGATTCCCTCACCCTATCCACCAGCTTCTTGCAGGAAGCTGGTGGATAGAGTGAGGGGATCAAAGGGTTAAGTTTTGCAGGAAGCTGGTGGATAGGGTGAGGGGATCAAAGGGTTAAGTTTTTGCTGTTGGTGGATAGAGTGTTAAAAACCCAATTGTCGCCCACCTGAGTTTAGAGTTCACAATCTACACACAATCAGCATGGTTTTCTAACCAGTTAAGCTAATGGTCCACTAAACCTGTGGCCTATCTGAGGTTCAAACCCATTATCCCTGTATGTGAAATAAAACTAATCAAAGAAATGTGTCCCTGCCGTACCTGATGAGTGTTGTAGTAGACAGTCTGGCCGGCAAAGTCCCACACACTGAATGTCAGCGGACCGTCTTCAGTGTCCACCGTCCAGGGACAGATGTCAATGCCTGGTCATGTACAATTTGATTATCATCACTGTACTGCTGGTTTGGCATCATGTCAATGTCATTACTGTATCAGACTATTTAACTTAACTACTGCTGCTGCTGCTGCTGCTGCTGCTGCTGCTGCTGCTGTGCTACTACTACTACTGCTACTACTATTATTACTACTACTATTACTACTATTAACCATAATAATAATGATGATATTGTGGTTATCATCATCATCATTACTATTATCATTATTATTATTATTATTGTTATTATTATTATCATTATTATTATTATCATTATTATTATTTACTATTATCATCATTATTATTGTTATTATTACTACTACCTCACTGACCCTGATTAAAAAAAAAACCCACCTGGAAAAGAAGATGAAGGGTATGTACCTACCACTGATAATTTCACCCTATTTAACACCAGAGGGGTTAAAAAACAACAACCTGAAAACGATTGCATAAACATGACTAAGTACAAATCAGAAAACAGAAAAATAGATTAGAATGCATATTTACTATAACAAAACAAGACAGGCAGCATTTTCTCCTGCGCTATACACATCTGCCATTTTCTCCTGCAGGACACGATATTTGGGAAGTTGTTTTACTGTATTTTTGTGCTAAGTGCTGTGCAAAAATTTGTGCCTGTCTTGTTTTGTTGCATCAAATATACACTTTAATTCTATTTTAGTGCTTTTCTGGTTCGTACTTGCTTCAATGCTGGCAGTCACTTTGAGTCAGATTTCAGCATAACTAAATACGCTAAAACATTTATAAAAACTGGCCTCAATTACCCCCAAAATTGCTTCTGCGCCACTTAACACTGTAACTATTATATGGACGTGAAGCCTAGATAATCAATCAGCAAAGTCAGAACAAGACTGAGGCCACTGAAAAGTGGTTTCTAAGAAGGATGTTAAGAGTTCCATGGACATCAAAGAAAATAAATGAGTCAGTCTTGAAAGAAACAAACACAACAGGAACATTAATGCAGAAGATAAGGAAAAGACAAGCAACATTTATAGGACATTCTAAAAAGCAAGAGAAATTTGAGTATCTAGTCACAACAGGAAAACTAGATGGAAAAAGAGCACCAGGCAGATCTAGGGGAAAAATACTAGGCAGGCTTTCAGAGTGGGTGGGGACAATAAGAGTAGGAGATACACTTGCAGAGACAAAAAATAGATTCATATGGAGAGCCATGATCACCAGTGTCATTTGGCAAGGTATATGATGATGATGCTTCAGCACATCTCACTTCTTTACAGCCAAAACCGCAGTTACAACATTTACCTAATTATCAATTCTAATGAAATGTTGTGAGCTGGGATACGGTTGCCCAGGATCGAGTGGGGTGGAGAGCTGCTGTTCTCGCGGGAGCAAAGAGCTATGAAGAGGATAGAGTCGAGCGCTCTATAGAAGCTAGACAAAGACGCAAATGCCACAAGGAGGATGACTCCACAGTATGCTACTACTGCAGTTGTCAGAAACCGTGCCAATCGCGCACTGGTTGCCATGAGTGTCGCTGTGTTTTAAGATAACTAAATAATTTTCCACTGCCGACTGTCACCATCGACGAAAAAGGACACAGAGAAAGAAAGAGTAGAGAGAGAGAGAAGGCTTTATAGAACACACACAACTGAATGGAGTAGCAAGGCATGAAATGATAGGAAGAGATGACAGAAAGCAAAAGAGCAAGGGTGAAACAGTGAGACTAACAGAAAACACTAAATTTCTTGCACAGATTTTCCAAACCGTGAGGATACTATTTATATTGAAATGTAACCCATCCATCTCTATCTCTCGTTGCCTCTAGCATCTCCCCCACCCTCCTCATCCCCAGCCACTCTGCAAGTCCGTCCAGCGTTTTCTCCCTGGGTCTACCTGGCGCTCTCTTTCCCTCCAGCTTTCCCATTGTGACCAAGTGCTCCAAATCCCCCTTCCTCATAAAATGGCCTATAAATGTTGCCTGTCTTTTCCTAATCTTCCTTATGAGTGATCTACTTGTGTCTGCATCCATCAAGACTGTCTCGTTTGTTTTCTTTGCCGTCCATGGAACTCTCAACATTCTTCTTAGAAACCACATCTCGGCTGCCTCAATCTTGCTCTGGCTTTGCTTGCTGACTGTCCATGTCTCGCATCCGTACAACAGTATTGGTTCCATATAACATTCAAGGACTCTCTTTCTGATGTTAATTGATAGGCATTTGTTGGTAAGAATGCTTGTCATCTTCTTGAATGCTGTTTTGGCTTGGCCGATTCTGCCAGCTATTTCCGATGTGCATCTGCCGTCTGATGAAATGACAGTTCCCAGGTATTTGAACTTATTAACCTGTGTCAAGGTTGTGCCATTTGCTGTTATTTTGCATGAGGGGATTTCATGTTTTTTACTGATCACCATGACTTCAGTCTTCCTGCTGTTTAGTTCCAACCCTTTACCTTTGCTTTCTGTTTCTAGTATATTCACAAGGTTTTGTAGGTCCCTTTCATTTTCTACAATTAGCACGGTGTCATCTGCGTACCGAATGTTGTTTATCATTTTCCCTCAAACCTAAAATCTAATAATCAGATACCTTGGCCCTCTGACTCCTTCAATAAACTCATGGAAGTGTGTGCATAGGCTGAAGAAGCCAGTATGAGCTAGGATGCACAAATCAACTGGTAGAAATAACAAAAATACCACCCACCAATCCAGCACACACCTATACACATGCACATACACACACTCATACAAACATGCATAATACAAACGGTATATGCATACATACAGTCATATTCACATACACATACACATACACATCACATATACACATGCGCACGCACACGCACACGCACACGCACACACACACACACACACACACACACTCACACAACGATTTCTCTTCTTTTTAATTTAAAAAAAAGGGAAGAGGGAACAGGACAATGATCAGAAAGAACAAAACAGCTATTCACCATCAGTGATTTCCTCTCCAACAGCCATTTCTGCTTTGTCCATGTTGCTCATCAGTGCCTTCACCAGGCTGTGAACACAGACACCACACACATTACACAATAACCATATGTAACACTGTTATGTTGTTATACGAATGATGTTCAAATGGGGATAAACAAACACTGAGTTTACATGACAGACACATTCTCACAAAATGACCCAAAAGTTGCTTTTTGCACATTTTTTGCTTTGCACACCAGAAAAATGTACAGACTCTACAATTTACAACAATACCAATTTTATTTGCCTACTGAACAAAACTTGACAGAGGACAAGTGTTTTAAAGCCCATAAATGCAGGATCAGTCATTTTGAGAAAACAAGCTTTAATGATTTTGATCACACAAATCATTACTACTACTATTACCACTATTGTTGCTGGGATAAAGCATGGAAATTGTTTCCTGACCCAATCATTTAAAAAAATTATCAAGTCATTCTCAAGTTCTCCCTCTTTATACAAACATTACAAAAAAAATCCAGACTCGGTATTTCTCAGTTAACTTGAAAATGCTTCTGTCGATATTAACTTGAGTACAATGGCAGAACGTCATGACAATGAAAACAGGTCTTAGATATTATCATAAGTTCCTGAAAAGGTACCGTTCACACACCTTCCTCAAAAAGTTTGATTTTAGGCACTGCACCTGTCCATGCAACCTTGAACTTGACACCCTCCAAAATTATTCATTCCCAAATTCTCAATAGTCCACACCTTTGACCCAAATTTGGTAAAGATCCATCCTCAAAAAGCTGAGATTTTGCTAACGAAAACACACATGTATTCCTCTTAGGATATGAAATAATCTCCCTTGTTCTTTTTTTTATTAACAGGGAGGAGGGGTTAAGGGAGGAAAAAACTTACCTTCCTAGGGTCTACAGAGTTTTGCAGATCACAAACTTCCAACATCACTCTCAGGAACTCACCTAATGAAGGCCTTATCAGGATGAGGCGGATAGTTTTGGAGACAGTTTCAGTTTCAGTTTCAGTTTCTCAAGATGACGTCTCCGTGCTCAGAACGAATTCCATATGCACTAACATCACTGGTGCCATGCGTACGGTGATCATGGCACAAGCCTTAAGCCTGCACATAAACCCAAGTCCTGAGGCCCTACCTAGACTATGTTCTACCTTTTGGAGACAGCAAATTGCATAAACATTAACAGGTATGGTTTCTTTTTTTTTTTTTTTCAGTTGTGTACCTGGTTTTGCCGGCTCCTCCCAATCCCACCAGCATTAGCTTGGTGCGTTTGCAGTTCACAGAGCCACTCATCAGTCGCTTGAGGAAAGCGAAGGTGCTCAGAAACCCTTTGGCCCGAATCTCTTTAGGGGGAGTCTTCAACATGGGGCAGTCCTCCATCTCCAGTCCTGTATACACATACACACACACACACACACACATATGCACACATGCACGCACGCACACACACACACATGCATGCATACACGCACACACGTATTTTACACATACACACACACACACATACACTCACATACAAGCATGCACACATGCACGCACACACACACGCATGCACACACACACACATATACAAGCACCCACACATGCATGCACGCATGTGAACGTGCACACACACAAACACATGCGCACGCACACACACCCCAACACACAACACACACACACACACACCACACAAACACACACATTTACAATTATTTACATCCATGTGAGAAATCAGACCTGAAAGCAAACTCTTTTCATCCTCAAGTACTGCACTCTATCTGTTTATCAGGAGATCATTTTGGCATTTATGAGCACTTTTATCATGCTGCATAAGTGCAATGTTAATCACTTTGAGTCATGTTCATTATTAACACTGTCATCCACCCCATGCCACCCATGCCCCACTTTCTCTACACACATACAAGTACATCCAAAAGGCAGCTGCACTGACCGAGCAGACAGGAGGTTGGGAGCTGTGATCGACATGGATGGTGCGCTCGCAAGCACGCACACACACACACACACACACACATGCATGTGTGCACCTGCACACACACACACACACATACACTCCTCTATCTCTCTCACACACACACACACACACTCTCTCTCTCTCTCTCTCTCTCTCTCTCTCACATACACACACACACACACACACCACACACACACACACACACACACACACACACACACACACACACATACGTTTAAGAGGCAGTTGAGCAGCCTGGGCAGAGACCGACAGAAGGTTAGGGTTGTGACTGATGTTGATGGTACGGAGATTCTTCAGACGGCTAATCTCTGGAGGCACAGCCACCAGACCCTGGTACTGCAGGTTCAGGTACTGCAGACTCTCCAACTCCAAGATCTCCATGGGGAAACCACTGGGGGTATCATCATCTGCATTACAAAAGATAGATGAATAAACCTGCCACATGCAAAGTATGGCACACATAAAACAGAATCTATGACTGCTGACTCGCCCCCCCCCCCCCCCCCCCCACTTGATATTCAGTTTGTTTATAAAGAGATGGTCATAAAACAAACTTTATAGATCAATTGTATAGGTTATCAATCACACACACACACACACACAAACACACACACACACACACATGTGCGCACGCACGCACACGCACAATCACACACGCGCACACACACACACACACACACACACACACACACATGTGCGCACGCACACACACGCACGCTCACACACACACACACGCACACGCGTGCACACACACTTACACTTACACATACATGTACACACATGCACACACACACACACACACACACACACACATTCACACACTCATGCACACACACACGCACACACACACACACACTCTCACACATACTCCCACACACACACAAATAACTACACTGTTATAGCCCCCACAACAGCAGCCCACTCTATCTCACCAGGAGGATCAGAGCCCATGTATCCAAAACGAGGGAAGAGATAAAAGATGGTGGCATTCACTTTGCCAATCTCCTTCTGGTCCAGTGTTCCATTAGCATCCTCGTCAAACTGCTGGAACAGCGAGTTCTTGTCCTGCAATCCACAAGCCATACTGTCAGTCATTATTGTTTTTTGTAATTTTTGTTTTAAGCCCAGCCAACTGCATACAGCCATATCAGGGCATAACTGTTTCCAAAACATGAACAATACTTCAAAAGGGGAAAAAAATGGAAAAGAAAATTAAGAACACATATCAACGCATTCACGCACATAATCTAAGGAAATGCCCCTGGCGTTGACCACTCTGTCCAATTTATCACACAGGGGATTTAAAAAACATACCAGAATACAAACTTAAACATAACTAAGGACACTAAGACATATACAAAAACGGGCCTAAATTACCTAAAACTGCTTCCACATATCACATTTCCTTAAAGCCATAAACGCAATTAATGCATGTACCTAGTTATCAATCTAAGAGAAAGTATGTAAGACTTTATCAAACACATACAGGTGAATGGACCAACAAGGCAGAAAATGATAGGAAGAAATGACAGAAAGCAATGAAAGTTCACCTTGTCATTCTGCTCCAGCCAGCGTGTCAGATTGGCCGAGTCCAGCATCTCCTCAAAGTGCTTCTTGGACAGGAGCTGATTCTGCCGCAGCTTGCACCAGGGTACGCCAGTCAGACTGAGGTCCTGCAGATGGCGCAGTTTAGCCAGGGAAGCGGGCAGGGAGATGAAACAGTTGCCGTTCAGGTACAGCTTGCGCAGCAAAGTCAACTCTCCGATGGCATCCGGCAGCTGGGTCAGCTGTTGGTTCTGGACGTAGAGGCGCCGCATGTTGGTCAGCTTGGTGATCACCTGTTCCACAGTCAGGCAGGTGTCAGTTGAGGTGGGGAATGATAATGCATAAATGAAATCAATCAATCAGTCTCATCACCATCATGTGCCCTGTCACATGGCATTGGCGATAATGGCCCTCCATATGTATCTATCCCTTGTTGCTGCAAGCACCTCTTCCATCCTCTCTGTCCTCAGCCACCCTGCAAGTCCGTCCAATACTTTCTCCCTGGGTCTACCTAGTGTTTTCTTTCCCTCCAGCTTTCCTGTTGTGACCAGGTGCTCTAATTCCCCTTTCCTCATAACATGGCCTATAAATGTTGCCTGTCTTTTCCTAATCTTCCTGATCATTGATCTACTTGTGTCTGCCTCCTTCAAGACTGTCTCATTTGTTTTCTTTGCTGTCCATGGAACTCTCTCAACATTTTTTAGAAACCACATCTCAGTTGCCTCAATCTTGTTTTGACTTTGCATGTTGACTGTCCATGCCTCACAACCGTATAACATTATCGGTTCTATATAACATTTAAGAACTCTCTTCCTGATGTTAATTGATAAGCATTTGTCGGTAAGAATGCTTTTCATCTTCTTGAATGCTATTTTGGCTTGGCCGATTCTGCTGGCTATTTCTGATGTGCATCTGCCATCTGGTGAGATGACCTTTCCCAGATATTTACACTTATCAACCTGTCTGAAGGTTGTGCTGTCTGAAACCTGCCTGCTCTTCTTTTATTATCTCCTCAGCTTGTGGCTTCAGTCTACTCAGAAGGATTTTTAGCATGACCTTACTTGGATGGCTGATCAGGCTGATGGTACGGTAGTTTTGGCATAGTTGTAGGTTGCCTTTCTTCGGGAGAGTGATGATCAGGGACTGGGTCCAAGGTGTTGGCCACTCACCTGTCCGCCAGATCTTATTGCAGATGATGAGTAACATATCTATCATGGCCTCTCCTCCTGCCTGGACCAGTTCTGAGGGAATGCTGTCCATTCCTGCCGACTTGCCTTTCTTCAATGATTTTACTGCAGCTTCAACTTCTTCTCGCACGATGGGGTAGCTGTCGTTGTTGGTTGGTGGAGGAACGTCTAGCACCTTGGGATCTCCTGTTGTTGTGTGTGTGTATAATTCGGAGCAGTACTCTGTCCACCTCTGCAGAATCTCTTGATCTTCTGTGAGACATTTCCCTGCTTTGTTCTGTATGGTAATGGTTCTGCCTTGTTTTGAGCTTGCTAGTCCTTTCACAAGCTGGTAGGCTTTTTTGCTGTTATTTTTCTGCAGGTTTGCTTCGATATCTTGGCATTGTTCTTCAATCCATGTTTCCTTTGCTTTCCTCATGCCTTCCCTAACTTGTTGGTTGGCTTTTCTGTATAGTTTAGCACCTTCATCCGTACTCTTCTTTTGTTTTAGTTCTCTGCGTTTGTCGCTCAGCTTTAGTACTTCTTCCGTGACCCAGGGCATCTTTGTTGGTCGGTGTTTTCCAAGGATGTCGTTGGCTGCTTCGGTCACGGCAGTGTTGAAGTTGTTGATCAGAGTGTCTACTTCAGTGTCCACATTGTCAAGGACGAGGAGAGGAGCGAACTTCCCTCCTATCGTTGCTTGGAAGTTTTCAACTATGTTGGGGTCTTTGAGCTTCTCAAGATTGAACTTAATTCTTATGTTGCTCTGTTTCTTCATCCTCTGGAGGCGGAGTTTGAAGGTCATCATTACAAGCTCATGATCGCTTCCAATGTCGGCTCCTGGAAAGCTCCTGGTCTTTGCGATGTTAACACTTGACTGGAAGCGTCTTTTAACCATGATGTAGTCGATCTGACTGTGGTATTTTTCTCCTGGGCTGTGCCATGTCCAGCATCTAGATGGTTTGTGTGGACCGAACGTGTTCACCACCTTCAGGTCGTTGTAACTGGCGAATTCTAGGAGCCTCAAACCTCTTTCGTTGGTCTCAGGGTTGCAGTATTGGCCACATATCCCTTTCCAGTTATTGTGTTCATCCTCTCCAATCTTCGCATTCCAGTCGCCCTGCACTATAATGATGTCTTTCTTTGGTGTCTGATCTACGATTTCCTGCAGTTGATCATAGAAATCTTCGACAGCCTCATCATCATAGTCAGTTGTTGGGGCATAAGCTTGGATGACGGTGATGTTAAAAGGTGAAGCCTTAAGCCGAATAGTAATGAGTCTGCTAGAGACTGGTCGGCATCCCATGATGGCATTCACAGTGTCTTTGTGAATGAGGAATCCAACTCCATGTTCATGTTTGTCTTCACTGCCACTGAAGTAGAGTTTGTGGCCTTCTGGGGTAGACGTTTCTCCGAGGTTTTTCCATCGTACCTCACAGAGCCCAAGGACTTCCATCGGTATCTCTTCATTTCATGCGTTAGTTCTGCAACTTTTCCTGCTGCTCTCAGCGATCTCACATTCCAGGTGCCGATAGGACCATTTTTTCTTGTACGTAGGGATTTTGGTCCACCAGTCACATACTTTTCACCTCCACCCTGATGGCCAGCGACGGAAGGCGCGGTCCTTGTTCCGGGCGACGACCGGGCCGGTATGGATTGAGTTGCGGTTGTAATCTTCATTTAGTGTGTCTTGGGCAATGTCGCATGGCGGAGCCCATCCCTCTCCATGCCAGACCACATCCGAAAATAATACATGAAATTAATCAACCAATTAATCAATCAACTGACTGATCACTTATCTATCCTATACTTTTACAAGGATGAGAATAATACCTGAAATATTTATTGATCACACAAACAATATCTTTGCAAGGATAAAGAAAATCAGCAAATCAATGAAATCAATCAATTCATAAAGCAATTCATTCATTTCCAAGAGATAAAAATAAATTAAACAATGAATCAATCACCAATTAATAAGTGAATGTTTTTCAAGGATACAATAAAATGACATCACTCAATCATCAGCTGATAATCTGTCAGTTTGAAAGGGTGGATAACACATGAAATTATACATGAAATAAGTCAATCAATCAGTCAATCTCTTGTGAAAAAAAATATTGACTAATACATCAAAATCAACCAGTCTGTTAATCAACACATTTTACCTGGCATCCATCCTTCCATCAACCGACCAACCAACCAGTTTCTTTGGAAAAGTTTAAGATTTTCAGTCAATCAATATATCAAATGTCTTTGCAAGGGGGAGAATAACAATAAAGGACAAAATCAATAAATCAATAAATCACTCACTCAGTCAGTCAATCATCATCAGTCAGTCAGTTTGTTCAAGTCAAAAAGAATAATATATGAACTTAAGTTAATCAACCAATTTCTCTCAATGATTTAGGAACAACAAATACATTCACCAATCCAACCATCCATGTATCCATCAATTAACTAATGTCTTCGTGAGCGTGAAACAACCAATCAATCAGTCAAACCAAATAAACCACAAAAACTATCAGACCGTCTAATATCACTCACAGTGAAAAGACCTCAAATCAAAGAATGAACTCACAATGGAGTCATTGCACAGAGAGAATTCCATACACACACCACTCAATCAGCCATCTGTTATTTGCAGACCCCTTGAACACACACAAAACCTTACATACAGGTTGGTTAATTCTCTTGAAACAGCCATGGGCTCAAGATTTGATTTCACGAGCTTAATCCCATCCTACAACATTAAAAAAATACCGGCCAGTTCACTGCATATTTTAATGTTTGCATCATCCGGTGGTGTCAGCTTAGTGTTTCATAGATCCCTCATCCCCTTCCCGCTCTCCTTATTCAAGACAGTGCCACCACACAGGGTTTCTGCATAGCTCGGGGACTCTGCCAGATAATTGCTGGCAGATGAATCCCTCTTGAACACACTCCAACTCCGAAACCCTATGCCCTGACAAGGTGTTGAAATAAAGGATCTATGAACCACAAAAGCTGGAACCATCAGAATGACTGGAGCATTCGAATGGACAGTGAACAGACCAGTTTATATGTTGCAAGCTGGGATTAAACTCGAGACAACCGGTTTGGGTCTACAGGTCTATTACTAGAACAGACAGCCTTCTTAAACTTGTGGTCTGTCTTGGGGTTGAACCTGTGACCCCCAGGAGCCCTGTTAGCTCAGCTTTTTAGCTAATCACAAGCCAGTGTGATGAAGGTCTTGATAAAACGTGGAAAGTGATGGATGGTGAAACCATGTGGGCCTTGCAGGCGAGACACTTTGACCATTTTGTACAGCAAGAACCATCGCCATGGTGTAGTGGTTAGTGCAACGGACTACTGACTGGAAGGTTGTGGGTTGGAATCCCCATCAGTCCCTTCAAAAATCATTGTGGGATTTTTAGGCTCTAACCCGCTCCTATCGAGAGTTGGGCGTGCTATGGGCTCATTGGGAAGACTGGGACTGTACAGTCAGTCTCATCCACTTCACTGATGCGTCGCTGAGGGTACTGCTCAAATCTTCTGGCCAGCACCACAGGTGTCTGTATCCCTCAGGCCTGGCTATCACCAGGATATATTATGATAGCAAGCATAGAGTACAGCCCTGTCATGAAGTCTCAATCCTAGATGGAACTCCACAGCATCATGATTATCATCCTCATCGACATCATCGTCATCACATTGTAAAAACTGTGCCAGCTCCTATGGCCATTAACGGGGTGTAGAAAATCGAATGGAAAAAAAAAAGGTGAGCGCCTCCCTGAGTAACCTCCATGAGTGCAACGATCCTAAAAAAACTAAATTAACTAGAAACTGTACAGCAAGGCCAGGAAACAGCCTTTATTCCCTGACCCAGAAACTATTACCTCTGGAAACTTGGTGAAGCGGTTGTTACTGATGTCCAGACGCCCCATCATTTTGCAGTTGGTGAGGGAGTCAGGAAGGGAAGACAACTTGTTCTTCGTCACTGCAAACGTCTCCAACTTTGAGCACAGACCGATCTCGTCAGGTAGAGATGTCAGCTCGTTGGATGAGAGCTCTAGGTCCTTCAGATTTCGCAAGACTTTGAAGATGGAACCAGGCAATTCTGTGATCTTGTTATTAGGCAGCAGCAAGGAATAGATGAACTGGGGGTAGACTGTGAGGACCACCTCAGGCACCTGTGTGGAGGGGAAAAAAAGGTCACTGCTCCATTTTCCCCCACAACACATACAAAATCTTTCTCAAGAGAGACTTAGATCTGTGTAGTCAGACTGACACACAGGGAGCTACCTGTGTCGTACAAAAGTATGACATCTGTTATGCTTGCAGTCACCTGTACAGTTTTCAGTTTCAGTTTCTCAAGATGACGTCTCCACGCTCGGAACAAATTCCACATGCACTAACGTCACAGGTGCCATGTGCATGGTGATCATGGCACAAGTCTTAAGCCTGCAAATAAACCCATGAGCTGGCCAGGTCCTAAGGCCCTATCTAGCACATGTGAAAAAACTGTGGCCCATCTGAGGATTGAACCCAAGACCCCTGCGTAATCAGTATGATTCTCTAATCAAATGAACTAATACGACCATAAAATCATCCCCGTCCAGATTCAAACCCGTGGCCTCTGGATTGGAAGTTCAGCGCGCTATCCATTGCGCTATGGGGACTGACAAAAGAATGAAAGATTAGACAGTCATAGCCCCAAGAGAAAGAAAGATCAGATGTTATAGCCCTAAGGAAATGAAAGGGAATGAAAGCCCAAAGGCATTATAAAAAAAAGTTCTATTTATAATGTCTTTATCATAGCCCTAAGGGAATGAAGGATTAAATAGTCATAGCCCCAACAGCATGAAAGATAGTCATAGCCCTAAGGCAATGAAAATTAGATGGCCATAGCCACAAGGAAATGACAGGTTAGTAAATAGTCATAAATAGGCCCAAGAGAATGAAAACTCAGTCATAGCCCCAAAAGAATGAAAGATTAGATAGTCATAGCCCCAAAAGAATGAAATATAAGATCATAGGTGAACACAAGACATGCCTGGATACAGCAGAGGTAATGAGCTTTGCGATGGAATGTTTACACCAAAGCCTGCCAGTTTCTGCCATCCAGTCGCTGTACGGCTGACAGCGGTCAAACAGACAGGGATAAATAGCCCACCTGGTTAAAGGATTTTGTTAGTGGGTAGGGAAAACCAGTTACCATCAGCTAGACAGAAACAGCCAGCAGAATCGGCCAAGCTGAAACAGCATTCAAAAAGATGAAAAGTGTTCTTACCAACAAATGCCTATCAATTAACATCAGGAAGAAAGTTCTTGAGTGCTATCGCATGAATATTCTTCATCTTTCCAATAAAGGTTGTCTTCTTTCAGTTTTTCAAATTCCATAATGCTGAATAAACTGAATGAAAGTCAAACTGAAAGATCCTGCAAGCTATATCAGTTTTTGGTGATTTATAGAAACATGAAAATACCCAGCACACACAGAGACAGAGTATGCAATCTGTATCGCAACAATGTGATTCAAACAATGTACATACACACATCCAAAACAACATTGCCAGCAAAGAAAATAAACATATAAATATACACAACAAATAAACAGCTTACCTCTGTGATGTCTTTGTTAGCCTGCCAGGTGTGGGCATGACTGGGACACACAAGTATTTGGTTGTCCATGAAAGCCATGGTCATAGGTTCCAGTCCATACTTGGTAGGGTCAGGCTTTACGTGTTCATGAACTCTCTCTCTCATTACCTGCATATACATTGATACAAACACACATAAAAATTATGTGATGCTGCATATAATTTTTCAGTGACATTTCAGTTCAGTTCTGAGCTATACTGGGAAAACATGAGCCTGAAAATAGTGATTTAAATTTCTTTTTAATCTGAATTCTGTGACCTCAGATCTGTCAAATTAGAAGGTAAAATGTAAAGCAAAAAATTATTTTATTTACCTTTTTTTTCTCGTGAAAAATGGTAAAGATGAATGAATATGGCCAAACTTTTAAACAGTTTTTCTGACAATTAAGTTGTTGTTGACCCAATGACTCAAATGTACACACTTCAGACAAAAATAAAGAACAGTGAATTTTGTTTTCTTGCACTTTGTTTGGCATTATCACATCTTACTGGAAGAGTGAAAATCTCAACTTGTCAATATTTAAAAGAAAAAATCCACAATTTTCCAATGCACTAGTGAAACCCAAGTATCAGTCTCCTTCATTCTGTATTTGGCAAAATTAGGCTTGTTGTGTTTGTTCTGTATTTGGCAAAATTAGGCTTGTTGTGTTTGTTCTGTATTTGGCAAAATCAGGCTTGTTGTGTAGGTAAACAATATCTCTGTATGCCTGCATGATATCTCTCTCTGCCTGCATATCCTGCTGTGCCTGCATGATATCTCTCTGTGCCTGCATATCTCTGTGCCTGCATATCTCTCTGTGCCTGCATATCTCTGTGCCTGCAT
This sequence comes from Monoplex corrugatus, assembly GCA_030674185.1. Lineage (NCBI taxonomy): Eukaryota > Metazoa > Mollusca > Gastropoda > Littorinimorpha > Ranellidae > Monoplex > Monoplex corrugatus. The sequence goes on from JAPXFY010000016.1 coordinate 50,603,913, forward strand.
GATATCTCTGTGCCTTGCATATCTCTGTGCCTGCATGATATCTCTGTGCCTGCATATCTCTCTGTGCCTGCATGATATCTCTCTGTGCCTGCATATATCTGTGCCTGCATGATATCTCTCTGTGCCTGCATGATATCTCTGTGCCTGCATGATATCTCTGTGCCTGCATGAACTCAGAGACAGATTAGAGAGAAGCAAGATGGACACAGTCATATCATTTTATATCAGAAACAAAGGAAGACTTAAATCTAGTGGCTGTCTGATCAGCTTCAAACCTTTGAAGTGAGAAATTCTCATCTTCAGGGTCGCCTGTTTGTGTCACCACTTTGGTACTGCCCTGTACATTTCCCATCTCCTCATACAAGCTTTCAATGGGAGGATTAAGTAGTCGTCTTGTGCACACCCTGATACATGTTTACTTCCACTTTCCATGATAACGTGTTGAATTCACACACACACACGCACACACACACCACACACACATACACACACACACACACACACACAGAGGCACACACAGAGGCACACACACATACACACACAACACACACACACACACATACAAACACACAAACACACACACAGAGAAAATAATCAAAACGATATTTTTTTTTAAAAAACAACATTTACGTATATCACTTTTTCCCAATTTCAATTGAGTTGATACTGGGGCTACCATCTTAACTAGGATGTCTGTGAATATGTATGAGCTAAAAGTCATGTGATACATGGTCAGCTGACATAATACACTATTTTTCACAGTGACCTAATACCCAACAAAAAATGCATCTGCTTGTGAAAGTGAGTGAAGAACGATCGAGCATTTCTTAAGGCAGCACCAAGGTGGCACCAAACAATAAACCCTGAAGGTGAAAATATTTGTTTTTCCTGTGGCAACTTACGTTAGCACTTTTGTACCAAGTTTCACCCAATGTACAACACTTAAATTACACATGCAGTTTGGAATTTGTCCAAGAGGAGTTCTTCTGGCAGTTTGGAATTTGTCCAAGAGTTCTGCTGTCCCCGGCAACAGCCCAAACCAAACGTGATTATCACAACCAGAAATTTGTTAGCTGTGGTCCACAGGTGGAATTTCACTCAACAACAAATTGTCAGTTGTGGTCAGTCAGAAATGTGTTGTTGCTACCTCTCAAGGACCTCTAACAAAACCTTACATTAGCAGTCTGGCAAAAGTTTCCTATCTTTTGCACACTTACCTTGGCAGCTATTAGAACATTGTCATACTCATAGAAGTAGTACTCTCCCACTTGTCTCTCCAAGCCCATATAGAGCACAAAAGCCATCTTCTTCATAATTTCTCTCAGGCCTTGCCAAATCTGCAACACATGACATATATAAGAAATCTTCTTCTCTTGTAAAGGCTAAAAAAAAACTATAAAGTACTGGTTGTTGTATAATCCTAGAGTGGTTGGCAGTGGAGTGAATTAGTCTTTATAATTCTATTCCAGGACATCTCAACCCACAAACATAATATGGCATCAAAAGTGGGACTGGATTACTTCCCTTGAATTGACTGAGGCTGACGAATAGACAGATTAGTGAATTAATGTTAACGAATGCAAAAGCAGACCTCAACTTTGCTCTGGAACGTTACTATGAAGACAGTGCCCATCTCCTTTCCCTTGCTGCTTTTCTTTTCACAACACTGACCAGAGGTCACAGATGGATGGACTGTGGGGGAGGGAGGGGGGCTCACCAGACAATGTTTTATTCAACAAGAGTTGCATAAATGCAAATCATGCATTACGCTCTATCGCTATCAAAACCAGGCCTTGTTCTCTTGTAAAATAACAACAAACAAATGACTAGAAAGAAAAAAGAAAAGAAAAGCAGTCAGCTAGCTAATCCAACAAACCACTCAACAACAACAACAGAAGAAAACACTGTCTTGAACTGAATTTTGTTGGAAAGTAATAACAGTAAGGGAGTCATAACCCTAAAACTGGTTGTAAAGAGAATGAAGTGGCGGAGACTTCATCACTCTTAATTAAGCTATTTATGGGAAGGTTGCACTCCTCTCCTTCACAGCTCTCTTTTCCCAAACCATGAAAAGGATCAGGCACCAATTCACAGCTGGGTGGACTGGAGGCCTCATGCGCATATCAAGTTCTTCTTGGACACAATGTGCACCCAAGCAAACTCTTTCCTTTTCAGATGGAAACAACCTGACAAGGCTGTACTCTATGCTTACTTCATAATATATCCTGATGTCTACCCGACCTGAGAGATACAACATCTGCAGTGTCGGTGACGGTCAAGACAGGTATGCTACACTCTCAATGACGTGACAGTAAAGTAGATGTGACTTTATTGTATGGTCCCAATCTTCCCATCAAGCCCATGGATAGAAACCGGTCAGGGCCAATAAATCCATCAATGACTTATGGACTGATGAGGTTTCAAACCCACAGCCTCCAGTGGACAGTCATTTGTGCTAACCACTTCACCACCTGACTGATTAATCTTAATTCTGCTAATCCCTACCCAAATAAGGTCTACATCACACACCACACACACACACACACACACACACACACACACACACACACACACACACACACACACACACACACACACACACACACACACACACATATGTGTAAGAGAGTGCATGAGCCATGGTCTTAGGGAAGCAACTTGCGGAAGAAAACAGGGTGCAGTTTAAACAAGAGTTAAACCCTTGGCTAGTCTATTGGAGCAGAATTACCCAGGAAATCACAAATGAAAATTTGTTCTAGGATGTTGGGAGGAGTTTAAACCAAAAATCATAATGTCCAAATAGGATCAAGATTATTATCGAGTAAAATTTCAAAACTTTGTAAATATGTATATACATACATGAAGAAAGAAAACAGTGAATCTACCTGTTGGCTGGTGAGAGTGTCCAAGCCATCCACTCCCTCCAGTACATTGGAGTAACTTGTCAGGCAGTCCTGCACACAGGTTCATCCATTTGAAGAGCCCAGAAGACGATTAAACCACAGACAATCCATCCTTTCCATTCACAACATTATCACAATGCTTCTTTCCTGGGAGTGTGTGTGTTGGTGGTGTGGTGTGTGTGGTGGTGTGTGTGTGTTTTGTGTGTGTGTGTGTGTGTGTGTGTGTGTGTGTTGTGTGTGTGTGTGGTGTGCATGTGTATGTACATGTGTCTGTGTTGTGTGTGTGTGTGTGTGTGTTTGTGCATGTGTATGTACATGTGTCTGTGTTGTGTGTTTGTGTGTGTGTATGTGTATGTTGTGTGTGTGTGTGTTTGTGGGTGTGTGTGAATGTGTATGTGTGTGCGTGTGTTTATGTGAGTGTGTGTGTGTGGTGTGTGTGTGTGTGTGTGTGTGTGTGTTGTGTGTGTGTGTGTGTGTGTGTGTGTGTGTGTGTGTGTGTGTGGTGTGTGTGTGTGTGTGTGTGTGTGTGTGTGTGTGTGTGTGCATGTGCATGTGTGTGCATGCATGCGTGCATGCGTGTAGTGTGTGTGTATGACATGCGTGTGTGCGTGCAGTGCATGTGTTTATGTGTGTGTAGTGTGTCTGCCTGTTTGTTTTATGTTTGTGTTTCTTGTTTGCCAAACTTAACCTTTCCTGATTCATACCAAAATTTAAAAACAGAGAGCAACACAAAAAGCAAGCCAACATTCACATAAACAAACCACAGACATGTAAGATATCTATATTATCTATTTTATTAATAACAATGAAAGCTGCGAGACATATGGCATGAAGATCAGCGTCAGCAAGACCGGGGTCATGACTGTCAGTAAGAGACCAAACAAACTGGATATCAACATCAACCGAACCCAGTTGAAGCAAGCCAGTGAATTTAAATACCTGGGCAGAATCTTCACTGAAAATGACAAACTAGACAGAGAAATCGAGACCAGATGCCAGAAAGCCAACGCAGTCAGCTACCAACTTGCCCCTCTCCTGAAACACCCCAGCATTCCCACCAGCACTAAGGCGAAACTCATCAACGCCATTTTTCTACCAACGCTGAAATACCAGTGCCAGACATGGTCCCTAACTAAAGTCCTCGAGAGAAAACTGGTCACCTGTGAAATGAAATGCCTGAGGAAAGCAGTAAACATGACAAGGCGGGACAACATCAGAAATGAGGTGATATGAAACATGGTAGGAGCAACACCAATCCTACAACACATCAAACATGAGGATCAAGTGGTTCGGACACCTCACACGTATGCCCTTAAACCATCCAGCTCTTCGGGCATACAACACCAGATACTCTGGCTGGACAGCCAGAGAAAGACCAAGACGACGATGGAGCGACTCCGTGGCAGACACCCTCAGAGCTCACGAGATGTCCCTTCTCCAGGCCACCCGCCTTGCTGCTGACAGACGACTGTATCTCCCCGCAACGCCCACCCGTACAAGCGGAAGGAAAAAGTAAAGTAAGTATTAATAACAGTTGTGAACAACCCAATCAAAAAGAATCCACCAACAAATCAACCAATAAACAATTCAACCAATCAACCAGCCCCCCCCAAAAAACCAAAAAAAACACCATTTCTCTCATCCTGATCTCTTCCCCTCCGTGGGATGCCCCAGCAACCCTGCAGGAGTGAACTCATATAAAACACATCTCTATCGTACTTCTCACACACATGTTACGCTTACCTTTTCAAGACCAAGCAACATCAAGGCCCAAGCCCACATAAGGGGTCGCAACTCCAAACCCTCCACTTCAATCGGGAAGCCAGGGTTGTTGACCATGTGCACAAGACGAAAGCACTCGACCTGGGAAGGGAGGTTCATGGTAGGCTGTACTGTCATGACACTGTTGACGTCAGCTGGGAAGACCCACGGAAACAAAGGTTTTATTCAGTCGGCCACAAGCAGGCAAAACAAAACAAAAAAAGGAAAAAGATTTGTCATGTTTAGAATTTCAGCCAATTTTCAAGTCAACTGAATGATTAATGCATAATCACTTATACACATATAAAAATATCCACAGATAAAATTAATGTATTTACAGAAATAACACCATAAACACAATTCAATCAGAACATATCACGAGTGAACACAGCTTTGACTTGTAATCATCATTTCTCACACTCTGATCCCTCTCCATACCTCCCCCATCATCACTCACTAGTCCTTTCACCCACCCACCTCCTACACTTACACACACAGACAAACATAATTATCATCATCATCATAATAGTAACGACGACGATGATGATGATAATGATGACGATGACGATGACGATGATGATGAGGATGATGATAACAACAATAATAATAATAATGATAATAATAATAATAATATAATAATTATAATAACAACAAACAATAACAACATCAATAATAATAATAATAATGATAATCATGATTTAAATAATAACCATAACAATAACAATATTCATAAGGCACTAAAACTTCATTCAAGAATTAAATCAAGGTGGGCACTCTCATCAGTCACTACCTCAACCACCAACAACGACAAAACCTCAAGGGCACAAAGCACACACACCACGCACGCACGCACGCATGCGCGCAACACACACACACACACACACACATACACACACACTGTCTGGCGAATGACCCTTGACCCAAGGTGTCATATTCTCTGTCAATGAGCATAACGCGCATACTCTTCATACATAATGTTACCAAGTGTTGCAACTGTTGTATGCTTTTACCACTTCATGAGGGGCTATATAAGAAAACGTAAAGGCTGTCCCATAATTGTGAGGTTATAAGCAGTGGGGTGGTAGAAAAATGGATTTTTCAACTGGCTAGAATTATGACAGCACTGCCCATGTTCTCTCCGTCATTGCCCCACCTTATCTAAGCCATAGGCACAAAGGTTTCAATGAGTCGAGTTTGAACTCAGGAGTAAGACTGGAAGACAGGAGCTCTACATGGAGGCCACGTTCCTTGAATATAACGCAAGAATCTGACAAAGAGAAAATTTCTGTAACAGAATTTCAAAAAGGTGGGGATCCTGATGGCATCCCCATGGGAGGATCACCCAATTCAAGAAAAACATGGAAAAACAGGGTAACTCACCACGGATGTAGCACAAGGGATGGGCCTTTAGGTTGTACATAAGGAGGTAGGATGGGATATTTCTCATCTTCAGGTCTGATACCGTCAGGTTCTGAGGCACCAGCATTACCGCTGAGTCTGACGACAAATAATGACAACAATTCTTACCAGAATTCATCGATGTCTTCCTCAACTAACTGGCTGCATATATATTTATAGAAACATAGACTGATAACTTAAGTGTCATTAATTTATGACTCATGGTAGTCTAAAAACCAAGTCTTACTTGTTTGTCGGATAAACACCTTTATATC